>BLKR01001188.1:0-326010 GCA_011170035.1 Teleogryllus occipitalis | reverse complement strand
AAGACGGTGGCATGCAAAGTGCACGTAATGGTGACGGAGGGGGTGATAACAGAGGTGGGAGGAATGGCGTTGGGGCGGCCGCAGGGCAGAGGTTAGAGCCGGGAGATCGTGTGGCGGCGACAAAGACGCGCGAAGGGTGGGCGTGGGTTATTACGGGGGCGAAATTAGACACGTCGGAAAACTTCCCGAGAGGTCGCAACCGCCTAATTGATTTTCGCCGCCTGGCTGCCTCCGCCCCTGTTAACGCACGTTCCGTCCTGGGAAATGAGTGATCGGTGCGAGCAGCTTAGAAGGAGAAAAAAATGAGTGAGATGAGTACGAAGCGCAGAAAATATTTTGGAATGATTGATTGATTGATTTTTTCGTGTTTCCGCGTCAACTGCTTTGGTCATTATTCCCGTTAACGTAGTGTAAGTTCTTTGGTGGATGAGATCATCCCCCTGCTGGATGGCGAGATTCGGCGCCGACCTACCGTCGGCTTATGAGGTTTCCCCCTAACCAGGACTCTCCCACCAGCGGGGCACCGCCCCAACCGGGACAAGCTCTAGGCTCCCGGAATATGTGGTAGTGTAGTAGTGTAGTTAGTGTAAGTGTGTGTGTGTGTGTATAAGGGGAGAGGATACGAGAAGGAAGGGGAAGGAAAGATCACGCGCGGTCCGTGGCCCGTTTGTCAAAGTACTGCTCCAGCATTCGCCTGGTGCTGATCGGAGAAACAACGGAAAACTACCGTTCAGAGCAGCCGGCCGCTAGAATTCTCCTCCAGACAGCGATGGAATGTTTTGGAATGTGTAAAATGAATGAGTTGGAATGTGTTGGAATGAGTGACCATCATGAATTCATTGATCGAAGAGCGAATGAATTGGAATGAGTTAGGTCAGGTAAAATCGTGTTATATTGTCCGAAGTGATATGAAAGGTGTGAATAGAGAGAATCTGAATGACAGAGGGGAGAGGCAAAAAGACCTAATAGGACTGGAATGTCCTGATTTGGGTTGTTATAAATAGAGAAAGAATTAAAATCAATGGGCAGAGTGTGTCAATGTGTGGAGTTAGTTTCTCAAATTCATTCAATAATATAATTGTAGTTTTAAACTAACCTAAAAAAATCTCTAACATACCTTTTTTGTTAGTATTTCACCTGCAAGAAAAGCGAGTTCTTTAGTTCCTTAGACCTCCAC
The DNA here is from genome assembly GCA_011170035.1 of Teleogryllus occipitalis. NCBI lineage: Eukaryota > Metazoa > Arthropoda > Insecta > Orthoptera > Gryllidae > Teleogryllus > Teleogryllus occipitalis. Next base: position 324,833 of record BLKR01001188.1, on the reverse strand, counting down.
ATGGTAGTTCTTTCTTCTCTCACTAGATTGCTCTGCACACGATCCGAGAGACCGTTATAGCTTGGCCCTCCGCGCGCATCTCGTCCGTTTACTAACACCATCTGTCCTGAGCGAGGTGCCGTTGTCGTTTGGCCTTCCCATTTGCGCTGACCGCCACGCATTCAACCTCCTCTTTCCCTGGGCCGGACGTTGCCGGAACCGTTATCCTGGAGGTCGCTTGCGTCGTTTTGTGTTCAGTAGCTCGTGAACGCTTTCCGTTCCCGACGGGATCATGTGCGGGGTTCTTCATGACATTTTCTTCCAAGTCGTTTGGGCTTTTACGGCCTGCATCTGCTGCCTCTATGTGCACGTTCTTTCTCCCATGAGTTTTCCCAACGCGTGGATGTTGCTTATTTGATTAGAGTATGCGTCGTTGCTCTCGTTTAGTTGCGTAATATGCCGTGTTTTACTGGATTGTTCTCGCAAAGACCCTCCTTTCGTTTATGAAAAAATGAAATACAACTTCATTTATCTGGAGAATCTATATGGAAGAAAATATTACTTGAGAATGACAGTTGGATATAATATTGCTGTAGTAAATTAAAAATTGTGAAAAACTACGTTTTTTGAATTTCTCAAATTTTTACGCTTCAATTTGCATTTTTTAAAAATTTTAAATCCAACTTCTGTTAAAACCTCAGAGTGATCTCACTAGTTGGGCTACAGCATTGCATATTACATTAACTTTGTGTTTGTTGACGGTTATGTAAAATTGTGTGTATTTAACTTCTAATTATATTATTGAAAACATCTTATGGAAATCATGCAGCTGACTGAAAAAAAACGACGAATTTGCGGCAGTAAAACACATATTACAGGGTACTAGTAACGAAAATGTTGATAAATACAGTTGCTAAATTTAGAAAAAATACTCTAACACGTAGCCAGAATCTATGTTTTGTGGGACCTTGACACCAAAAATTTTATTGACGTCTGTCCGTCTATGAACAAATTTAGCGGCTAAAACGTTCAGCCAATTTTGTCCAAAATTGATCAGTCTGATGCCGCAAAGCCTTCAATTTGAAACCAATATTTTTTAATTTGGGGAGTACTTTACATGAAGTTTCTAAGACATATTCAAAACTCTAAAAATTGACTCCTATATTTTTAATTAAGCTTTGTTATTGCATAGTGCGAAAGACGTTTGAGAGAATGGTGAAGGTTTCATGTTGGTTGAAAAGCCTGAGTTTTCGATTCAATTTTTCAAAGTTCAATTTTTTCCTACAGCTAAAATATTAAAGATAGATATTGTTTCTCTTAATTAAATCTGTTCCTTAAAGGTAGATTTTGAATTAACGTCATGTATTTTTTTTTTCAAAAATTTGAGTTACCGGTCGGAAGCTTCGACACGACTAAAATTTTTGGGATTGGAGCTCCCGACTTGATAATATCCTACTACTTCCAGTGGTGACCTCGAAATGACCCTGTTTAAATCGAAGTATACGCGTTTTACAGCATCTCATCCCAAATTGCATGGACGTAATTGATCGATCCATGCGTCAAAGAGATCGTTCACGAAACCAGCGACGGTTGTGTGGTTGTTGTACTATTGTGATGTTAATTGGAAGAGTGAAGGGGCGTGCCGACCTCTCGCAGCTTCCAGGAATCCTCACGCGGATCTCGATTGCGCTCTCATCCCCTAATTCCTTCTGACGGAGCGGCGCGTCGGCCGAGGCCCAATCGACGGCTCCTCGCAATGGCCATCCTGGAGATTAAAGGGCTTCGAAGGAGGACGGGAGAGACGGACAACAAAAGGCCTAGAAATGTGTGGTGGAGGAGTCGGAGGCAGGAAACGGGTTGGAGATGATGGCTCAAGAGGAGTTGGAGGCGAAACGGGGAGCGGAGCGGGTGGCAGAAGCGGGGAAGGGGAAGGAGACGAAGGAAGAGAGGGAGATGGAGGAAAATGAGAAGGAGAAAGAAAAGGAAACGGCGGAGGAGAAGGAGATGGCGGAGGAGAAGGAGATGGAGGAGGAGAAGGAGACGGAGGACAATAAGGAGATGGAAGAAAAAGATATGGAGAAAGAGAGGGAGAAGGAGACGGAGGAGGAGATGGAGAAAGAGAGGGAGAAGGAGACGGAGGAGGAGGAGATAGAGGGAAAGGAGAGGGAGGAAGAGACGGAGAAGGAGGCCGTGGATGAGAAAGATATGGAGGAACGGAGATGGAGAAAGAGAGGGAGAAGGAGGGGAAGGGAGATGACCCTGGGGGGATGGAAACGGGGGAAGAAGGGTGGCAGAGGGGGAGAAAGAGAGGGAGACGGGGGAAATAGACGGAAAAGGGGGAGGAGGAGACGGGGAAGGAGACGTAGATGATAGCTGACGCGGTGGCGGAGGCGTAGAGGGAGATGAAGGGAATGGTAGAGCGAGGTGAAGGCGGAGGCAGAAGTAGGTGCGGTGTCCACAGCGAGGACAAAGTCGATGCCAAATTGGGGAATGAAATTATATATCACTTGTGAAATATTTTCTTGTAGGTTATTGCAGACTTAATAAAAGTAAAATTAACATTTTCTGTCAATACAACGCTAAAATTAATTGTATATTTAATGAAAAACCTTTATAATTCGACTACAGATTGCGGAAATAGCAAACATCGTCGATAGAATGAATAGACTCGTGAAAAGTGATTGTAGTAGATCCAAAGGGAGAGGATGTGAGTTCGTAAAGGCAATGATTGTAACGGAGCTCTTGATAACACCAAGGTTCTTTCGTGGAGGTTCAGTGATGGTGGAGAATTGGGCACAGAATAGGAATAGTATTCCGTGGAGTGTTTTGTCGGAGGGGTCGGAGCGGTCGCTGCCCGAAAAGGCCACGGCAGTTGTGGGGACGGCGCGGCCGTAAGTTTGGAGTAAACTGGCGACGAGTAGCGATGAAAACAAGAAAGAGGATGGCAGGGCCAGCCGGGAGGAGGTACGGGCGGCGATGGGGGGCCCGGGGTAGCAGAGGGTCGGCGGGTAAAGCAGGGACGGAGTGAGCGAGGATGACGGGTACGGCAGGGACGGAGGAAACAACGGAAGCTGCAGGGACGACGAGATGGGTGGGGAAGTCGAGGGGAGGAAAGACTACGGATTGATCAGAGATGACAGGGACGAGGGTGTTGGATTGATTGATAATTTCGGGCGCGTCAACTACTGAGGTCATTAGTCCCGTACGTGTAGTGCGTGTTATTCTTCGGAAGGTGGTGGTGATATTCCTCCACTGGATGGCGAGATCGGGCAGCGACCTACCGTCGACTATCGGGGTTTTCCCCAACCAGGTATCTCCCACCAGATGTGCACCGCCCTAACCGGGATAAACTCTAAGCTCACGACCGGTCTCCCGGCATGTGCGGTAGTGTAGTGCATGTTAGTAAATGTGTGTGTAAGGGGTGAGAATAGGATAAAGAAGAGGAAGGAAAGATCACACGCGGTCCGTGGCCCGTTTGTTACGGTACTGACTCCGGCATTCGCATCGTGTTAATCGGAGAAACCGCAAAAAACTACCGATCAGAGCAGCCGGCCGCTAGAATTCTCCTCCAGACAGCGACTTAATTCTATCTAGCTCACAAGCCAGTGTCGAAGATCCTACCACCGTCGGGACTCGAACCTAGGACCTCCCAGTCACAGGCACTGCAGTGACATCAGCTAATACACTGAGCCACCGCTCCCGGTGCGAGGGTGTTGTAAGAAGTGTGGCAGGCGGGAAGATGAAGAGCGTGTACAAGGACGTTATTGGCGGCATATGTGGCGATGGTTGGCGAGGCATCTCGAGAGCGTGGGGGCAGCGAGGACGGCGTGGGCGGCATAAGAACAGCACGAGGGCGCCTTGTGGCGAGCGGCGCGGTCGCAGATCTCAAAAGGGATCTCGGGCGCCGGACGTTGTCCGCAGCGGGGCTTTGTTCGTTGGGCAGCGCGTGCCCGCTGCGTCCCGGGGCGAAGATATTGGGTCGCGGAGGCGACTCAAAGCCCCGAAATTCCTTCCATTGTCGTCCTCGGCTCAGCCGGATGCTAGGAAACTGTTGGGTGGTATAAACCAATTCCTGTCGATCAATTGGATGGTACGTTTTCTACGCAATGTTATTACACAGTTCATATTCAAAACAGAATATATATGAAGTGATGTTTTATGCATCTAAAGTATGTTTCGCATTACCAAATTCAAACGACCAGCTCGCGAACTGAACGTTTGAGCATTGTAAGCTGGATATTGTGACAGAGTAATCATTCAAATACTGTTGATCCAAAAGATTAAAATACAAAATAAAATAAACAATTTAATTTTATTGTGAAAAAAATATTCTTCTCTTTATTTGTTCAATTTAATATTCTATTTGATTTTAAATATATATCAACTTTCAATGTATTTATTTATCTATCTATTTATTTATTGAACTAATTTATTTATTTATTTATTTTCTTTTCGTCATCAAAAAACAGTAAACGTAAACGGTTCATTTCTGATCATCCATGCTACAGAATGATAACCAGAAGAAATGAATCACAACACTGAAATAGATAAAAAAATATAATCACTTTGTAGTTTATGCTCTTTAATAACATAGAACACACCGTTTCCGTTAGGTAGACAGGGGGGGGGGTTGCAGCGTAAAATTTCCGAGATCCATCATTTAATGCACACTTTTTGGCATATCAATTGTGTTGCGTAATTTTAAGTTTAAATCTGCAAGAATCACCGTATTTTCACGAATACATAATAGTACGATAAAAGTATAATCTCCAAGGATGTCAGAACAGCGCAAGTGGTAATACATTCTTCTGTCACCCGCAGCGCTAAGATTCAAATACCAGTCTTTGAGTTCATGTTTTGTTTTTTTTACGTTTTGTATGATTAGTGTACAATACACTCAATTCAAAGGCAGGAAGCCATTTTCATTTCAATTGTTGCAATGTCAATTAAGAATTATGTATTTTTTAAACTCTGCCATTCAGTTTATTAAGGTGTTTTTCAAGTGATGTCTATTCTTAGTGAGTTACAATTTGCAGTATTATAATGTTAGTACGTAATAACTACTAATAATACGAGATAGTGATGTTGTAGCTTCACTATTTTTCGTTTAAAATAATTTTGTCGCTAGAGTAAATGCTATTTAACAAAGCAGACTTCTGAGTTTTTGTAGGGATGTTTGGTTGTAAATTGTACATAAGCATCTTCTTAGAATATTACAGAGGGGAGTAATGAAAAATACTGACAGAAGCGTGCTAATTGTTTGCGATCAGGGGGGCCTTTATTCTCTTCTTTTCCTTCATCCTATCAAATTCTTTTTTCGTTTCTTCACATCACTGGTTATCTGTATTTATGTTAAATAAATTTTTGGCAATTTCATGCAATGTGGGCTTTAAAACATAGTTTTGAAAATAGCGTAACTCTTTAACGAAAGCCGTTTTTGAAGGACGGATTTTCAATTATAAACACTTCTAGTTTATTATTCAGCGTTGCCTGACTACTTGTTTGTTATTACCGTCTCCTACGACAACGTAACAGTCAACGTAATCACGTAATAGTAATCACGTCCGTCCTACCCGTCCTTCAACTGCTTCGCCTAATCTTGCCGACCCCACATCAATGCCGCCAATTCTCATTGAGGATTTATCAAAGGATATTCCACGAGTGGTTTGGAAATTGTCGATAAATCCCCGACTCGCGAAGCGAGGAGGGGATTTATATACAATTTCCAAACCACGAATGAAATTTACTAAGACTATTTCACGAATGAAATTTCATAAATATAATGTACTATTAATAATTAACATTGTTTTATTCAAATATTTTTACATCGAACAGAAATATATACATAAGGGCAATTATAAACAACAAAATAAACATTAGACAAACTAAGAGCGAAATTACTTGAAAACACAGTTATTGAATACACAATCTTTAAAGTTTAAATTCGAAGGAAATGTGTTTGGTTGCTTACTTTTACGGAATATGTTGAATTTGAAGCGCAACTATGTCTTAATTTATTAATAATTGAAGAATGGTGTTCCTCATTTATTTGGAGATATGTCTTGAGTGACGATTACATAACCTCTATCTGTAGACAAAACAAGGCGTAAAATTTATTACCTCCTAGGAGGTGATAATCACTAACTGATTAATATGCATGGTAAAGTTGTTTCTAATTGGATGGTAGGGTCTCAGGTCTTGCACGCAATTGGCTGAAATTTCATGAGTGGAATAGTCAAACTATTTTTTTTGGTGGAGGTATTTTTGGATGACATTTTTTAATTGCAATCCCCGCCCCATACATACAAGTATAATTTTTTTAGTGTGCTCAATTATGTGTGCGGTCGCTCCAGTTGTTGTGCTCTGTTGATAACTCACATACACATTCCATTTTAGATGTGAAACGTTCATTAACAGTAATCAAGATGTATCAACGCATGCCAAAATAGTTCAGCGAAATAATATTAGCTTAGCAGTTTGGCAATGCGAATTTCTGCCGTATGGAAAACAAAGTCCGAATTGGGCAAGAGTTATCTTCCGGAGCAAGCGTTACATCACGAATAACTCAGGGGAGTGTCATTGGTTCTCTTTTAATTGTAGCGTAATCAATGATCTGCCAGCGCATTTAATCTTAAATGTTCGGATATTTGCAGAAGATTGCATAATATATCGTATTATGAATTTCAAAGAAGATGAAGAAATGCTGCAACGGGATCTTGATGCATTATATTACTGGGCGGAAAATAATGGCATGACCATAAATAAGTCTAAAAGCCAATCTATCACTTTTGGCAGGGATCGTAATTACAGAGAAACAAATTATCGTTTAAAAACTACATTATTCCGAGATTTTCCGCGGGCAAGTATGTAGGAATCATGTAGTGTACATCAGTAGAGAGAATCACGAACACACACCACTTAACCTAAATTTTAACTTAACTATTTTAACTTCTACTTCTTTCCGTAGACTACACTCTACATTTATCCATGGTGGAAATAACATTATTTCCACCATGCATTTATCGAACCTTTACATATTAACTACAGAACATTGAAAACATCTCTCTGCAAAGGCTGTCTCCCTACTCCATCATCCTTTAAGCGGAAACAGCAACATCGCGGTGATCGCACAAGAATAAGATCACGTATTTTTATTTCGACTACTGCTTTCTTGCAGCGACCACCTTCTGTGAATAACATTCAAACACTGCCACGCTGAGTAAGCTCATGATGTTGCCATGTGTAACGCGCGTATAATATTACTACCAGAATTACAAAAAATATAACTGGTTAATACTACATAATTACAAAAAATATAACTAGTTAACTCTACAGAACTACAAAAAATATAACTGATTAACTCTACAGAATTACAAAAAATATAACTGGTTAATTCTACAGAATTACAAAAAATATAACTGATTAATAATACAGAATTACAAAAAATATAACTGGTTAATACTACATAATTACAATAAATATAACTGGTTAACTCTACAGAATTACAAAAAATAGAACTGGTTAATTCTATAGATTTACAAAAAATATAACTGATTAATACTACAGAATTACAAAAAATATAACTGGTTAATACTATAGAATTACAAAAAATATAACTGATTAATACTACATAATTACAAAAAATATAACTGGTTAATACTACAGAACTACAAAACATGTAACTGATTAGTTTTACAGAATTACAAAAAATATAACTGGTTAAACGGAACACTCTTTTCACACGAGAACTCGCCCTCGTCGACGTCACCACAAACTGATATTGGCTGTTGGCGAGCTCCCAGGCGGGACATTCCGAGATGCGAGAAATTTCGCCTGTCCTTTGCTATGAGTATCACATCGCATGTCGCTTGAAATGTACGCAATTCGCCTCACAGGGCTGGAGTTCGTACAGCTCGGGAGCAAGCAATGAGAAATAAAAATAACAAAAAAATGAAAAAAACGGAAACAAAGAAGAATGGTAAACACCGCGAGGAAACACCGTTTGCGACGGTTGCCGATATCCTGCGAAAAATAAAAACAACGTGTGGATTTCGATACATACCACTTCTGCACGGCGTAATATATTTTATTATTATTATTATTATTATTATTATTATTATTATTATTATTATTATTATTATTATATTATTTGCGTTTTGGCCATTTCTGACCACAATACACGTTCTCTTCGAAGGCTGTCATATACTCTCCCGGAGAAAGATTCACGTGTGTCATCAGCTTCTTGGCATATTTCCTTAGTAAGACAAGGTTGTTGAGCCTTGAATTATGAATTATGAGGTGATAGGATGTTGATGAAAAGTGGTCCTTTTAAACCATCCCAGCTTTCGCCTGAATGACCGAAGAAAACCACTATCACCCCGGTCAGGGTGGCCGGCCCGGTGATCGAACCCGGACCTCCCTACTACGAAGTCAGCGCCCTACGCCCTGAGTCACATTGCTCGCTAATATCTTTTATTATTATAATTAATATTTTTAATATTACTATTAGGAGAGAAAACTACAATTGTTCAAAAGCGGACCAATTTATTTCTTTTTTGGCGAATATATATTTTATTTTAGGAGCTTTGCGTAGCTTCGCATTGCATCACATCATATCGCATGGCACCTTGTCATATTTTATTTGCGTACCGTTAGCTAGTACATTTCAAAAGAAACGCAAAAGTGATTTTTCAGAAAGGAAAGTCTTTTAACATTTTTGATTCACAGAAAACAGTTATTAACGTATCTGCCACTTGGCATTTCTACATATTACATCGGACTGTTTCACTTCTTGTCACACGATATCTCATTGCATCGCAGCTCGTCGCGACGCATCGAATCGAGTCGCGTCGCATCGCGCCGTGTCGTGTCACATCACCTCGTGTTGCATCGCATCGCTTCGCACTGCATTACATTTTAATGTATCAGCTGCATCACATCACCGTATCGGGTAGCAATGAATTGCGTCACATCCCATCACGTCGCATGGAACCAGACCACATTGCAAAGTATCACATCGCATTGCTTCTCCTCGCATTGGGTCGTATCGCATCGATTTACTTCGCCTAGCAACGCCTCGCCTCGCACGGCATTGTTGTCACCGCTGCGTTCGTTGCCTGGAGTGCGAGCACTAGCGGCCGGGAGGGAAACCAACAAGAGAAGTACGGGTTGATTACACCGGTTGAGCAAGGCACGAGCGACGCTGCTGTCCTCACACGTGAATGGACGAGTCTAGTGGCGCTACGCAAAAGAAAAAAAAAAAGAAAAAAAAAACGCTTCAACGAGCGCACACATGGCCCACCGGAATATGTGAGTAGCATTTGACGCAGTACGTAGAAGCTCTTATTCAAGGATTGCCTGTCGTCTGGAATTTTTTTACGTTGCCAGCTCGCGATAAACTGAATTAAGTAGCGACGAGAGCCAATAGAAAATATGCTGCTGAAATATTCTGCTTGTATTATTATTTATTACTGCAAATATGCTGCGAGTACAAAATTACTTTCATTAATAAAAAATAATTTAGGAAGATTTCTAATAAGGAAAGAATGTTGTACATTTTTATCTAAATATTTAAAAATTACACGATGATTTTATTGCCAAGGCAATACACTGAACAAACAGTAACACGTGTTTAGGTGGATACATATTCCTCTCGTGGATAATTTAAAATGTTCACCAACCTGCAATTGAGAGGAACTATTGCTACGGAAGATAAATTAGCTGTGCGTTTGGATTTCAGGAAAGACAGTCCTGAAAGGAAGATTGTTAATTATATTATGTCGATGTTTGGTGACAATTTTGTTCGAGGTTTTCTTAATTCCACGTTATTGAAGAGTAGATGCTTAATATAATCAACAAAAATAAATAAATTGTATAAAACGCAAATAGGTGAAACCCATTCTTCTCATTCATTCACAACTAGAGATAATGCGAAACATATGGTATCTACAGTATCGATATTAAAATTATATTAATCTTTCGTATCAATACTTTAATTCTTAATATTCGCATTGGTGTTGATATTATCGAACTCATATGGTAGTATAAATACAAAAAAAACGCATAATTGCTATTCAAAAACCTGCGTTACTGCTATATTCTAAATTGTCCAAATATTTGAGGTCCATACGTTCTTCCCATTTTGAAAATTGATACAGCTATTTTGTAATTTATCAAAGATAAAAAAATCAGTAATTAAAATGTCACATTATTGAAAATATTTTGACGTGTATGAATATGAAGTTAAGTCCCATATTATGTTAATCAAAACTATGTGTAAATTAGAATCGATGTTGCAAGAATTGACATTAAACTTACATTAACCCTGACGTCTCGAAACTTCAGAAATTTGTTGGCAAAGACACGAAGATCGCGTGGATTTGAATATCGCATCTTTCTATCTCTCAAGGTCACAAGTCCAGCCCAACGCTCCAGTTAAGTTAAATCCCATATTTCGTTAACCGAAACCATGTGTCAATTACAATCGATGTTGCAGGTATTGATATTAAAGTTGCATTAACCCTGACGTGTCGAAACTTCAGAAAATTGTTGATAAAGACACCAAAATCGCGTGGATTTGACTATCGCATCTTTCCATCTCGCAAGGTCACGAGTCCAGCCCGACGCCCGAGCGCCGCAAGCGTCCTGAGCGAGAGTTGAGGAGCGACTTAGGGGAAGGCAGTTGGCAGATCGCCATTGGGGAGGAGCTGAATATTCATAAGTGGCCTTTCCGACAGCCTCGCGACCGCCTCCGGCCACGCCCCCCCCAACTCCAGCTACGGTTCCGCATGCACCCGCTTCCCCCAAGCCCAGACACCGCCATAGCCAGGGCCACCACCCCGGCAGCAACTCCGCCCATCACCGCCTCCAACTCCCCCATCACCATAATAAGAGCCAAAATTTATTGCTAATTTATCTTTGAAAATAGATTTTATTACATGGGAGTTTTTTTGTTGTTTTTTTTCTCCCTTTCAAAATTCAAAATTTATTGCTTATTTACCCTTGAAAATAGATTTTTTACATGGGAGTTTTTTTTTGTTTTTTTTTCTCCCTTTCAAAATTCAAAATTTATTGCTTGTTTATCCTTGAAAATAGATTTCATTACATGGGAGTTTGTTGTTTTTCTTTTTTTTCTCCCTTTCAAAAATTCAAAATTTAAGTAGTATATGACTTAGTGTAGGGATCACAGAATTTTGAAAATGTGCACACAATTCACTTTTCCCCATAGCACGTCATATGCAGTTTTTAACTGTTTTTTTGACGTAAATTAAATAAATAAATAAAATAAAATAAATAAATCGCCTTCGTCTCAGCCCCCACTCACACCGCCGCCTTCACTTCCAACAAAACCCTCCAATCTGGAGGAGAATTCTAGCGGCCGGCTGCTCTCATAGGAGGGATATTGGATTGATTGATTAGTGATTTTGGGCGCGTTAACATCTACGGTCATTAGTTCCATAAATGTAGTGCATGTTTTCATCGCGGGAGGGGGCGGTGAAGTTCCCCCGCTGGCTGACGAGATCCGGCGTCCACCTACGTCGACTTGAGGGGATTTTCCCCAACCAGGTATCTCCACCAGCTGGGCACCGTCCCAGCCGGGACAAGCTCGAAGCTCCCGACTATTCTCCCAACAAGTGAGGTAGTTTAGTGCAATTGAATGTAAATGTGTGTAAGTAAGGGGTGAGGGTAGAGCAAGGAAGAGGAAGGAAAGATCGCGCGCTGTCCGTGGCCCGTTTGGTAGGGTACTGATCTGGCATTCGCCTGGTGTTGATCGGAGAAACCGCGGAAAACTACCGATCAGAGCAGCCGGCCGCTAGAATTCTCCTCCAGACAGTGACTGAATTCGACCTAGCTGAAAAGCTAGTGCCGAAAACCCTGTCACCGTCGCAACACGAACCTAAGACCTCCAGGTCAGAGGAACTGCAGTGACATCAGCTCATGCCCTGAGCTATCTCTCCAGGTCCCAAGATGGAAGTGTCCGAAATGAGGATGGATGTGGCGATGTCGGAAACGGCAGTGAATTCTCGGAAGCATTGGTGACAACTGTGCCAGTGGCTGCGCTGAGGACCAGATCAGAGGCGGGAGTTACCGCGAAGGACACGGACCAACTCCGAAGGGCTGAAGCGGCGACGAAACTTTCCCGGAACGGGCCCTGCCTGGGGGAAACGGCCCGGCCGTCGCAGAGACGAGATGTATAGTGGCTTGTCAGCCCACCGCGCACCGCCCGATGATCAACTTGAATTATTCCTCCGCATTTGGAAGCGCAGAGCGGATGGCTTAAGTTGAGCCATTTCGCAAATCCTACCACTGCAGAACTGTCGTTCCCTGATCTAGATGACTCGATTCGAATATGCATGAGCAAATGTAATATGTAGGGTACAATTGCGTGCAAATGATGTCAAAAATATGCAATTAATGATAGCTTTTTGAACATTTTCCCTTAAATTTTACTGGTCAGCTGAAAAAATTTTATTCCGTGGTGATAGCAGAGAACTTGTGGTAATCCACAACAAAAACAATATACAATATTTATTTCATATCCAAAGTTAACTTTCGGGAAAACAATTTCCCATCTACTCAAGAAGCTTGTGATTAATAAATTCAAAAGCAAGATGATGAAATGAAATTAACGGCTGTGTTGTCACGCGTGGCTGTTGTCCGTCGGGTTTGGGTTGCGGGTAATAAAAAATAACTTTTCGGATTCGGTTTCTAATTTGATAACATACTTTTCGGTTTGGATTTAGGTATTAAAATGGTCCCAAGTTTTATTTTCAATATAATATAATGTACTCGATTTCATCGGCGATCTGCCGCAACTTTTATTTGTGTTTTAACATTTTTGTCTCTATTTCTTCAATATAATATAGTATTTTTGTTCCTTGATTGTTAAAGACAGAACATTTTAATATTAATATTTATTACATAATTCATAGCGCAACGTTTCGGAAATTATTTGTTTCCCTCATCAGGTATAGTTAAATCAATATATTATTTAAATAATGTGTTCATGAACACATATTGGTCTGTTTATAACGGGTCATTGTTTAAATAATACATTTAATTATTTTAATTATGCCTGATTATGGAAACAATTAATTTCTGAAACTTTGCGCTCTGTTTTATGTAATAAATATTAATATGAAAAATGTTCTGTCTTTAAAAATCAAAGACCGAAAACATTATAATCTATTTTATTTGTGTAACGCAACGGCCTAATGCTATGTCGATGCGCGCTCTGACTGAAACTCATTTTAGAACAAATTTTCAATAAAATAATAGTTATTTATTTGCTTCCGAGTCATGACAGCTATCTTTGAAGATCTAAATAAAGTTATTTCAATTACGGGAAGGGGGCCCAGTACATATATAAAATACACTGAGTAAGTTCCCTTAATGTGAACCTGGTGAAAATCATGTTCAACGAAATTATGAAATTTGAGATAACAAAATTGAAACAATTTGATTCGGTGGCAGTACAAAAAATATATTTCAATGAAAAATAACTGTTTCTATTTCACAACTGAAACGGTTTTAAACAGACTCGAGTTCAGTGCCGGTTAAAGCCATGTGCAGCAATTGACAAATATGAACTTGAATTTTCTTCGTAGAAATTCTATGTATATTAATAATTTCCAGAATTTCCATAATTCCACAAATCAATCAAATTTCAGTTTTGTCTGAAAAATGCAAATACATGGTTGTGATATTTAACATATTCTCATATTATGCGTACCGATTGAATTGTCATACTCAGCGCGTCTCTGCTTGCGACCCAGATGGTGTCACGTGACAGCAAGGCTCCAAGGAATAGACCACCTGCCGTTAAATATTTGTTTTTCATGTGTTCCACATGTTTTTTATGTAATAGAGCACCAATTTGTACATATTCTTCGTATTGAAGAAATGTTCTAATGTATACGTATAATATAGTATGCTATTGTAGTATTTGCGAAGACTGTTATTGTTAAAATATTTAATTTATCGATAAGTTATTGCATGTTATTCCCTTTGATAAGATCAATATACACTGCATAACTTATCTGGACCGAGAGGATCATGATTACGAGAGAAATATGAAAAAACAAATCGAGAAAATAATTACATCTACTTAATTCGTAAATAATTAAACATGAATAGTAAAAGTTAGGTAAAAAATAAAATATTTTATGTAGAATGAACTAATAAACTGATTTTAATGATCGAGCGACGACAAAAAGCCCTCGGGCCAAACGCCTTAGGCCCGAGGGCGTTTTGTCCCCGCTCGATCATTAGAAATCTTATAATCGCCCTCGGTGCATAAATATTAATTTATTGCAATGTTCTCCGAGAGTTATTTGATCTTTAACAGGGTAGCGCTATTTTGGTAAACCATTGTGTGTGTTTTTATCATTTTTGCTGCAGTAGGCCAGTAATAAAATCCATGTTTCCAACACTAAAGAAACATTCAAATCTAACATCACTAAATTAAGAAACTATAATGGCGTATAATAAATAATTCAAGCTTCATTTGAGATCATTAATATTTCAGGGTAGATATTTTGTGAGCATTAAAACATTTTATGATTCCCGGATAAATTGGGGAGCGATGTCAGAGAGAACAAAAGATGATAAAACAATTGTTCTCATCAGTGTAGTATCAGATAATTTCTCAGAATATTGATGTCAAAAATGATTGGCAGGTATTGTGAGAGAACGTTGCTCTTGTGACAACAATGAGCATTGAATTTGTTAATTACACGTAATTTTAATACCTAAAGAATAACCAGCTGTCTTCTGTCGCGCATAAATCTATTTTATCAATATAGATCTTTACATTTGATCTAGTGGGAACCATGAAAAGAACAATTAGCACGTTCCGTTCATTAATTGCCATTTAATACATGAAGTTTATTGAATAGTGGGCTTATTTTCAATGAAATGAGACAAGGTAGGAGTTAAGTTTATTGAATGAACGCGTGCTATACGTAGGATAGGAGGAATAATGGAACTAGTGATGCTACAAATGGCACTGACTTTCTCGTATTAGTTTACTTTGTCTGGTCTAGCTATTCCGACCTGCCACATAATCTTGCCAAAAGCCATCTATTGCCGCAAAAAGTAATGTTTTGGAAATGTTCTCAATTTTTCGGTTTCCTAATAGAACCGAAATATTACTCTAAGAACATTAAAGAACAGTAAAATCTCGTCAAAAAGGAAATTTTCATTTAAAAGTTTGGAACTTTTTTTAGAACAATGGTGTTAAAGGGTTACTGTAAGTGCAAAAATTGAAGATCTTTTCCACAGAAAAACATTGAGATTTTGAAAAATTGCCATTTTGTAAAAAAATACAACGTTTTAAGAGCATTATTATTTTTTCAAGATGTATTAGATCATCAAAATCCTTCCCATAGTGACATTTAACCCAAGAACGTTTACGGAGAGGTATCTGGAAGGCATTTAAATAGAAATTTAAAGTTGGCGTGCCGCGTGGCACGGACAAGGCCACGCCCCTCTTTTGCTGCTACAGTTTCGGATCGGTGTTTGCTCTTCTCTAAAATAAATTTGGATGTAGTAATTTTTGTTTCCATACGTTTTCTGCAGTGTGTAGTACGTTGGCATCACTGTTATGCCGCGAAACGTACTGTTTTCGTCGTTCATGTGTGTTTATTAGCATCTTTCCCTGTTCGTGTATTCGCCAGCCTGTAATATTGTGTAGTTTCTTTTTGTTTCTTTTGACGCGTGTCAATATGCCTACGAAAAAGTGTTTTGGTTCTGGGAGACGAAAATTTTATGACAAGTACAGTAATAATAAACATCAGAAGTAAGTTTGAAATGAAATAATAACTTTAACCTGAAATTCCCGTAATTCATTTTTTCTATACATTTTCTTTATAGACAAAAAAACTATTGTAGATAGAGAACTGAAATTTTCAGGAATTAATAAGCTGCATACTTGAAGCAAAGTAGACTAAATCTAGTTTTCTAGCACTAAAATTAAATAAAATTTCCATATTATAAAGTTTTTAAAAAACTGTATTTTTCATGCTAAATTTTAGAAATTTATTTCTCTAAAACTATTGCAGTAAATAATTTGGTTCTAGTCTACTTTTGAGATACTATTATGGTTTCCACGTGTGTAAAATTTGAAGTCTGTATCTGCAATAACTTTTGAGCCTATACAATAAACATGTGGATTGGTAAAAAAAAGAAAAAAAACATGCGCCTATAAAAATTGTTATAAAAAAATAACTACGCGGTATAATAAATTACAGTCAGTTTTAAAATGCTCAAACATTCCCTTTTTATTGTCATATAATTTCTATTTATGTCTGGTAAGTAGTTTCTTCAAATCATGCAATGCAAGTTTAGCACATTTTCATATTTTATGCATAGCGTTCACGTCCTTGTGCCCTTAACAATTCAAACAAGGTTCAAAATTCAATTTTGACACTACAGCAATGCATAAGTTCCTCAAATTATAGTGTTGGGCAGTCTGTGTCCATCATTGTCCTGGACATCAAAAATATTTACAGTTATGAGCGCTACCATTTTCGGTTACGATCTGCTCTGAAGGGAAACACATATGTAAACGTAGATTAGAAATCTGGCTACATTCCACATAGAGCGGATTGGGAATAAAAACAGATGAATTGAGTTAAATCCTTAATAACTGGACACACCTCCACTAATGAATCTACAACGTTTTGGGACACAGACGACATGTGGAGCATGCCACTAACAACTGGAAGAGTTCCTACCCTCACTCCCGCATTCAATTCATATTCCGTGGTTGCACACAAAAGACACAACACACAATAATTGCATGCAGAGGCCTCTCGCTGATTTGAAATTCTTGTTTTACTCCCCTTACAGTTTCTATTCTCATTACTATACTGGTGACCACAACTGTACCGGTTACACCCTATATTAACATAACCTAACAAAAAGCTGAAAAGAATAGTAATAACAATAAGGAGAACAATTTGAAGAACACCAGAAAATAAAGTGGAAAAATTCACTTCTACTTCTACTTCTACTTCACTTCACCTCACCGCGCCCCACTTAACCTAAATTTTAAGTGTTCAAAACGTTTTATGTGTACACTACACACTACTTTTATAGCACCTTTATCTTCACTTCACTTTTACTACAAATTTTCAATCTATTGATTAATTTTCTACAACTTTTCTAAAATTTTCCTGAAACCCCGCTGGGTTTGAGGAAAGGGCTCAACGCTAGCAAATTGTTCGCATCTAATTCCGTATCCATATCTAGTACCTATACAAAGGGGAACTTACCTACGTCCGTTCTTCGTACTCTCGTTCTAATTTTATGTTTGTGATCAAATCTATATAAATAATCTGGTTTATTTAGCCTTCCCCGGACTGCGCATAGTTGTCCGCTTTTCTTTTCTTCTTTTTTTTTTCCTCGGGCTTTTATCCAGCCGACAGCCGGTTGCCCTTTACGTCTCGAAGGAACGCATATTCGACCATACACTAGACAAACACTTGCGGGCTTCTCTGATCTGGGGTCAGCAGAACGCGAGGCCCTCCGCGACAACACACACACACAAAGTCAAGGGACAAACAGCCATGCCCAAGGCAGGACTCGAACCCGCGATCCTTTGGACCGAAGCGCTGAGTCGGTACTCGCTGTTAGCCACCTCGGCTATCGAGGTCGGCTGTCCGCTTTTCTTCTCTCTCAAATGATCCCCAGGATTCCCGGAGTGTGTTACTCCGAAATGTATATTTTGCCGCTCTGTTTTCTTTCCTCTGTAGGTGCTTATAACACTATCCTCCAAACTAGTTTTTTTTCTGTAAAATTGTTCTTGAAAGTTCTGAGAAAACCTCCATTTTCCACTAACAGCAAAGACGAGTCGAATGGCACCTAATTAGCCCCGATTGGTGGACCGGTAAACCTCTAACCGTCAGCGGAGAAGTTTACCCAATTACAACCTAAAGTTTCGTTTTTGTACATCTAGAGGTACCACTGGACAGTGTTTGGGGTTCTCCGAGTATCTTGAAACATCAGTTTGAAATTACTCTCGTAGAAGTAAATATAATGAAAGATATCTAGAATTTTCTACAACTTTAAGGATCGATTTCGAAACACAAACAAATCTGAAAAACTTCATCACCCTTGAAACTTGCGTTTCCTACCTCAAATGTAATGAATCTCAAAAGGAAACTTTTACAACTGTTTGAGACTCGAAGAAATTGTTAGCGATTTGATCACCAGTACATGCGTCTCTTTCAAAGTTTGCCGTATGGGTCTATTATCTTTCTCTGTAGTTCGCGACGCAAAACAGAATAACAAATCTTTAATGTATCAGCGGCGCATATTTTCATGATATTTTGGTGGGGTGGGATGAGGGAAAGACGGCTTGCTTGGATTATGCCATAATTGTTGCAAGGCATCCAACTGGCGATAAAAACTATCTTAATCAACGCTTTAGCTAGCAACATTATTGGATAGAAATATTTCTTGTTAGTAACTACAATACATATTCACTACGAATCACGTGTTACAGATAGATTTTTCTTATTCACGAAATCCCTCGAAAGATGTTATGTATATGTATGATACTCGAATTCAGGTTATCAACCCCCAAAAAATTCCAACCATTTGGATTAAAACTTATTTTTGGTCACCGTGATCTCTCAATCATGTGCAAGGTATTCTTGTAACTTCACAGTTTGCAAGGTTAATCGATATAACAGAAATTGAGAAAAGACAAATGAAAAAATGAAGTATTCTCTTGAGATAAATGATAGAACTAGGATGAAAAGCAACATCAATTCTTTTACCTGAGGTTCAAAACGCCATTGATTGTTGTAATAAATTGTAGAGGTGTTGTTGAAAATGTTTCGAAAGAATTCGAAAGTTTTGAATACACGCTGTTATCTTTACTAACATTTTCATTTATTTGATTAGCAGCTTTCGTTTACTTAGCTATCAACTTCAGGTCTGTCTTCTGGGAGCCAGAAGTTTGACTAGTAATAGTAGAGATTCGATACGTAGAAACAAAGCAATCACATTTAGAATGGATTACAGGAATTCTGATTCCAGAAAACGGTTGCATTCACAAGGCCAGTGGCATGAAGAACATATCCATATTCCCGAAGGATTAAAAAAACATCTGTGTCGTAGTTGCTTTATGTCGTGTGCCCGTTAGCTAAATCGAAATTTATACGTTCCAGTTGTACGGTGAAGAAGGAAATATAAAAACAAATGAAGAAATTTGTTATGCATTAAAACTGTCCGCTGCTGCCCGTGGCAATTAAAAATAGCTTCTCTGTCTCGTTTGTCGTTTTGTTTTACTCGAGTGCGTGAGTTCATGTCTGTAGCTCGTATATAGCATATTGTCCTCCAAACATAATTGCTTTTTTTCAGTTTTCTCAAAACGAATGTCGACAGTCATCCTTATTTTTCTTAAATAATGATACAAATTGAAAAATCAAGAAAAACGCATGTGTAATACGAACATTAATTTTTTGCGCTCAATAATGGTCTACATTAGAATCTCACAAAATACCACTTAGATTGAATGCAATATATTTCACATTTTACACTAAGGCAAAATGAACATAAAAATACAGAAAACGAGAATTAGATATTCAGTTACACATAAACTAGTTGTGCTACAACAGAATGGTACAGATTTTATATTACGAGTCAGTTTCCTATTCTCTTGAGTCTGGGCTTGCTTTTCAGTTTTGCTCAACCCTCTTCCCAACTCCTACCTATGGGTTCCTAAAAGGATTACTAGGGTATTTCACTGAACCCGAACTAGGGTTATCACCAAACATCGTAAAAGCGTCTCTTGGACCTGAACTGCAACATATTTGCCCTAATCCATGCGCTTCGCACATCTCGATTCTTGTACCGTTGTTCTGGGCATGGTAGAAACCATGGGTCTGGGTGTACACAGTTCCTCTCAATAACTCACAGATTGCTCTTAATTGCCTATTAGGCGAAGAGATCATGGAAGAATGAGAGTAACCATGCAATGAACGCCACAAAAATATTAAGTTTCAAATCCATAACCTTAGTGTCAACGTACTTGAGTTCACTCTACCCAAGCCCGGATCTCTTGAGGCCGAACCACATGCGGTACGATCTGTTAACGTCTTAGGTTATGTAAATTATTATTATTATTATTATTATTATTATTATTATTATTATTATTATTATTATTATTATTATTATTATTATTATTATTATTATTAATTAATAATAATATGATAAAATTCATAATATAATTAAAATTGAACTTTTCTTTGCATACGCAGTCTGTTTTCAGTATTGAATCTGCATATCACAGTTTGACAACATTCATTTTCATAATAACCATATATACAAAGTTACTTTATCATCAGAATAATTCACGTCGCTCTCAGTAATGAACAATTATATATCTTAAAGTTAACTAAATCTACAATATTATAGAACATAATATTTACAATACGTATCAATCAAAAACAATGGTTTAGTTTTTTTGTTAGAAGTTTACAAACTAATTTTTACTTCGCAATTTTAGTAAATAATTTTAGGACGATTAAAATAAAAACTACTGGTGCCACAGAATGGCACCGACTTTCTCGTAGTAACGTTTTCTAATTTTCTTGGTGTGGTCTGGCTTTACGGTCTTGCCCCATCCTCTTGCCAGCTGCCATCTATCGTAGCCCAGAGAACATATATTTTACATTTTCTCAACTTTTCGGTTTCCTAATAAAAGAACCGTAATATCACTTCAAAAATATGAAAGAAGAGTAAAACCTCCTCCTAAATAGAAATTCTCATTGAGAAATGTGAAGCAGTTTTTAATAATATGGCGATTAAGCATTACTGTTAATGCAAAATTTGAAGGTAATTTTTACAAAAATCTATTTTTTCGAAAATCATTTGAAGCACGTCTACCTCTAAATGCAATAATGTTTATAAATTGACGAAAATGTGCATATTAATAACGTGAGAGATATTTAAAAAAATTGCATGTGTAATTTTTGAAACAACAAAAGAATACACCAAAACGAAATTTATGTCATATTAAAGAGTGCAATTAGTACTAATCCATTGGAAAAGTTAGAAAAAAACTTTGGAGCCTTTTTTGAGAGAAAATGGCGTTTGAGCATTTATTAAAATGCGAAATTGTTTGCTCAAATTATCAGAAAACTGTTGAGTTATCCAGAAACTTTACATGACATTTTAATCACATGTACTCTTAAATATTTTAATGTGAAGAAATTGCCTCTAATGTAAATATTACTGACGTGAGAGACGATTTCATTGTTTTCAACGTTGTGAAAGAAAATTATGGCGTCTTGAGCGAAAAAATCCTTTGGGCACTGGAATGTAATCAATCTTACCTACACAGATCTATTTAGGTGTGTTGATTTAATTTCCGGCACACTCGCTAAGATCGCTGCGTTAAAACGCGCAAAAACATGTTTTTGGTCATTTCTTTGAATCTTGTGACCGGATCCGAAAACAAATTATCAATATTCCCATACGGAGATCGAGGCGCGTCGAATGGCACCTCATATGTCTCGATTGGTGGACGGGAAGAGGTCTAGCCGTGAGTGACGGAATCGCACATCCGAACATCCGCACACTCGGGAGTTACTCAAATAACGTACAGGGATGATAAGTCACTAACATTTTTACTTTTTACAAACCGGGTATAAATAGTTTTAAAAAGCTCTATAATAGTTTACTAACACAAATTTTATAACAATTAAATAAACCTTTATCAAAATATTAGAAGTAAGCAAAAAGAAAAATATTTTTTAAAAATTCCCTGATCACCAACAAAATTGCTTACTTTCTTCATCTCAACAACACATAAATTATCCAAGAAAATGGCAATCCTCGAGCGCCCATAATATTTCCCTTTGAGAGATATGCAATGCTACCCCCATTTTGTCAGAGGCAATCGACTATAGGGCAGCGTGCGCATTTCCCACGTGCGGAAACAAAATGGCTCGTTAGAGCGCGCTGCACGTGTAATTGGTTTCGAACAGCAGACGGCATGGACAACTGCTGTGCTGTGTGGAGCGATGCGATACAATGCGAGTTGCTGCGTGCAGAGCGATCGTGGCCACCACAGCAACATCAGGTGTGACGCTGTTTGCACTCTACTGCAACGCATGTACCATGAATACGATAGAGGTTATATTCTATCCAAGGTACATAAAATGATGCTACTTCAGACGACTATTCAAGCGATGAGCAACTATACAAACTAAAGATCAGAATAATGAACTTTCTAAGGATACGTATGAAAAATGTCCTAGACTCAGTGATGAATAGTGATGATGAATTTTGAATGATCACGAAAGGTAAAGATCAGGATATTAAATACAACGATTACAAAACAAAAAATCAGACCATTACCAAACCCAAGGTGCAGAAAATGTTGCTACTTTAGACGACTCTTCAAGCGATGAGCATCTATACCAACTAGCTATCAGAGTAATGAACTTTCCAAGGATACGTATGAAAAATGTCCTAGACTCAGTGATGAATAGTGATGATGAATTTTGAATGATCACGAAAGGTAAAGATCAGGATATTAAATACAACGATTACAAAACAAAAAATCAGACCATTACCAAACCCAAGGTGCAGAAAATGTTGCTATTTTAGACGACTATTCAAGTGATGAGCAACTATACAAACTAGCGATCAGAGTAATGGACTTTCGAAGGATACGTATGAAAAATGTTCTAGACTCAGCGATGAATAGTGAATGATCACGAAAGGTAAAGATCAGGATATTAAATACGATTACAAAACAAAAACCCAGACCGTGACCATTATATAGGTATAATGATTGGAGCAACAGACAGGTAGAGGCGTATACAGAGCGAATGGTTGGAGCAGCAATCCAGTAAAGATGTGCTGAATTTTAAGGGTGAATGAAATGTGTAATAAGAGAGACTAGACAAACTGTTGACTGTGAATTAATCAACTAAAATTCCTGTGAAGATGCAAGTTGAAATATTGTCAAAAGAGCTCGCCGGTTTTAATGAAAGTACAGAGACAAGACATACGTATAGAAGTTTATAAGTCATGTATATGTAGTCATTTTTCTTACAGGTACAAATATGAAACCTTTAAAAACGACTCAACCCAGCAATGGAAACCGATACAATATCACTTTCATTGTTAGTCTAATGATTCTTAGATATGCACCAGTAAGGTTTCCGTAGCAACATGAAAAGTAATTATTCAAGCAAGTATTCGGTGAGGCGCAAGACAGGCAATTGATTTTAACTTAACAGTGCTACCGGTGACTTTTGGAATTAGGACATAACATCTGCTGAGATTGGTGAACATTCAGAAGTTAACTATCGAAGACCACGCATTGCGCAGCAACAACGGAAATTATAGTGGATGTGCTAAAAAAAGTCTTCAGAAGTGAACGCGCCAAGGTAAACTTTTAACATTATGAAAGAAAGACGTTCAAAATGTAGATGATTTGCGCGCTGATGGGATGCGGAAAATTGTCTTAGATGAGAGACAACGATGTATGAGAAGGTCAATAGAATTCCCCACTCGTTCTTCCTATCTCATTCACTGTAGTAATTGCTTGTAATAATGTTTGAAGAAAAGGGTTTGTGTTAGACCATCGACATGTTGTTTTCAACAAGAATTCACAAAGAAATTCCAGTAACTAGTGAGCTCTTATTGTGCCTTTTATAGTGTTACAAAGTAATGTGTCGTTTTCCAAAATGTTGCCGATTAAGTTGAAATGTTATGGTGAAGATTCTTTTCGACTTAAAATATTCAGTATATTTGTGATGTTATATGTTGGTTGCTCGAGGCATTGTACGTATAAAAATCTCATTTTTCTCTTCACAATATTATCAATGCAAGTAAATATGCAGTTCTATTTCTGACTCATCGGTACCTACACAGCAAACTACACAAAAAACATCAAACCCACATTTCTGACTGGGAGGTCCTAGGGTTCGAGTCCCGACAGCAGCAAGATTTTCGACACTAACTTATCTAGGTCGAGATCTGTCCCTGTCTGGAGGAGAATTCTAGAAGCCCTCTGTTCTGATTGATAGTTTCCCGTGGTTTCTTCATAGCGCACCAGGCGAATTCAGGAGTAGTACTTAAACAAACAGACCACTGACTGCTCGCGATCTTTCCTTCCTCTTCCAAAATCTCTTCAAAGTGACAAAAGACGAATTCCCATTGATATTGTGTTCAATCTTTCTCACAATGCAACGTACGCAACTGCGAAGAGATCGTGGAATAAAAAATATATTGGAGAGTTTGAAACAGAGAAAAATTTTTGTGAAGAAGTAAGTTCATAAAAATGTTATTTTATAGAGACAACAAATTATCATTTGATGAAAAAATTAAATAGTATTACACTAAGTTAATAAACAAGTGTGTGTATTCTAAATAATAAATTAATACATGAATTATCGTGGTATGATGCCCGCCAAGAAAAAAATCAATTTGAAAATTGATATTAATATTTTATTCGAAATATGCCTAATTATCAATAGGCGAGAATATAGTCAGAAATTAACTATACTCTGCTTCCTTTAGAATCGAAACTACGATACTATCTGATTTTGAGAATGACTGGTATTCTTTTATCACGATTCAGTCTCTTAATTGAGCAGCATTTTTGGAACAACCTATGTTTAATTCCATGATTATAGGTGATTCAAATCGCTCGAAGAAATAATTATTGTGATTCAGGCTACTTCAGTTAAGCCATCTAAAACAAACCAATATTTTTTTTAATGCTTGCGCATATATCACATAACTTGACGCACTGTCCATCTTAATCAAGCATTATTTCAAATAATATTATTTTAACATTACTGTAACATTACATTGTAATAACAATGTAATAAAATATTATAAATTTATTTTTAAAACATAATTTTTTTGAATGCATAACATACAATAACAGTCGTATTCGCTCTTTATGCAGTGGGTTGAAACTGAGACATCATTTGTACAAACCTAAGTATTAGTTCATTTTATTTCCTGTAGTGTGCTGAATTGAAAATCGGACTTCCTATTGCGCATTGCGCCAATTATGTTGTATATTACACATTCTTTCGTCGTAAGTCTTTTCATGCACTAATCGTCGGTGGGTTAATTACAGCGATGACACAAAAAAATGTTTTCGTACTCATAAAAGCAGCAACAATCTTCAGAAAAAAAGAGAGAAATAATAATTTTAAAATACTTATGAATATTGTTGAAAATTATAAATATTAAAAATTCTTGAAAAGAATGTTGAATGTAGAATTTCAAATTGAATCTATTAATTTTTTTGCAAGCTCTGCTGATCTAAATACACTCATCAACAAAAAATACTTGTACGAGTTACAAAGGGCTCTACTTAAATAACATATCAAATTTCAAATGTGTACATTATTTATGAGATTTCAGTTTCGTACCCAGTCATTCAACATGTACTTCATCTTACAGCATTGTTTGTGTGCGCTATGAAGAGTAATAATTCCAGTTTTGCATGTCGACTCTTCATGACGTCAGAATCGAATTCCTCGCCGTCTGTACGCGACCTCGTACTATTCATGATCCAGAGCAATAAATGCAATAGCAGCCACACAGCGTCTCACTTTCTCCATCGAGTCAATGAGGAGGAAACATCAATGAGGACGAAAAGGCAACCGTGCAAGTCTTGGAAGTGAGGAACTGCATTACGGCATAGACGAACTGACATTTGAAAATCGGTCTCTCTCTCTCTGTCTCTCTCTCTCTCTGTCTTTCTCCCTCTCTGACTTTCTCTCTCTGTTCTCTTTTTCAGTCTTTTTCACCCTCATTCAGCACCTCTCCCCCTCATCGCCTGTCTGCCCGTTTGTATGTCTGCCTGTCTATCAGTCTGTGTGTGTGTGCCTGCCTATATGTGTGTGTGTGCCTGCCTATATGTCTGTGTGTGCTTGTGTGTGTGCCCGTGTGTGTCTATGTGTGTCTGCCTGTGTGTCGCTCTCTGAAAGAGAATTCTAGCGGCCGGCGGCTCTGATTGGTAGTTTCCCAAGGTTTCTACGATCAACACCAGGCAAATGCCGGAGCAGTACCCTAACAAACGGGCCACGTACCGCGCACGATCTTCCCTTCCTCTTCCTTGTCCTATCTTCATCCCTTACACACACTTACACTAACATGCACTACACTACCACACATGCCGAGAGACAGGTCGAGAGCTTAGAACGTGTCTCAGCTGGGGTGGTGCCCCGCTGGTGGGAGACACCAGGTTGAGGGAAAACCCAGTGAGTCGACGGTAGGTCGGTGCCGGATCTCGCCATCCAGTGGGGGAAAATCACCGCCACCTCCCGATGAAAAAACATGCACTACACTAACGGGAGTAATGACCTCATTTGTTGACGCGTCCGGAATTACTAACAATCAATCAATCAATTTACGTTTTTCATGCACACAGATTTTTTTTAGCAGGGAGAGGAATGTGAAGGAATAGGTTTTTTGAAGGTGTAACTTTGTAGTTGAGACACGGTTCCATGGCAACATCAAAAATCCTTACCTAAGGCAGAGTTCGAACCCGGAGTTCCCGAGGTAACTACTACGCTCTAAGAACCGGCGTAGAGGCTAGAAGAAATATATTAAAATAAAGTAATGTACGATTTGGCACGAATAATCCGAGTCGCCTATGGTGTCTCACACAAAATCGCCATCCACCTGAATCGGCTGGGGATTTTTTTTCCTGCTTCAATAACGGCAACAACGTCCCCTTGGAAACTTAATCGAATATTTACCCTTTATAGGAAAACACTCTTCACTATAAAATATGCCATCATAAATTGGAGTCATTGTAGACACCTCGTGCAACTGCTTAAGGGTTAATTTTATTTTGAATTAATATTTTTTGTACAAGGACTCTCAAATACGTTCTGTATCCTCTGTGAGTTACGAAAGAGACATCCGCCTAGCAGAATGGAGCATCCTCGCATTTCAACCAGGGAGGAAGTAAAATGCGGATGGGGGGACAAAGCTTTCCACTCAGCAAACCCTTTTGCATCGAACTGCCGAAGACAGTTGCGTCGCTCCCATCCATTCCACCCCGTATGCATATTCAATAGGCTCGATCCTCACCCATCTCCCCCAACCACCCTGGTGTGGTTTTGCACCCCGCTGTCACCAACCCTTCCACCAATCCATAGCGTGACCTTCCCATCCTCTCTGCATCCTCTCATTCCTATCTGTCCTTCCAACCTATCTACCTCCTCCTCTATCCTTCGCCACCTCTTTGCTCCCCTATTCTCCCTCAATTCATCACGCGTGTCCTCATACCTTTTGTCTTCACCTGTACTCATAACTTATCCCTCCTCATACCGTACGCTCTCCTCTTGTCTTGTGTTTCCTCCTAAATTGTGTCCTCGCATCTTTTGAAGCCCTCATACATTGTGTCTTCATACCTTGTTTCATCTGTCTTATACATTGGACCCTCCCTATACCTTTCTTCGTAACCAGTTTTTCTCCCATGTGTGTCCTTTTCACACCACATTTCACTCTCAAACCATGTGTTCTCTTGACGTCTCATATTATCTTTATAGCTCCTCTTGTTTGTATTCAACCAGGTAACTTGACTCATTCTCATACCTTGAGTCATCCTTGTACCCTTTGTTCTCCTCACATGACCTCACACTTCGATTTCATAAATTGAATTCGTTTCGTACCTCGTCCTCTTCGTACCACTAACCGGAAGCGGTGGCTCAGGGCACACACTGATGTCACGGAAGTGCCACAGGGAGGTCCTAAGTTCGAGTCCCGACGGCAGTAGGATTTTCGAGACTAGCTTTTCAGCCAGGTAGAATTCAGCCGCTGTCTGGAGGAGAATTCCAGAGGCCGGCTGCTCTGATCGGTATTTTTCCGTGGTTTCTCCAATCAACACCAGGTGAATGCTGGGGCAGTACCCTAACAAACAGGTCACGGATCGCGCGCGATCTTTCCTTTCCTTTCCTTGTCCTATCCTCTCCCTTTACACACACTTATGCTAACATGCACTACACTACCACACATACCGGGAGACCGATCGGGAACTTAGAACTTGTATCGGCTGGAGCGGTGCCCCCTGGTTAGGGAAAACCCCGCTAGTCGTCGGTAGCTCGGCGCCGGATCTCGCCATCCAGAGGGAGAAGATTACCGTCTCCTCCCGATAAAAAATACACTACACTTACGGGACTAATGCTCTCAGTAGTTGACGCTCCCGGAATCACCAACAACCAATCTATTAAAAACATGCGTATCACTATCCTATCCATTTTTCCCTACCTCTGTGTCCTCCACGTCGCGTTTATCTTCTCCCCCTCTTCCGTCTCCTTCCCCCTGCTCACTGCCCTTGCCGACCCCGTCGTCCACACCGCCGTGCGCGTAGCCGAATTTCCATCGCAGGGGCTGCATCGATTATCGACACTCGAAGCGAACGTTCCGCACGGTGCCTCGGAGAGCGGAGGCCCCGGTTTCAATCAGCACAGCGCTCGCAAGAGTAGCGACCCGCTGTAGACGCACAAAGGGAAGGAAAGCACGCCATTTATACGTGGTATCACCTCAGGACAGGATCAGAATATATAGAAACCGTGACGAAAGCCTTGGCCGAAAGCGTTTCAATATTTTATTTTTAAACCTTCGACTTTGTTTCGCCAATTCTTCCGTGGATTCTTTTTGGGGTCAGATTTGACCCGAAATGTTTTACACAATACTTTACAAGTATTTCATTCACGGATGTTATTTCTAATTACTGATTGAGAAAATGATATTTATCATTTGCTATATCATTCTATATAGAAAAGAATACTATTACCATAAAAAATCGTTCTAGCATACCCTCTTAACTATACGTATGTGTCTTACCGTGGCATGAGTATGTATGAAACTCGTCATAGACAAATACACCAAATTTTCATACAGAAACCAATACATTATATTACAAAAAAAGAAAAGGACATATTTTTGGAATTTTTCTTGTCATTTACACGTGTAATGTGGGTCTGTTTGAGGGAATTTCTGATCCCAAATGCATTAAAAATCAAATTACTTCCAACCCAAAAATTTACAACACATGTAAAACTGGTCAAAATATCATATCTAACAGAAGTCCATGTGATTAATTTTCAGAATTTGAAAACATTATTTGCGTCTGTAGTCGCAAATGATTCCAAACAGAGTCTAAGGGTTAAAACTACATAAAAAACCCTCGGGAGGATCATGTGCAGCATGGTACCTTTCCTTGGTGTGATCCAGGTTCGGTTCCCGCCCGGGGCAAAAATAGACCCGTAGCTTTCTTATACAATCGCCTCAATTTCTGTACGAAAGGTAAGCTCAGGCAAACCGCGACTGGTAGATATGGTGATGGGAAAACGTTATGCTCGTTACATGTCTCCCTTACCCCCGGGCCTCTGACCGGGAGGTTCTAGGTTCGAGTCCTGACGGCGGCAGGATTTTCGACACTAGCGTTTCAGCTAGGTCGAATTCAGTCGCTGTCTGGAGGAGAATTCTAGCGGCCGGCTGCTCTGATCGGTAGTTTTCCGTGGTTTCTCCGATCAACACCAAGCGAGCGCCGGAGCAGTACCCTACTAAACGGGCCACGGATCGCGCGCGATCTTTCCTTCCATTTCCTTGTCCTATCCCTTACACAGACACACTTACACTAACTTGCACTACACTACCACATACTCCGGGAGACCGGTCGGGAGCTTGGAGCTTGTCCCGGCTGGGGCGGTGCCCCGCTGGTGGGAGAGTCTTGGTTGGGGGGAAACCCCACTAGCCGACGGTAGGTCGGCGCCGGATCTCGCCATCCAGCGGGGGAAGATCACCGCCATCTTCCGAGAGAAAAGCATGCACTACACTTACGGGACTAATGACCAAAGCTGTTGACGTGCCCGGGAACACGAAAAAAATCAATCAATCAAACCCTTACCCCCGGCATGGATAATAAAGAAAAATAAGGTCCAGTACTGGGAAGACCGCTAGCTGGCAAAAGGTGGATTACGCTGGCTCTAATATGTAAACATATTAAATAAATCGACTCTGTGTTCTCTGTTACAAGCAATGAAGTGATTTTGCAAGAGATTTCCAAAAATTAGCGCATATTTTTCGATAAAATTATTATCATTTTACTTTATCATTGCAAGTTATTCGTAAAAGTCTATGATACGTTGTAGCATTCTTAGGTTTCCTTCACACGGAATTTCTTCCTCTGAAGTAAGAACGATTCAGGCCTAGGACGCAAAAGGTATTTGGCACGTAAATAATGTATTGCTAATCTTCGTGATCTATAAAAAGTGTTCCATTCAATAAAACATATTCAGACTCGAGATTGTTGTGTAATGATAATTGAAATCGTGACAAATTATGCTTATGAGACTGAACGTGAATAACGTTCACAGACAATAGTTTCCTCTTCATCTAATAATTACGTAAACGTACATAATGAATGACGTGGATAACTCTTTCATATCAACTACCATGACTGCGTATGCCACATGTCAGTTCACACTCTCGTTAAATTGGAACTCATGTTTCATTATGATGTGAACTCTCTCGCTATTATTCAATAATACAATGTCATTTTCAAGGTTCTAATGGTTTGAAACGCCAAAAGGTTATTTGTATAAGTTTGTTAGATACCCTTTTCCAGCACTCAAAACAATTTCATTATCCTAATAAATACGATACTACATTGGTCGTATTTCTATTTGTATCATCGAAGAAGTTTAAATAAATCTCTGCGAGTTATCTGTGCTGCTGTAAATTCGCTATTTAATTTCCATTAGGCGTCTCAGATTTATTTTGGTTTCTTTCTTTTGATCAGCTAGGAAGTTCATATAACAAAATTCGACAATTCTAAAAGATAATTATCAAAGATGATGCTCTAATTTTTCATGGTATGTAATATAGTATGGCAATATGAAACGTTTGTTCTTTCTGATAGAATAAAACACTATGGAACTTTTCTATTTATATTTTAAACCTGATTAACGAGTAATTCAGTTAGAACAGTATGGCAACAAAAAATTTAATACACTGTATTAAATAAGGCTAAGCTGCCTCCCAACTAAAAGGTGTGTGCTTACACTAACATGCACTACACTATCACACTTGTCGGGAGACCGGTTGGGAGCTTAGCGCTTGTCCCAACTGGAGCCGGGCGGTGCCCCGCTGGTGGGAGAATCCTGGTTAGGGGGAACCCCGCTAGCCGACGGTAGGTCGGCGCCGGATCTCGCCATCCAGCGAGGGAAGATCACCGCCACATCCAAAGGAAAACATGCACTACACTGAAGGGAATAATGACCTCAGTAGTTGGCGTGCCCGAAATGACTAACAACCAACCAACCAACCTAAAAGGTGTGTGCCAGCTTTCGGACTTTCAATATTCCGTTAATAAGTATCTTAGATGTGAAATTAGAACCGACGTGTGAAGAATCAGTAAAATCATACACACCAATGAACTTGCGCTTCATTGTCTGAGTGAATATGAAAATGCTATGTCAGTTTGACATCTTTTCGAAATCACCAATCCTTATATTGCTGAATCACTCATCAGGGTGTTTTGATAACATTTAAAGGAGTGTGTCTTAAACGAGAAAAATAACTTATTTTAATAAACACACTCTTTTAAACATATGAAATGTTACATTTAAATTCGTAGCATGAAAAATCAATTTCTCCAATTTTGATGCTTAAGAAACAATACCTTGTACCTCCTTACACAGCAAATGAGCTGTGATTTGTGATAAAAATATCCACAAAACCCCATCACAAAACAATGTTACAAATATTGCATAGCAACCGTTATTAGGGACTTCTTTGGTGAGTGAAATTGGGAACTTCTTTCGTTACATAATGGCAAATGCAACAAATGAAACCGACAAGACAAACTTCAAAACTTTCGTACAAAAAGACTGCTTACGTATTAAATAACAAACAATATCATCGCAATTCATCACACAATATGGTGCAATGTCTAGGAATCGACGATTTGACTGAAATAATTTAAAATATTCACAAATCAACATGACAATATAACTTCATGCAACTTTCACTGTGAACTATTGTGACAAATAGGGGCATGATGCACCATCATACGCCCTATTGCAACTCTTCAGATGTAACGCACGGTAGACGATATCTTAGTTCCCAGACCTACATACGAGTATTTAAATTATGTCGAAGAATACATCAATTACTGCTTTCACCTCCTGTAAAAGACCCGAAGTATTTTTTTAAGTGACGGCTTTGTCAATAATAATTATCTGTTAGGCTCCCGCTGCACGAGGAATTAAAACACAAAGAATAAGAAAGTGCAAATGAAACAAAATTAATTCGTTATGTAAATTGAACTAAGTAAAATCCTTTTTTCTTCTTCTCAATTTGTCTACTTTTCTGATTCGTCGTTTTGATTCATTCTTAAAACAAGAGTATTCCTTACGGCGGAGTTATTCAGTTAACCAAAGTTGATTTTTTTAAAAATCTTAAATAAACTAGTGGCGCTAAAACAGTACGTACTTATTCGCCCATACTTTCACGTAAAAGTACGCGAAAAGTACTTAAATTTTCGAAAAATTGTACTTGACCTTATTTCAAAATATATCACTAAAAAAACAATTTCTTTAAGAAAAAATATCTTATCTTCATAATTGTATTTGTAGGAAGACGACGAAAAACTTTTGAATTCTTGCAATTTTCAAAATTTAATCAAAAACGATGGAGTCTTTTTTTTGTTGAAAATTTTAAAAATGTCCCAGGGGCTTCCTGTAAAGTCCATCTCAAAATTAAAATATCGGTTTCGAATTAAAGGTGTCGCGACAACAGCTAGATGAATTGAGAATATAAATTTTGGAGAGAATCGGCTGATCGGTTCAGCCGCTAACATTGTGCATGAATGGACGGACGGACGTTTTGCCGTCATTCGATTTTTCGGTATAAAGGACCCACAAAACATGTATTCTGACCACACCGAATGTTAGAGAATTTTTTCTAAATTAAGCAACTGAATTTTTCCACATTATCGTTACCAGAGCTCTTTAATACGAATTTTCCTGACGTAATAGGAATTTTTCTCTCTACTCCGTAGTAGGAAAGTAAAGAGATCAGTAACAACCAAATAAAACCTATTCACAAGTATTGTAATGAAAATGCATAAAGGTTCGATGTTAACTTAAAACATTTCAGCATTATGAACAAT
The DNA here is from genome assembly GCA_011170035.1 of Teleogryllus occipitalis. Taxonomy (NCBI): domain Eukaryota; kingdom Metazoa; phylum Arthropoda; class Insecta; order Orthoptera; family Gryllidae; genus Teleogryllus; species Teleogryllus occipitalis. The sequence continues at coordinate 291,673 of BLKR01001188.1, read as the reverse complement.
AACATCTAAATATTGTTGCACGATGGGTAGCCCATCCCGCCCATAGAGGCACATCTTCCCAACGCTCTTTCCGGCGAGAACGGTTAATTTCGTCAGAGACATTTTCCAGGCGAAGATACTCTGATGAGGTGCTGTTATCTGCCGGGCCCCAACAAGACAGCAGGAGGCTCTAGGGATTCCAAGGAGGAGGAGGGGGTAAGGTCGCTACAGGAGCAATTCCATTAAGTTAAAAGGAAGCTCGGGAGAGGAGGGGGTCTCATTGGAGTCTTTGTCCTGACTCGGGCGGAAGGGAGGGGAGGGGTTCGCTCACGAATTCGCTAAACGCGGCGCTCTTATTTACGCATCGGAGGCTTTCTCCGATCCCTGACTCCTGACTCCTTAGGAATCGCTGCACGCCGGCATGTCGAGTTTCTACGAAGGGATAAAAGGATTAATGATAAAATCTCCGTTCATCTGTACAAGAGCTGAAGAGTATCAGGATATCTGGTCTTTCAGTAATACTAACTCTTTGACCCACGAGTTCTGAAACTTAATATGGACTGCTTTTTCAAAAATAATATTTTCGCCGATCCCTGACTCCTGTCTCCTTAAGAATCGCTGCACGGCGGCATGTCGAATTTAAGCGAAGGGTAAAATGGACTGCTTTTTGAAAAAGAATATTTTCGTGAGAACATGAAAGACATTGATATAAATATTAATATAATTATAGACAAAATATATATTAGGATGTGTCTAATAAAAGATTTATTTAGTATTTTGTTAAATTCAAATGTTGAATGGATGTTCTTTCTGCATTTTTATTGAAATAAAACTCATTATACTAAAATGGAAAAAAGTATGGATTAAATGTAGTATACTTTAATCGGAGTATGTTTAAATATAAAGTGATAAATATGGAACAGGAAAATATTGGAATGAACAATTGGCGCTACAGGGAAAATATTACATTGGAATAAAAATTTTGTTTTATTTTATACTCCAACATATTTGAAATAATTATGAAACGGCTTATAAATATTGAATAGATCAATAAGTTTAAGCTCCAAACTGTGCCACAGTCTCAAAACAATAGAAGTTAACGCATGAAAACATGCATCAAACTGGAGGCCACGCTTCAAACATGCTTTTGTTTCACCCTCAAGGGGATATAAGTTGCTGCCACTCCAGTCACTCGGTTTCACGGAATAGACTTGCGGGAATTTTAATGTGCACTGTGCCTGGCGGCGACAATCAGAAAATGGTCTCAACTGAGGCGACTTCATGACACTCAGTACGTAAACTATACAGAAGCAGTACGTGAAAATAATTTTGAATAAATTGAATGAAAAATCTTCTGACTTAATGTCTGCTTAGTTGGAAGTTGACTCTTTGAACAACTTTGGGAAAGACTTGATTTTTAAAATCTCAACAACCAACTTCAAAATGATCATTGTCACTAAAGGGTACAAATAAAAGTTGCTCATGTTACAATGAGTCAAATGAATAAAACAATAATTTGCTTATAGCCTTACGTTTTATCAAAACCAAATCCTATGAAGTCTTTCGTACTAGTAGAATTTGTTCAATTTTGAACAAATAAACTTTTGATACTTCTATCTAGCAGTTACTGTTAAAGTCAAGCTCTTGTTGTAGGGGCATCTAGGAAGACACAATAATCATTTCATTTTCAAATATTGTTTGAATGATAAATTTGTTGGGACAGTGTGAACCCCATGTGGTCTACAACTTCACATGTGTTTTGCTCTATCAGGATGACAAGTCCCCGGGGTGGGTACCTATGGCTTTTCGACTTTATCCGCACCCCCCACCAACGCACAACTACGCCGACGGGCTGGAATCCAGATACAGTCAGAACCCAGCTTCCCCTCGCAGCAACCTCCCCATACAAAGCCTGGACACGGGCGGCCCTGCCAGCTCAGAGCTCCTAGCTTTGCAGGTTAGTACCGGAGTTAAAACAATGCGCCACTCACATGCGCCGGGAACAAGTTCCCTCCTCTTTGCCCAGAGTATCGAGTCACTGCCACGACGAAGCCGAGAGCCCAACTGGAGGCCACCTGAACTAAGGTCTGGGCAGCACGGAGCCCTCATCCCTTCTCCCCACTGTCCACATCTTTAGGCTATCGACGTGGGTACCGCCGAAACCTGGGCAAACTGACAGGTATTAGTTTTCCCGCCAGACCTCTATATGTAGGATTCAGAATACTGCAAAAAGCATCCTTCACCCGATCCTGGCAAAAAGGTCGACGTGCTATTGGCCCGAGTGGTTTGTAACCAGGCGTACCCAGCTACCAGCAACTCAACATTGCTAACTCATTGCATGCACCGTCAAGCTAACAACGTGAGTGACGCCGCGAGACTCAGGGTTCGGGTAGTCGTCTACGACACTCCTTCCCAAACCACAACCTACGTCATCGTGATTCCCCCCTGCGGGGAAAAATTAGTTGGGACAGAAGAAATCGGGAATAAAAATGCATGAGCTGTCTACAATCACATTTCTTCCAGGAGTCGAGAAAACGTGTTGCGAATTGGGCCGCGCCGAGACTCCGAAACGCTGACAGCCGCCAGCGAACCGCAGCTGCTCCGAGCGCCTTCCGCCGTTAGATCGATCGCGCACGTGCAACTGATGAGCCTAAGCCCCGGCTGCCTCCAACAGCCCCCTCCGCGAGAGACGGACCAGACTGAACGCACGAGATGATTCGCTGCGCGCGCGCGCGTGTGTGTGTGTGTGTGGGGGGGCGATTGATGGTTAGTGATTCCGGGTGCGTCAATTACTACGTCACAATGATATTGTATAATGAATTAGTTTTCATTTGTATTGTATATTTGTTTAAAAAGATATAACATGCGTGTAACAAGTAATGTACTTCAGCTTCCGGGTCAATGACCCCCATCTCGATCGGGTTTTTGTCCAGTTTCCCTGATCCAGTGAACAAATGCTCATATAGCCCCTTGATTTGTTTCTGGACGTAAACCTAGCTTCACAATGCCCTCGTTTCGTTGAGATCTTTCTTTCCTTGTAGTGGTAATACAGCGTAGGGTGAGTTACTATTTTGTTAGCAATGCAGAAAAATCAAATCTGCAGTCCGTTTAGTGTTACAAATAAGTTTTCTATAACTCGAGAAAGAAAATGTGTAGATTGTTAAATGTTAATCTCGCATTTTTTCGATATTATTATTATTATTATTATTATTATTATTATTATTATTAATTTCTTCAGAAACTTTTTTCATTTTTAACTATAATTATTTATTAGTTATATAGAATAGTTAAATTGCTGGGAAGGGATTCTAAAACTCAACAAAACGTTCGCAGATGATTTTCTCCCCATGCGTCACATGTAGTTTTTACTGTTTTTTGACTAAATAAAATATTATGGTTATTACTCCCGTACTTGTACTATACGTGCATGTTTTCTCGAGCCCCAGCATACCCTCCCCAACTCCTTTACTAACACGACCTACATCGGCTAGCAGTGTTTTCTCCAACCAGAAATCTCCCACCAGCAAGGTACCACCCCAGCCAGAACAAGTATTAAGCTCCCGACCTGTCTCCTGGCATATGTGGTTGTGTAGTGCATGTTTGTGTGTGTGTGTGTATAAGGGGAGAGGATAGGGAAATGAAGAGGAAGGACAAATCGCGCGCGGTCTGAGCCTGTTCTCCGGTGAGATCGACCCAAAGTAGGAAAGCCCCTCATGCCAATGAGTAGAACGGCACCGGAGCTCACCATTATTGTGAGATATACACTGCCACCTCCCACCATAAACCACTACAGTGTCGGAACTTATTACTACAGCGGTTGAGGTGACCGGAAACATCAATGAACACAAGTCAATCGAGCCTTCCCGTAATACAGCCATGACTTGAGGGACGGGAACCAACGGAAATGCAAGAAGTGCGAAGAAATATATACCTTTGCTTTTTTGAAAATTCGAGCCTTAGTTAAAATGGTTTTTGATCATTGATTATTCCACTCTATTCTTACAAAACGTTTGTAACAAGAAAACTAATGATTTCGATACAAGGATTTAACCTGAAATACTTAAACCACTAAATTAGCCATCTTCATCACTAGCTTACTACTGTATCGTATAGATACAGGTGTAAAACAGATTTTTAGCGTACGAGTGATTTGTAGAATCAAATTAAGTTTTTTTAATACGACAACAAAATTATTAATTCAAAGAAGTGTACATAGTAGATATTTATGTAACAAGTCCTCTGAAGTAGTCTTTAAGGACAAAGCCGGAAGATTAACTGCGAGGCGGAGAGATAACGGAACCGAGTAGTAAACCTTACGGCCGAGTCCTTAAAGACTGATAGAGAACGTGTCACATACAGTATTTTTTTGTTATTTTTAGTTATTCAATATCTGAATTTCAAGAATTGTCATGATTTTCTCCCCAAAACTTCACGTATAGTTTCACTGTTTTAGTTAAATAAATGAAATACTATGGTCATTAGTCCCGTAAGTGTACTATAGTGCACGTTTTCTTGAGCTTAGCATACCTACCTTCACTCCTTTACTAACATTAGTTGAATTCAGAATACATGATGGCAACTAGCTTTGTGGACAAATTTTTATAACCATAAATGTTTGCTTCCCAGTAATAAAAAGATCAGTGTTTGTAATTTTAGAAATGTCGATTTTTTTTATGAAGATGGTCGCGGAAAGCGTGAAGTTCAGAGATAGCGTGAAGAAGATCGGAGAGAGAAGAAGACAAAAGAGAGCAGGAAGAGGACCGAAGAGGGCGTGAACAGGGTTGGAGATATCTCGAATAGGGTCAGAGAGTGAATAGAGTTGGAGAGAGCGTAAAGTGCAAGAGAGAGCGTAAAAGATAAAGGGAAAGAGAAGGTGAAAAAATAGAACCAAACAAAAGATGTGAGGAAAGTGTGGAAGATAGTGATGTAAAGTCGGTAAAATCATTTTTTAAGGGGCTAAGAGTGCGGGAGGAGGCTGGTGTGGAAAGGGAAGGGAGCAGCAGGAGCCAGAAGCGAGGCTTAGTCGAGGGTGGGCTGGCCGCGGAGGCACGTTTCCGCTGCTTGCGGGGCAGATGGACCGGGAAATGAGGTCACGTGGCCCCGTGGGTCGATGGAAGGCCCAGCGCCACCTGGGTCCCTACCGGAGCCTTCTGGCGTCTACCGCAGGCTGGTCATCTTGACTGGACCTCGCCAAGACTATGATGGACAGCAAATACAAATGGAGCGTTTACAAAGAGTGTCCAATTATATATTTTTCTTTTAGTGTATATCGGTAATTTTCAGTAAAATTGGTTACAATATTTTAGTTAGTTTGATTGATTGATTTTTTCGTGTTTCCGGGCGCGTCAACTGCTTTGGTCATTAGTCCCGTTAGTGTAGTGCATGTTTTTTTCTCGGGAGATGGCGGTGATCTTCCCCCTCTGGATGGCGAGATCCGGCGCCGACCTAACGTCGGCTACTGGGGTTTCCCCCTAACCAGGACTCTCCCACCAGCGGGGCACCGCTCCAGTCGGGACAAGCTCTAAGTTCCCGACCGGTCTCGCGGAATATGTGGTAGTGTAGTGCATGCTAGTGTAAGTGTGTGTAAGGGATAGGACAAGGAAGAGGAAGGAAATATCGCGCGCGGTCCCTGGCCCGTTTGTTGGGGTACTGCTCCGGCATTCGCCTAGTGTTGATCGGAGGAACCACGGAAAACTACCGATCAGAGCAGCCGGTCTCTAGAATTCTCATCCAGACAGCGACTGAATATTTTAGTTGGAAAGCAAAGTTTTCACTAAAGAATCACAATCCCTTGTTATGGGCCATTTTCACTGACTTTTTTGGAGGAGTATTCATCATTATATTCAGCTCTTGATTTCTGGCGGAACGCGACGGAACGGCGTTCCGGTACCTCCGGAATTATTTGTTGAAGAAAAAAACCTTCATTTAGTTTCTTTGTTCTCTGGAATATGTATGTTGCCATGCCGTGTCCGTTGCCATGTTACACTTGTTTATATATCCAGTTTTGTTTTTTGTACCCATCGAACGTTCTTCACTGTAATAAACCATATTAATAGAAGCAGTGCTTCGTGTTCTATCCACTGACTTTAATATTATGAAATTATAGGGTAAATATATAATTCTGTGAAAAATAATATGTAGTTTGGGGCACCTCCGTGTCAATTTTATATAAGACAGTGCAATAAATTTAACCATAATATTCCTACACAATCTCAAGGTGTGAAGTGAGAACAATGGTGTTTTAGTGAAACAGTCACTTTACATAAATTTCTATTTTATTAAAATTATTTGCTGTAGTAAATGTTGCAAACTGTGCCAAATAACGTTTTGCTTCATTTTGATTTATGCTTGCACCCTTGATTAAAATTTTATTAAAGGAAGGTCAGCCGATTAAATCTAAGTTACTGATACATGTGCACTCATGTTCGATTTCTATTCCGTAAATTTCAAATTCAGTAATTTCCATATTCCTTAGGCGATATTTAGCTTTGCATTAAGGTAGCACTAACATAACTGACGATGAGGGCTCCTACAAGCGACATTATTTATGAAATACGGCCAAGAAGTATAATATTTCAATGAACAAAAATCCGAGTACTATTCCTTAAATTTGCTTACGTTTTAAATGATATTTCCTTTGAAATTATAAGAAACGATTAATAGGGTCAGTTTGACTCAATTTGTTTTGAGTTATGTTACAGTGAACTGAAGTTTGTTAAAATTTAACTTACTGCACCAATGGACTTTACTCTCGCCTTCCTGAGGCCAAACAATCCTGTGGTAAAACTTTTGCAAAAAAAGTTTCTTCCGAAGTGTAAATAGTGACATCCACATTCGACGGTTCCACTTCTCCACAATCTTTCTCAGAGTTGTGACTGTCGTCATTTTTTGAGCTGCTCTCTAATGCATGTGCTAGTATGATTGTTCCTTACCACTTCCTTCGTGGTGTGTTTTTTTAAAAATAATTTTCCGATGGTTCATGTAAAAGTGGAGTGTGTATGCAATGAACTCAAATTTGAAAAATATAAACTAGCACTCAGAAGTGCATGGCATGCCAAGCAATTTAAAGAAGAGTATTATCAAAAGATTCACTCTCGAGTCTTACCTCATCACGTCAGCACGAAATCAAAGGAAATAAAGTTTCTTGGAAGATATTCGCGTGATCTTTTTCTGACCACAAATACACTGAAATTCGCAGAAATGATGTTGGAAAGAGCTCATACTCGTGTGTTCTTTAACAAAAAACGAAATTTACTTGGTGAACCTAGTCATTTAAGATTATCAACGCACGATTTCAACAGCATCAACAATTCTGCTTAAATGTAATTTTCGAAATGTTAAACATAACAAAAGGAGCCTCAGAGTTAATCAATGTTGACGATATTGATAAAAATATGCGATAGTGATTTGCATATCTTGACTATTACATCATCACCCCCGAAAATTAAATAAAATAAGTTAAAGTAAACAAAGAAAGAAAGAGACAAGAGAGAACAAACGAACCAAGCAAAAAATTCCACTGACTTTCCTTTTGACGTAAAAAGGCATCTAACAATTCACTCTTATTTTTAAGGGTTTTTCATTAGCCATTGAAGGTCAGTAACAATTCAATGAGTGGATGGGAGTGGTAATGATGGTACGGAAATGAAGTGGGAGGCAGGAGAAACAAGAGAAACAGGTGAAAACTTGCAGAGTACACTCTTCGTCCACCACACATCCCACGTGGATCGAACATGACCCGAACAACGCAGGGTGTATGCGTCACACGACGCGAAAATCTAGAGCTCTGAATACTCGCAGAACCGTCAATCCGCTTGTCCGTGTGCGGGTCCTACCCATCCGCAGTCATGTGGATCACCTGTATCATATGGGTACCCGTAACAACCGAGCCGCGAGTATCATCCGGGTTTTTTATAGAGACGAACAGATGGGGTTCAGTTCAGGATTTAAGAAATAAAATAAGCAATGTGGTCACTTATGAACGGCATCTAGTAAGTACGCAGTGAAAGAGCGCAGAGAGCCTTTAAGGCCTTTCCTCGAGTTTTTTTTTCGTCCCTCTACTTTCCTGTTGTTTATTAAGTGGTAACGAGCATAAGTAGAAAATTTTACAAACGTCAACAGAATTCCATCTGTTCGTCTGTGTCAAAAACCCCTTTTGATAAACGCGACCCGTAATAAACGGGTAACTGGATAACAATGCGGGTGGGTTTGACTCGTTAGAATACCCGCATATACAGGTCCTGAATACCCGCATGACCAAATACCCGTAAAACTCCAAGAGCTCTACAAACCTTCTAGTGGCCCAAACAGAAACAAAAGTAAATCTAAATATCGGAAAGAAGTTGAGGACAATAGAAACCGGTACGACAATATCAATAGCGATCACATTTGGTGGGTTTTTGAATACCCAACAATCCTCAGTATACTTTTCTTTCGTGGAAAAAACGAGTTGGTTGGATCCATTTTAAACGTTTATAATGTTAAATAATACTACATTGACACCACATGCTGTTTGTTATCGGCCAATTTGTTAGAACTTTGTCAGCTGAGGCTTAATTGGACATATTGTGGCCGCACTGGCAAGTCAAAACAAGCGTAACTAACAATATACAAAATCCTCCTGGATTCACGTAAATTTCAAAGGACCGAAAGAATCGGTGTTCGCGCCATTCTATTATTATATTTCTGTACTTTCACATTTCCTTGCTGGAACCCAAATTATATTCGTGATACGACGAATTTTGAATTAAGCGAGTTCGTGCCTACGAGGGTTTACTATCTTAAAACGACTGAGGAGATTGTGAAATATCAGGTCGAAACTTAATATGGAACACTAGAGCCATATGAAGACAAGAAAAAGAAGAGGAAAAAGAACACAATAAAAAGTTATTAGAATATAAGAGAAAAGAGAGCAAGAAAGAAAATGACGAGGAACACGCTACGGTTGAGGAAGATGACGAGAAAGATAATCAGAAGAAATAAGGGAAAAGTAAAAAGGAAAATGAAAAGAAAGTATGAAAATTAACATGAGATAAAATTATAAATCGTTGTAGTAAAATCAAGGTGGCTGAAAACATAGAGAAATCTCGGTTACAATCTATAGTGACATAGAAAAAGATTGAAGTGAATAAAAAAAGAATGAGGTAAATGAAGAGGAAAAAGAAAATAAAAAGAAGAGGAAAAAATGAGGAAAAATAACCAAAAAATGAACAGTTAAACTAGACTAAAAACAAAAGAAAAAAAAGAAAAAAAGGAAAGATGAAAAAAGAACGAAGTCGCAGGAAACGAAGAAGGGTCGAAAGACGAACGATGGATGCAACGCGTGCAGTGTCCAGTGGCTTCAGAGCCGTTGAGCGGCCTAATGGAAGAGGAGCGCCATCAATCAATCTCTCTCGATCGCGGCGCTCGTTCTCCCGGGAACAAAAGAGCGCAGCGCGGCGAGCGCTTAAAGCACAAAAGAGAGCGGCGCTCGAAGCAAAGTGGAGAACTGTGTCGAGGCAGCCCCTTTATGTATCGCAAATCGTTATTCCCGTGTTGGAATACAGGCCCAATCGATAGAACAGAGCAGTGGTAATGGACGTGGAGAGGATTAATTAATGGCTTGTTAGTGGTCAGGAAGATGATAGTGCATTGTCCAAACACCGCCACTGATATAGACAAAGTATGTGTTCATATACATACGAATACAACTCGTATACATCTGATATACATAAGAGTCCATGCTGTTATGGAAGTAATTAGATTACATTATACATGTATAAGTATATTTTTTTATTTTCCTTGTCTATGTATTTTTGAACTTTTCATGGGTGAACTGTGGAAATGAGAAAAGTCCTCTAAAAATGCCGGTCAAATGGGATATGCAAATGTGAATAGTATTTGTAAATGTGCCTTCCAAGAGGTAATTAATTAATGGCTTGTTGGTGGTCAGGAAGATGATAGTGTATTGTCCAAACACCGCCACTGATATAGACAAAGTTTGTGTTCATATACATACGAATACAACTCGTATATATCTGATATACATAAGCGTCCATGTTGTTAGAGAAGTAATTATATTAATTTATACATGTATAAGTATATTTTTTTATTTTACCTGTCTATGTATTTTTGAACTTTTCATGGGTGAACTGTGGAGATGAGAAAAAATCCTCTAAACATGCCGGTCAAATGGGATATGCAAATGTGAATAGTATTTGTGCTCTTCAATTATTTGTAAAATGTAACTTCTTTTTTCTCTTTATCTTTGGTACGTTTACTGGAAATAATAAAATATTATAATTGAAAATTTAATAATTATATACTGTCAAACAACAACATAGAAATGATTTACAATAGTTGTTTGACATTTCGTAATTTTAAATTGTTTGATGGACGAAAGCTAGTTTTGTATCACTATTTTACGTTCGATAAGGCGAGGAAGTATCGGTATAATGTTTTATTGACGATATAAAATGTCTCATCAACAATCATAAGTAGTTTACAAAGAGATTAGTAGATTACATTAGGATTTTGGCGGCGTATTTTTTCACTTCAAGGAGTTTCCACCCACGAAATGATAAAGGTGCCTTTCCGCGGTTTAAATGTCATGGAGAGAACTTCCGGGAACAGGTTTTGAGGGTCGAACGTTGTAGTATGTAGTCACTGAAATGGCTTACAAGCCTTTGGTCAAGGTAATGTTTTTTATTTATAATGTTCATCACATCAAATAATAATAATAATAATAATAATAATAATAATAATAATAATAATAATAATAATAATAATAATAATAATAATAAAATGATGTATCGCGGTGTTCTTACTTGTGAGTATTCCACAAAAGCGAAGTCTATTTTCGTGGAAAAGCATGAACAGGTCTAAGAATTTCACTTCTCTTCCAGGTTGGTTTTGCGGAGCTTTTATTTGCGGACTCTTCCAGCCTCAAACTTTTTTACTTCCGGAATACACAAACGTAAGCTTCAGAAAGTTTTCTGTAATATCTAGAAGAACTCACCAAAAAAACATTCTAAAAAAAGACGGTAAATGTTTCTGACATAAAAGGATGAAAAGCAACGGACATAAGCCGTGGTCAGTTGAAGAGGATACGTCGGACGCAACCCTAATGTAGCCACCTTTTCATCCAGAGAAAGGGGAAATAAGAAGAGTTTTTCTTTGATGAAAGGTTTATAGCACTCACGATATTACACACAGAGCATTTGTGCCTCTTTCTTCAATTAAGAATTACTATTATTAGTCTCAATTTTATAAGTTGGTAAGTAGTTATAAATGTTTTAATTACAATTTAAAAAATTACATTTCGCTTTTATTTCCTTAATATAGTTCAAATAGATTTACCTAACCTTTTCGACAATTAAAAAACAAATTGTTTGTCCCGTTAATTGCCTGTAATATAATAAACTACTCATAGTTGGACCCATGGCGGGCAAACAGCTCTTTGTAAAACATTACAAAAGTGAAAAGAGCTTCATATGTGCTACAAAGCGATATCATTCCCAAAACAGTAATAAAACGTTCAAAAAGTTCTCGTTTTGTAGTTTACGGTTTATATCCCAACATATTGTCCCTTGATAGTTCCTTAGAAATGGCATCAGTATTTGCGTATTATTTATAAGAGGAATTTACATATGAAGGAATTGACATTCTTTTTACTTATTACAAACGGATTCAGTCAGCGACGTAAATGTAAACAGATTCACAGTAGCTAGATCGACAATGAGAACGAAATTCATATGTCAGCTACTTTGAGCATTTCCGTAGTTTTCTCAGATAATTTCCAAACGGAAACTGGAGCAGTATTCAAAACGGCCACCCACGATCTTTTCATGTACTTCATTATGCGAGATAACAAGCTGGGTCTCATCCCCATATGCCTTCTCCCTCATTCAAAAGACTCCTCCAATAATACAAGTATACAAGCGTCAAGTCATAACTACTGCACCATAGAAAAATAATTGTGAATTAAATTATTAAATTATTTCCGTCCTTTATCACCTTTTATTGTACATTGTTTATAGAAGGTATCATATCCCACGGTTGCGCATACCATCTGGCTCAACGATCTGAACACGTTCATCAGACTCTCCAAAACAATTGCTTTATTAGCTCGTAAGCCTATGTGGGAATCAATACATACTTATTTCAAGGACAGTGTAGCTCGCGAGTCCACAAGTGTAAAGACCAATTTAAAATAAGGAATGTAGTTTGCACCTACTTTGCGCTTGCAACAGAAGTCCTTTGGCTCGAAAGACAATCATATGGCAATAATTGTTGCCTTAAGCTGCCTCAGCCGGTCACGAAAGGTAGCTTGGTGACGACTGATTGATTGATTACTAGTAATTCCGGGCGCATCAACTACTAAGGTTATTAGTCCCGTATGTGTAGGTCATGTTTTTTTATTCAGGAGTTGGTGATCTTTACCGCGCTGGATGGCGAGATCCGGCGCCGACCTATCGTTGACTAGTAGGGTTTTCCCTAATCAGGCATCTCCCACCAGCACGGCATCGCCCCAGTCAGGACAAGCTCAAAGTTCCCGACCAGTCTCTCGGCATTTAAGGTAGTCTAGTGCATGTAAGTGTATTACACTTACATGCACTAGAGGGGGTGTAAGGGGTGGGGATAGAACAGGGAATGGGAAGAAAAGATCGCGCGCGGACCGTGGCCCGTTTGGTAGGGTACTGCTCCAACGTTTGCCTGGTATAGATAGGTAGAAAACTACCGATCAGAACAGCTGGCTGTTAGAATTCTCTTCCAGACAGCGACAGATCTCTACCTAGCTATGTGACTAGTGTGAAAAATCCTGCCACCGTCGGGACTCGAACCCCAGGACCAGAGGGACTGCAGTGACATCAGTGGCTGCCCTGAGGTAGCTTCGTGCTCTTTTCCGCAACGCGATATTGTCACGAGAGAAGTCGAGTTGGGAGTCCAGCAAAACAACGCCCGACAAGGGACCTTGCGGCGGCGACCGGAACCCTACAAAACACGGCCACGCCCCCAGAGGGACAGAGGTCCCGCCGGGTGGGACACGATGCCGTCCCCACATTCAATCAATATTCAGCGGCGCAAAAACAGCAGCGTTTTCAGGAGATGAGGTCGCGCCCACCGACGTGTGGGTGAGTCTGGCGAAGGCCGGAGACTGGAAGCCACAGGAGACTGCGGTGGTTGGTGATGGCGTAATCTCTTACGATACTTTTTCCATTATGGTTAGTTTTTTTACTTTAATTTTCTTCTATAGTACGTTGTCCTTGTGGCGTTATTGCTCTCTTGCTCTCATTTTACGCCCATTTCTGTTTCTTAATACAACTTTTCCTTCTTTTTCGCTTTTTCCATTTTCCATACTTTACTCTTGACGCTCGATTATTTTCTGATTTTCCCGTCTCTCTATCGTTCACTGTCCGAATTTTCTCTCTGCTTGTTGTTTTCACACTTACCCTACCTTGTTCTGTTCCTAATTCTTTCTCTTTCCTCTCGTATTCTCTTTGAAAGAGTTATCCAGTTGCTCATTTAATGGTTTCCTTTCGTTTGTAAAAAAATATAAAATATACTTATTTAAACTGCAGTGGGTGTAACTGATATACAATAATAATAATAGTAATAATAATAATAATAATAATAATAATAATAACCATAATAATAAATACAATGCTGTATTCATAGATCATTATGTCTTCTTTTTTCTAATCTATATATACATTATAATCAGTACATCATAACAAAAATATCACATGTAATATTACCAATAACAATAAATAAAATAAAAAATAATTTCATTAGTAATAAATTGATAAAACACAATGATAAATCTAGTGATATCTAGCGAACATAACCTAAATCCAATGAGTCACCGCACCGCATAATATCGAGATCTCCGAAATAACTTCTCAGTTTTTACATGACACTACATTTCACAAAATGATCTATACCGATCGCAGTCCCCAATGGGGTACTGATCATTAATAATTAATGTATGTATGTATTTGGCGATATTGGGTCGGTAGTTCGACTTCGCCGGCCAGCTACCGGTGTTCTTCGTGCTGGGCCAAGTTAAATTCCCATGCTTGGGGGTAAAAGCGACGTAGGGCGAACATGATATATTCTCTTCACCGAAACTAGAAAGATCCGCCTGCTTGAGCTTTTTATCGTCACTCAGCTACTGAAACGGGGGCGATTTTAAAGAAAAGATAGAATTCTATTTTGGCCTAGACCGGGAATTGAACACGGGAACCTAGTACGCTGCCCTTGAGCTATCCAAGAGGCTTAATAGTTCATTATTTTTGTATTGAACTAATTCTATAATAAGGGGTTTACAGAAAATTAGTTTTCTAAACTGAAAAACATTTCTAGAAACTGGTTCAAAGATTCTTGCAAATAACCGAACGTTAATATTTAGGGATTATTCGATTTTTGAAATTCCCAATGTAGGTTATATGCGGTTGCAATTGTCCTAAGTGTTTAGGTACACGTACTCTTTGATAAATGTATTTTCCATGTCACAATATATTACACACCAAAGTATCAGCCTTAGACAATTTAACAAATGTGAATTGGATGCTCGCGGAAATGTGGATTAAGAAGAGAGATTTTCTACCGAATCAAATAATTTATACATTCTTTTGGTTATAATTTTAGTATTATTATTATTATTATTATTATTATTATTATTATTATTATTATCAGTATCATTATCATTATTACTATCATCATTATTATCATTATCATTACTATTACTATTATTATTATTGCATTGGTAAAGCAATGAAATGTAATATGAAAAACGACATTTTGCTCCGCGGTAACATTGTAATGCAAAAGCAGAGTAATTTTCTGAGTTTATTATAATTTCGTCTTTCTTAGCTTCTTCTCGCGTCTAAAAAATGTTTTGCGCCCGTTCGCAGCGCTTTCCAGGTGGTCTTTTTACAGGACGAGCTGTTCTGGGAGAAACTCCTAAAGTGTAACGCTTAAATAAATGCCAGGTGAGTGCGGCGTCTGTTTTGTTTTCAAAAAGTGAGAACTGTGCACACGGGTGGTAAGTCCGTGAGACGAGACGGGCTGCTGGGCTTTCCAAGTGCAGAGGAAGGGCCGAAAGTGGGTGTAAATAGGACACAGGGGAGCATAAGAGTGGCAGATTATGGAAGGTGAGAATGAAGGATAGGTTTAGATGTGAGGATAGGTTTAGATTTGGAGGGGGACGTGTGCCAGAGCAGTAAAGTAGAAACAGATGATTGAGAGACGGAGAGAACAAAAGAGGGAGGGAGGGGGAGAGAAAGATAACGGAAGTGGGAGAAGGGAGAAAAGTGGGAGAGGGAAGACATGAGAAGAAGTGGGGGAAAAGTGAAGGAGGAAAATAGAGAGGAGGGAGACATGAGAAGGTAAAAGATTGTACAAGGAAGGAGACGAAGAAAAAGGGTAGACAGCATGGAGGGGTAAGAGGATGGGAAGAAGGAAATAATAGAAGGAAGAAAGGAAGGAGGTGGACAGTGGGTAGGTGGAAGAAAAAAAGATCAAGGAGATATACGCTATTGGATAACGGAATGGAGAGGAGAGCGAGGGAATGTTATGTGAGAGGAAAAGTGGGAGAAGGTGGACAACGGAGAGAGTAATGAAATCAATTGAAGTAGATAAGGTGCAGCCGAAGGATGAGGAGGTTGGAAATATTCAGCAAAAGTAGTTGAAAAATAAAGATGAATAAATATATGATACTGACAATACAGAATGAAGGAATGAACATTAAGAGAGAGAGAGAGAGAGAGAGAGAGAGAGAGAGAGAGAGAGAGAGAGAGGAAGATGAAGTCGGGAGTACGTGATGAACGAATCGGAAGAAATGCAACTACTTCAAACTGAAGGTTGAGAATGTATGACGGGGAGTGAAGTTAAATCTGAGGAAATGGATAGTGTTGATGATGGAGATAACGGAACGGACAGCGTTTAGGTATGACTAGGAAAATAATTGACGTAGAGCTGAAGCTTCATGGAGAAAATGATATTGATGAAAGGAAGTAACAACGTGATGGAAGAAAAGAGTCAATAGATGTTGGAAAACAAAGATAAATGAAACAAAGAGAAGGAAGATTGGTGATTCGTTCGAATGAAGTGTATAATTCTTTATTGTGCTTCAGGTACACAAACGTTATAACAATACCTGACATAATCAATGATTTTCGTAAATAATTATGAAGAAATTATAATAATGATGGAGACACGGTGAAATGAGTCACAGATGAAACATGAGAACCCTTAGAAAACCCCTCTCAAACCCTGCTTGTCCACCACATGGAACAGCGCGGGATTTCATCCTCGGCCCCAGCGTTAGATGGCGAGCGGTCGCACAGCTCGGGACACGTCGGGACAGAGAATGTGAGGTAGAGATAAGGCTTTGGAGGAACAAAGGAGCGAAGGTAACAAATGTGAGTGTGGAGGGTGAGGCGGAGAGCGCGTGTGGATGACGGGGAGTGGAAGCGAAAGCCCTGCAAGAGATTAGGAGAGCCCCAGGCGTCTCAGAGTGGCGGACGGCATTTTGAGAAAGAAATGTCCCAACCGCGTACGTCAGACTTCAGAGAGCACTTCTGTGCTCGGAACAAACCGCGATGGACGCAATTCGAATACGCCTGGGCATGTTGCGAATATTTTGGAGATATCAGTTATCTATAATACAAATAAAAGGGAATGTGTTAGTTAATTAGTTAGTTAATGCCTTATTTTACGTGGCGTGAATGTGCGTATGTGCTTACGTAGACACAAAAACTACTCGACCCATTTAGCTTAAGATTACACACTTTGTTATTAGTAATGGGAGTGTGTAAAGAATGATTTGAAATAAATCAGACGTATGGCGTTTTTGATGATGTATTCGTTTATGACAACTCAAGCGCCCCTGAACTCTACGCAACCCGCCGCACAGTCAAGGATTAAGCGCGTCTTCACTGCTTACAAGTATTCTGCCCCTGCGATTGTGAAATATCGGCCGTAATTATTACTTTCATCTCTTGAAAAAAGAAGAGGGAAGGCAGACTCCAATAAGGGTATGCAACGTCACTACAGCTCCCACTTTTACTGCTTCCTGTTAGTGTTTGTCTTTCCTCTAGTGTTCTCGTGCGTGGCCTTGATACACCACATTAAAAAATGGAAGTATAGTCGACGTTGCCATTGAATGAATGGACATTGATTGGTTTCCGGGAACGTTAACTATAATCGTCTTTAGTCCCGAAGTGAGTGTTTTATCGCGAGAGGTGGTAGTGTTCCTTCACCGCTGGATGGTGAAATTCGGCGACGTCTTGCGAAGGAATTTATTCTCTAGGTACCTCCCTCAGCTGGGTATCACCCAATTGGAACACGTAGTCTCCCGAAAAGTGTGATAGTGGAAATAAGGTTAAATGTGTGTATGTAAGGACTGAGGAAAGGACAAGGAAGAGGAAGGAAAAACAGTGCGAGGTCCATGGCCCGGTTGCTAGGTGACTGTTCCGGCATGCGCTTGGCTTTGATCGAAGAAACCACGAACAACTACCGATCAGAGCCACCTGCCGCTGTAATAATAATAATAATAATAATAATAATAATAATATAATAATATAATAATATAATAATATAATAATATAATAATATAATAATATAATAATATAATAATATAATAATATAATAATATAATAATATAATAATAATTATAATATAATAATAATATTTATTTGGCTACTATTGGCTCGATGCCAGGTAGTAACCATAAGGTCACTCAGCAGATGTACAAAATGTTTACCTTTACAATGCCAATCAATTACAGTATAAATGCAATTAACAATACAATACGATAAAAGAAATTACAACTTCATCTACTACTTACATATAAATACCCAATCAAATACAAACAAACAAACATACATACATACACACACACACCTTCTTATTCATGAATTCTCACTCACACGTACTAATAAAACACAAACACACGCCCTATATAGATCAAATGTCCACATAGATATAAACAACTATTCACTTTGATACACATAGTATACATGCATAGATATACATATACATTATCAAGAACATTCATACACTTACAACATACATACACACACTTAATAACATACTCATAACACACATACACGTAATTTTCCTCCAGACAGCGGATGAATCCGATCTAGCTATATAATGTCGAAAGTGCTGGAGTCGAAAATTGCTACCACCGGTACTCAAACGCTACAGTACCGGCAGCGTATGAGCGACTCTGACAGTTCAATGTGCTGTTGCCACACATTACAACGCACATGGCACCACCTATATTACATATAAATTATATCTCAAAACATTACTGTCTGGAGGAGAATCCTAGCGGCTAGCTGCCCTGATCGGTAGTTTTCCGTGGTTTCTCCGATCAACACCAGGCGAATGCCGGAGCAGTACCCTAACCAACGGACCACGGACCGCGCGCGATCTG
The DNA here is from genome assembly GCA_011170035.1 of Teleogryllus occipitalis. Taxonomy (NCBI): domain Eukaryota; kingdom Metazoa; phylum Arthropoda; class Insecta; order Orthoptera; family Gryllidae; genus Teleogryllus; species Teleogryllus occipitalis. The sequence continues at coordinate 273,270 of BLKR01001188.1, read as the reverse complement.
TTCTTCCTCTTCCTTGTCCTATCCTCTCCCCCTACACACACACTTATACTAATTTGCACTACACTACCACATATTCCTGGAGACCGGTCGGAAGCTTAGACCTTGTACCGACTGGGGCGGTGCCCCGCTGGTGGGAGAATCCTAGTTAGGGAGAAACCCCACTAGCCGACGGTAGGTCGGCGCCAGTTCTCGCCACCCAGCGGGGGAAGATCACCGCCATCTTCCGAGAACAAACATGCACTACACTTACGAGACAAATGATTAAAGCAGTTGACGCGCCCGGAAACACGAAAAAATCAATCAATCAATATCAAAACATTAACACTTACTGGCAGGCTATGACACGTCTTGATATCATGCTCATGAATTCCGCCAAGGCCGAATCTTATTCCCTGCGCGACATCGTGTGCGTCCGATGAACGGCAATGCTGAACCCTGGCTGTCAGAGAGTAAACAAATCCTCGAAAGCTGATTGCTTCAGAGCAGGTCACATGACGTATCACGGCACGTGAAGAGAGAACTGTGAGAGTCTCTTATACGCTGATGCATCGACAATAATGTTATACAAGCAAAAATTAAATTACACCAACTAAAACCAATAATAAATAGATCAGCTAAACTACACTACAATACTGCCTTACTTCTTCACAATATTATCATACGACCACTATTATTATATACGGGCCCAGTTTGGATCAGCGCAGCTAAATCAAACACCAAAGAACGGCAAATAATCCAAAATCAGTTCCTGCACACCATCACGAATGTGGTACGTATCCAATGAACAAATCCATAAAGAATTCCAGTTAGAACCGATTACCAACCACATTATTTTTTTATCCACCCACTTCTTCCAAAACATACTAAATATACCCAAACTAACCCCGCTAAGACTCTGCCAAAACCCAACTCACAGAACCCGTATTAAAAACAAATTTCTTTTCCATACATTCCTAAATAAATTCTCAGATCTCTCAGATCCAAAATAGAGATATTGTACAAAGATGCCTCTACCACCCAAGTAGTAATGTAAGTTGTAATTTAAGATTATTTATAATATTATTGTAAGTTAATTGTAAGTAGATATAAGCAACTATAACAAATGAAGAGTGTAATAAGTAGAAGAATAGAATAAGTAGAACAATAGAAGAGTGTAACTATAATACTTCAAAAGATTTCTTCGAGAACTTCACGTCACTTCACTTCAATCCTTTTTGTTGCAGACTTGTGATTAATTTATTAGGTACGCGAAGTGAATTATCACCTACTTTACACCGGAAAAGGTGGCTCAGTGCATCAACTGATTTCATTGCAGTGCCTCTGACAGGGAGGTCCTAGGTTCGAGTACCGACAGTGGCAGGATTTTCGACACTAGCTTGTCAGCTAGGTCGAATTCAGTCGATGTCTGGAGGAGAATTCTAGCTGTCGGCTGCTCTGTTCGGTAGTTTTACGTGGTTTCTCCGATCAACACCAGGCGAATGCCGGAGCAGCACCCTAACAAACGGGTAACGGACAGCGCGTGATCTTTCCTTTCTTCTGCCTCGTCCTATCCTCACCTCTTACACACATTTGTACTAACATGCACTACCACATATCCCGGGAGACCAGGCTGGAGCTGAGAGCCTGTCCCGGCTGGTGCGATGCCCCGCTGATGGAAGATACCTGGTCGGGGAAACCTCGCTAGCCGACGGTAGGTCGGCGCCGGGACTCGCCATTCAGCGGGGGAAAATTACCGCCCTCTCCCAATGAGAACACATGCACCACACTTCCCAGACTAATGACCATGGTAGTTGATATTCCCGGAATCACTAATAAGCAATCAACCAAGCAACCTACTTAACAAATATAATAGAAAAACACAAGAAGTTTATGTGATACATTTATGCTTCATTATTTTTAAGTTTTATTGTCCCATTCCCTGCGCGACTTTGCAAGCTGTCTCTTTGCAGCAAAGTGAACAGCGAGCTGCACATCTTGATAAGGCTGCTTGTTTATGTGCGTGGGGTAATACCCAGCAGCGTGGGTGCAGGTGTACGAAAAGGAAATAAGCGGTAACGCAGGAGATAATCGTAGTTTTCCATTTAGGGCCACGCGGCGCCCTCCTTGCTTCCAGAACAAAATGGCAGACAGTACCTCATGGGTTTAAAATCACTTTAAAATTGTAACGACTTGAAAACTCCCTAAAGTGGATGTACATTAAATTGATAAAATTAATTAAAAATACGTTACACATTAAAAAATGAATAATGAAAGAACGTTAACGATACTGTAACTCAGGTGTAAACAATAAAGCAGTGCTTACTAACAATGAAGCAGAGATCCTAGTTAGTGCTTTAATTCTGCAGCAGAAGGCGTGTTGTTTTGCGTCTCTTACTACAGCACCACAGTTTTTTCTTGACGTTCGAGAATTGTCAGTACTTATAGAATTCTTCTAAACCATAAGGCATCGGTCATTATGGACCTTTTTTTAATTAGAGAAAAATGTGTCTCTAATTAGCGATCTTGTTTCTAAAGGAAGGCGAGAATATTGCAATGGAAGATTAACCCATTGTCCGTCCTGCCATGAACTAATTTTGAACAAAAGTTGTTGACTGCAAAAATATCAGCTCTAAAGCTTACTGCCTTGGGTACCGTTTTTTATCATTCCAATACGTTCTGGAATGTTACGTTATAGAATACAAATGCGCACATTTTGTGAATTTCATTCGGAACTCGTCAATGACAAATATGCATTCTTGAATATAAAGGGCAAACTAATTTTGTTTACAATAATAACTCGTCAGTTTTGATTTAATAGGTAATTATTACACATACACATTAAATATGAACTTGTGAGTTTCTCTAGCAAACAACGGAATATTGCACGCACTTGTTATTCTCAAGTCCGTGTTTGAGCAGTGCCCAGTTGATCCTTTGGGAGATCTCGGTTCTAACGAATCGCTTTCCGTTAACATTATTTTTCCCAGGAGAGAAAGAGAATTCGAAATTGGAATGGAAATAGCCTTGCGTTTATGAACAAAATCGGCTGTGAACACAATGTATCTTTTCCATTATTTACCGTTTCGTTTGAAAACAGTGATTACTACTGTGTGAACGCTTCTACAAGCAAATATTCTTTACAGAGTGCGTAAACAGAGAAGAAACACAATAAATTGACATTGAAAGTTCCTCCTATTTTCTCCGCATTTGATTTGATTTGGAAAAACAAGATTACAATGCAACAAAGATTACAATGTAATGTGCTAAGATAATTGGTTCCGTAAGTGTAGTGCATGTTTTGATTGTAGGAGAAGGCGGAAATCTCCCCTCGAATGAAGGCGAAATCAGGTGCCGTCCTAACCGTCGGCTTGTGGGGTTTCCCAACCAGGTATCTCCCACCAACAGGTCACCTCCCCAGCCGAGACAAGCTAAAAGACCCCGAATGGCCTCACGGCAGGTGTAGAAGTATAGTGCATGTATTTGTAAGTGTGTGTAAGGGGTGAGGATAGGACAAGGAAGAGGAAGGAAAGATCGCGCGCGGTCCGTGGCCCGTTTGGTAGGGTACTGACTCCGGCATTCGCATCGTGTTAATCGGAGAAACCGCAGAAAACTACCGATCAGAGCAGCCGGCCGCTAGAATTCTCCTCCAGACAGCGACTTAATTCGGTCTAGCTCACAAGCCAGTGTCGAAGATCCTACCACCTTCGGGACTCGAACCTAGGACCTCCCAGTCACAGGCACTGCAGTGACATCAGCTGATTCACTGAGCCACGCTCCCGGTACGAGGGTGTTGGAGCAAGTGTGGTAGGCGGAGAGGTGAAGAGCGTTGGCGGCATGTGTGGCGATGGTTGGCGAGGCATCTCGAGGGAGCGCGGTTCGTAGCCCGTTTGTTAGGGTACTGCTCCGACATTCGCCTGGTATTCATCGAAAAAAAACACGGAAAACTGCCAATTAGAGCAGCCGGGCGCTAGAATTCTTCTTCAGATAGCTTTTGAGTTCGACCTTGCTATCTAGCTCGTGTCGAAAATCCTGTCACCGTCGGGATTCGAAACTAGGACCTCTATCACTGCACTACACACGAGGGAAGCATTGCACTGACATCAATTGATGTCTCGTTTGCGAAGTTACGTCACTGAAATCTCTGCCTCACTTCAGTCTCAATTCAGTTTTCATTTCCTACTCTCAACTAACCTTACAATGCTCAGACTTAGCGAAGGGGTTTTTCACCAGTTCTCACACACGACTGTTTTTATCAATATTGAAAGCCTTTTACGCATGATGGTCTCCTGGCTTATTATTGAAACTCCAAAAACTCGACATTCGATAGAATATTATTATAGTAATTAAAAGCTCCCTCCGTATTAGAGCAATCACCATCCCATTACCTGACGCGTTTTCTATCCATGGTCCTCTCTTGGTAGATGTACCTCAAGGTCCGTCTTAGCTCTGTTTAATATTTTCACGTATGATGCACCGGCCATTCCACTTTCCTCGCTCTCTTCGCTGACGACCAAGCCACATAATCAGCGAACCAAGTGCGGATGACGCAACTATTGATGCTCAAAAATCCCTTTATCACATATTTGACTCGGCCAGCAAATGGAGAATCCAAATCAACCCTATTGGAAGTCAATCCAAAATCTTCTATGCAGACCCCTTTAACACCTTTAGCATAGAATTTCACAACCATTTCATGATCACTACCCAAAATCTCAGTCAAATTCCCTGCAGACTTCTTTGATCGTCGCCTTTCCTGAAAACCTCATTTCCAGTAGAGACTTGCCCTATACAAAGAACTCACCAGATCTTAATATGACGTCGTTCCTCTCCCCTCTAAGTCCTCACAGCTAACCATCTCTATAAATATATAAACAAGTTGATGTCCATTTAAGCAAGTCTAATCTGGGTTTCAGAAACTAAATCTCACATCCAAATACTTTTTAAAATCGTTTCTTAAGGAAAATTACCAAATCACCTTGATTCGCACTCGGTAATTTTCTTCATCATGAGCTTGGTATAATACTGCTCACGTCCAGAAGCATAACAAGCATATGCAGTTACTCAATTAACCATGTCAATAAGGTCAAAAAAACTTGAGATGCGCGTTACTGGTTCAGAAGATGATCCAACTACTTGTTACAGACATTTAGTCTTTTAGAATTACACTTTACACAACTTCCGTAACTATTGTATTAATATAATTATTAAAATAATTAGGTTTTGATTCTGAAACCTAGAATAATCTTTAATATAAATAAACAGATGAGCAGATAATAATTTGCATTATACTGACATTTAAATATAAATATTTATTTTCGAAATTTAAAACTATTTTGCAATGTATATGAAATAATGTACATTAAGTATAAAATATTTATGGCGAATCTTTACTCGCATGGAGATGCTTCATGAATTTCTCTCAAGGGCCTCTCCTGCTCGGAGTATTTGTGCTGATTCTGAAACCTAGAATAGCCCATAATATTATAAATAAAGAGATAAGCAGATATTAACTTACATTATGTTGACATTTAAATATAAAAATCGATTTTCAAAATTTAAAAAGTTTTGCAATGTATTAAATATAAGGTACATGAGATATAACATATTTATGGCGAATTGTAACTCGCACGGGAATGCTTCCTGAATTTTTCTCAAGGGCTTCTCCTGCTCGGAGTATTTGTGCTGATTCTGAAACCTAGAATAGTCTCTAATATTATAAATAAACCGATGAACAGATATTAATTTACATTATGTTGACATTTAAATATAAAAATTGATTTTCGAAATTTAAAACGTTTTGCAATGTATTAAATATAAGGTCCATGAGATATAACATATTTATGGCGAATTGTAACTCGCACGGGAATGCTTCCTGAATTTTTCTCAAGGGCTTCTCCTGCTCGGAGTATTTGTGCTGATTCTGAAACCTAGAATAGTCTCTAATATTATAAATAAACCGATGAACAGATATTAATTTACATTATGTTGACATTTAAATATAAAAATTGATTTTCGAAATTTAAAACGTTTTGCAATGTATTAAATATAAGGTCCATGAGATATAAAATATTTATGGCGAATTGTAACTCGCACGGGAATGCTTCCTGAATTTCTCTCAAGGGCCTCTCCTGCTCGGAGTATTTGTGCTGATTCTGAAACCTAGAATAGCCCATAATATTATAAATAAACAGATAAGCAGATATTAATTTACATTAGGTTGACATTTAAATATAAAAATTGATTTTCGAAATATAAAAACTTTTGCAATGTATTAAATATAAGGTCCATGAGATATAACATATTTATGGCGAATTGTAACTCGCACGGGAATGCTTCCTAAATTTCTCTCAAGGGCCTCTCCTGCTCGGAGTATTTGTGCTGATTCTGAAACCTAGAATAGCCCATAATATTATAAATAAACAGATAAGCAGATATTAATTTACATTAGGTTGACATTTAAATATAAAAATTGATTTTCGAAATTTAAAAAGTTTTGCAATGTATTAAATATAAGGTTCATGAGATATAAAATATTTATGGCGAATTGTAACTCGCACGGGAATGCTTCCTGAGTTTCTCTAAAGGGCCTCTCCTGCTCGGAGTATTTGTGCTGTTGACGCAACGTAAGCACATTAGGCCCCTGCTCAAAAGCGCTTGCTGTTCTCTAAGTAGCTTCCGAACGCCCGGGGCAAGCAACGCGTAAGGAGATTCACAGCAAGAACACAACAATGGAGATTTAACACTGCATGCGATGTAGATGTAGCTCACTCTCGATATTATTGCTCACTGTCTGAGAGGCACTAAACTGATATAAACTAGTAGTACTACAACAGCACATACTTTCTCGCAATGTTTCTAAATTAGCAATTTTTGAAAATTTCAGAGAATTCAACAAAAATGAGACCCGCACCATTCTTTTAAGCGCTCTTACATTCATGGAAAAAGTTTAAATAAAACAAATTTGAATGGCTTTTGAAATTTTATTTTGAAATTTCATAAATTTGACACAATATACGCGAAATATAGCAGTTTATAATAAAATTGAACACTATCTTTTTACAAAAGGAATTTTGACTAGTGCACGGCAATAAAAGTGTTTCTACCGGAAATTCACCGTTTTGTGGTTTACGATTACAATACTTTCTTTTGTTTCAAAGTGCCATAAAATAAAAAGTTTTGCGTAATGTGTATGTTTCATAGCAAAATTACGTTTAATTATTATGAAGGCTTCAGCACGAAAGTGTAAACAGTCATATCTCCTGTGCTGTGAACACCTTCCTTGAAAACGATCCACTAACCGTACAGTCCTGACATGGCCCCGAAAAGTTTTTTGTTTCCTCAAGTCTAAACAATTTGTTTAATATCAAAACGACTAAACGAATTACACATGACATCCTAGTCGAGATCTTTCAAGAAGCGTACAAGGCTTCAAAATCTCGTTGGAAAAAAATGAGTTGGCGCAGAATTGTCATGATTTTAAGAATTTTAAGAATTGAATGAATAAAGCTTGTAAAAGAAATGATGGCGCTTCATTTTTGATAAAAAAAACTTACATTTTGTTAACCTCGTTCAAATATTTTTTCCATTAAATTTTCAAGTAATAATATGGGAACACTTCATTATTTTGGGCAGTTATACAATTTTACGGCTCCAGTAATAAAAGAAATTGAATTTTCGTCCGTTAGTTTTGTATGAAAATTATTATTTTTAATTTTACGAAACCGAACATCTGGTACGTTCATAAGTAACCCACATTAGTTCAAAACCATAACATTACCACCGCTAAAAAAAGTAACCGAAAAAATACAATACCAAGAACATTGAAAGAATTCCAAAATGGTAACAAGCTATGAACACATTAACATTAATTTTAAGAAATGAGAAATTTCTCATTAAATTCCTAATACATTTAGATGCATCGCTTAATTTGTAATCTTATTGATGTATATTATTTACTCATGTCAATTGCATTACATAACAATATCGGTAAATTCCTCACCCAAAATTGACACATCACATACTCTTTTAGTTTAAATAAACCATACTAATCGCTATACAGAACACTTATACTGTTTACGAGAATAATTCTACATCGACCGCATTAATCTAGGTAATGAGCAACTGCTAACAACGCCTACTGGATAACATAGACACAAATATTTAGACTTTCCAAGGCGTACTGCAAACGAAAATCACAGAACGACTTCTAAACGGCTTCTAAAAGACTCGACTTACTTGTTGATTGATTTTTTCGTGTTTCCGGACACGTCAACTGCTTTGGTCATTAGTCCCGTTAGTGAAGTGCATGTTTTTTATCGGGAGATGGCGGTGATCTTCCCCCGGTGTATGGCGAGATCCGGCGCCGACCTACCGTCGGTTAGCGGGGTTTCCCCCTAACCAGGACTCCCCCACCAGAGGGGCACCGCCCCAGCCGGGACAAGCTCTAAGCTCCCAACGGGTCTCCCGGAATATGTGGTAGTGTAGTGTATGTTAGTGTAAGTGTGTGTGTAAGGGGAGAGGATAGGACAAGGAAGATGAAGGACAGATCGCGCGCGGTCCGTGGCCCGTTTGATAGAGTACTGCTCCGGCATTTACCTGATGTTGATCGGAGAAACCACGGAAAACTACCGATCAGAGCAGCCGGCCACTAGAATTCTCCTCCAGGCAGCGACTGAATTCGACCTAGCTGAAAAACTAGTGTCGAAAATCCTGCCGCCGTCAGGACTCAAACCTAGGACCTGCTGGTCAGAGTCAACTTACTTGTTTTGACATTGCTTTTAACAACGTCTGCTCTTAATCGGTTTAGAGATATTGAAGTACACACGTTACGTTCAGGAAACATAACACTGTTCGATGATAACTAATATGCGTGATACTTTCTTTCCCATGGAACCTCCAATTCGCCCTTAGAGGTTAGCTTCATGGACAGACTCAGACGCTCTTTGAAGTACGAATATTTCGGGCCAAAGCTCAGATTGGACTGCAACGCCATGGGCGAATAAAACATTCATACCAATTTTAAAATATTGAAGATTTCAATGCTTCTTTTTCTCATCAAAACATCCGAGCATTTCTTTCATCTTCCGGCCGCCTACGTGCTTTTCCGGGAAATGAACTCTCGCCAGGCCATGGTGCAGGCGAGAGGTGGGGTGGGGTGGAGTGGGGAGGTGAGGGGAAAGCGTAGATTCGCGAGGGCTGAGCTGGTGGAAAGAAAAACGAAAGCAATTTGCTCCGAGGGAGAAAAAGCAGTTTCTGCGAAACAGCGACTTTCGAGTCAAGGGCCCACCCGTGAGGAACGGTCACGTTTGTGCTGCAACCGCTGCGTCGTAATTCACCTCGCTGAAGAGAGTAGTCGCTCCGCAGAGCAACCTCTGTAACCCTCATCACCTCTGGGTCGGGTCAAAACTGCACTGCCTCTGACCAAGAGGTCCTAGGGTTCGAGTTCCGACGGTGGCAGGATTTTGGACACTAGCTACATAACTAGGCCTAATTCAGTCGATTCCTGAAGGAGACTTCTATTGGTCGGCTGCTCTGATACGTGGCTTTCCGTGGTTTCTCCAATCAACACTACGTGAATGCTGGAGCAGTACCCTAGCAAACGGGTCATCGGCCGCGTGCAAGCTTTCCTTCCATTTCCTTGATCCTTTCCCTGCTCTTTTCTTACACACATGCAGTACACTACCACACTTGGGAGACCAGTCAGGAGCTTAGAGCGTATCCCGGCTGGAGCTTTGCCCTGCTGGTGGGAGATAACTGGTTGGTAAAATCCCCGCAGCATACACTACTGCTAATGACTTAAACAGACGTCGCACACAGAATCACTAATCAATCACAGGGAGTGATAGCTCAGTGGTAGCTCATCAACTGATGTCACTGCAGCGCCTCTGACCGGGAGGTCCTAGGTTCGAGTCCTGACGGCGGCAGGATTGTTGACACCAGCTTTTCAGCTAGGTCGAATTCAGTCGCAGTCTGGAGGAGAATTCTAGCGGCCGGCTGCTCTGATCGGTAGTTTTCCGTGGTTTTTCCGATCAACACCAGGCGAATGCCTGAGCAGTCCCCTACCAAACGAGCCACAGACCGCGCGCGATGTTTCCTTCCTCTTCCTTGTCCTATTTCCCTTACACACACTTCAACTAACATGCATTACACTACCACATATTCCAGGAGACCGGTCGGGAGCTTAGAGCTTGTCCCTACAGGGCGCTGTCCCCCTGGTGAGAGAGTCCAGGTTAGGGGGAAACCCCACTAGCCGACGGTAGGTCGGTGCCGGATCTCGCCATCCAGCGGGGAAAGATCACCGCCATATCCGGAGAAAAACATGCATTATACTTACAGGACTAATGACCAAAGCAGTTGACGTGCCCAGAAACACGAATAAATCAATAAATCAGAACCAATCAATTTGCAGTGCGAGCTCCGTTACTCTCAACACACCTGGTTCGAATCAAAACCGCACTGTCCATTTTCAAAATATCCTAGATCGTTAACTTTATCTGATTTGGTTTCATTTCACTGAATGGTTTGTACAAAGAACATGTGACTGTACTAAAGACAACTAATCAGTGGGTTGTTACAACAAGGTAATTATTTTAAAGTCAAATACTGATCTTGGAAATGAAGGGCGTTAGTGCCGATGACATTGCAAATAGATCAGCGAGGACATTGCAAATTTATGATTAATTTCTAATTTTTACATATATCAGTTGGCGGTGTTCAACAAAGGCCCATAGCAAAAAACAAACACGGGATGTAATTGAAATGTATCATATCATTTTCGAGTTTTAATACCGATAGACACTTTAGGTGGATTACGGTCAAGGAGGTCCCTCCGGAATTTTCTACGCGTCAGGTCCTTCCTCACCGAATGTTTAGCCCAGAGTCAGCATTGCCAACAACACCGCACCAACTCTGACCAGGACGTCGTATGGTTCCAGTTCAGACGGTGGCAAATTTTCAACATTAGTTACCATATATAACGTAACATCTTCATTGTAGGTTTCCGGTTGTTCAGCTTTACGTTCTTTGTTTTATCTTTCCTGATGTTGGAATAAATTGTTTGACGGCGTCTCACTTTTAAAGGAAAATTTTCACTGACATTTATAAAAATTCAAAAAACTTGATATACACACACGTATAACCTGGCATGTTTGCGGAATTGTCAGTTTACACTCTCGTATACATCGTATAGAATAACTTATGTAATGTTTCAAAACATAGAACATGAAATTTTGACAAGAATTCTATTCCAAAGAAAATATTTTTCTCTATTTAAAAAAGTATATCTTTCTGTCTGACTCTCCGACAATCACATGAATGCATGATCAACACTTGCTCTTAAACTGTACAAAAGGACCATGAGTTTAGACCTTGAGTTTGGTCCCTGTCAGCATTATCGTTGTCTCTGAAACTACTCGAACTACGAGGTCCTAGGAGTATTCTAGAAACTGACTGTGTGGAGGAGTATTCTAGAGACCGACTGCAATGATAGGTAGTTTCCTGTGACTTTTCCGATGAACATCAAGCGAGTACCAAAGTAGTACCCTAAAAAAGAGCCACGGGACGAGCATGATATTTTCCACTTCTTCCTTGCCCTTTCCTCTCCCCTTACTTACACATCCTTACACTTACATGCACTACACTAACGCACATGTCAGGAGGCCAGTCGAGGAGTTAGAGCTTGTCCCGGTAGGGATGGTGCCCCGCTGGTGGAATACCTCTGGATAGGGAAATACCAAGCAAAATGACGGGTAGGTCAAAGCCGGATCGCACCATTCAGTGGAAAAAAACTACACCATCTCAAGGGATAGTACATTTACCTCACTAGCGAAAGTAATAACCATAGCAGTTGACGAGCCGAGACACAAAGCAAACACGCACAGAATTTTCTCCATAATGATTACCCAACAGATATGACATAACTCAAGGTTCCGAATTTAAAAACGATCGCTTCATTTTTTGGGGTTACATGATGCCCCTGTCAATTTTTAAATCTTCTCGAAATGGATCACGCTGTCTTTATTTTTTCTCAAAAGAAGCAAAGTGCGCTTATTAACAAGAAGATAAAATCATAATTTTTTTATTAAATTGCAAAATTTAAATATTTTTCGCACCTTCCTACATCCAGCGTTGGGCAAAATACTTTAAATTTAGTTTTTAAATACTTCGAGAAAATACTTTGTAAATATGCATTTAAATACATACTCAAAATACATTGTGTTTTGAACAGGTACTGTGACATACCGATATGTCACATGAATATAAACTAACATTTATTTGAAGACAATATGGTGGAATATGCATTAAGAAGTTTAGACGATCGAAAGGTCAGCTACATCAAAATATAACGAACGCATGGATTGGCTGGGTGAGAGAAGGACGGTCAAATGTTATGAAAAAAAAGAAGGGAGTTTAATACGAAGCTTCGAGGGGTGAAGCATGCAGGAAGAATTCATTCTGACCGGCATCGCGTGTCTGAACGGATCGTAGGTTGTGAGTGGGAGCGAGTGGAGTGCAGATAGTCAGAGTCGGGTTTTCAGATCGTGAAAGTTTAAGGACAGTAAATAATATTGCAGATATTGCATGTGGAAGTAGTATTGATGCATAAATTGGAACTTTGTCGGGAGTGGTGATCGAGTTATAGATTTCGGGACTATGTCATAGGACGTAATCGGGACTGATAATTTTGATAGTTTTACACCATCTTGGATAGGAGCAGAAGAGGATTTCTTGGAACTTTGGACTACGGCAAGCTCGCAAGATATTTCGACTGAGAAGTCTTCGAGGGACATCAACGAAGAATAGATAAGTTAACCGCGGTATAAAACTCTAAATTCAAAGATATCTTGATCAAAGGCCTAACATCAAAATCATTTATTAAATTCACTATATTGTTTGCAAAAAGGTAACAATAAACTTTGTTAAATTTTGTTCTTTAGAAAAGAAAGTGATCTTTCATTTAGTCAATCCAAACAGTAATGAACTAGGAATTAGAATCATTCTATTTCAGATTCCCAGCAGCGCTGTATAGTCTGCGGATCCTATAATCCATTATAAAGGTAATAAGGATTATAATATATCGTGACCCATTGACCCAGCAAGCCGGACGCTAAGATCTTTGCGAGAAATTAATGTAGAGAGAAAATTTGTATATCTCAAAATGGCGCGCCAACGTGATGCATAATTTGTTATAATTTATAACAATTGGTGACACGGATAAAATTAGTCTTATAAATTATAATAAAGTGATCCAAAGGGAATCTGAAATTTATGGATTGACATTTGAAATTAATTGTTAATTATAAGAAAGAGCCCAGACCATTTCATTGGTGTGATTTTAAAATAATTTAACAGAGAGATTTTAATTTGTATTAGAATTCAAAATGGATACTAGGAGCAAAAAATTGCGTATGGAGAATGTTAATGTAGATGATATGGCGTCTGCTAATACTAATCCCGAGGGAGAAATCTCGCGTGAAATTATTGAGATTGAACCACAAGAAAAGGAAATAATGGCTGCACCGTTAGGAAATATGGACCCTAATAATTTAATTCTTAAAATGTTAGCAGAAATGAACGCAAAACTTGAGCATAATAATACTAAATTAGAGGGAATTACTTCAGATATTAATACTAAATTAGAAAAAAATAACGCTAAATTGGAAGGAATGACATCGAAAATGTCATTAGAATTGAAGAATTTTCGTCAGGAAATACACGAGGAAATAGTGCAATTACGGGTGGATACATCGGCTGAATTCAATATTATTCATTGTAAAATTGAGTCTTTTAATAATCAAGTCGACCAAATGCAGAGGGAATTAAAAGAATTTGGCGACAAAATTAATTCCAAAGTTAATAATTTACAGGAGAGCATTGTGACATTGGGACATTTACATGACCAACAATGCGAAAAGTTGACAATCGTCGAATCGCGTGTAGATGATTTAAACGCAATGTCGCTTCAACATGGCGAAAAAATTGAAAACATAGAAGCTAAATTAGTTTATTTGGATAGTAAATTAGAAAAACGAATACAGGAGGGACTTAGAAACATTAAAATGGTGCAAGAATCTGAATCTGGGAAATATATGTCGGACATTAAGGACAAGATCGAACAGTTAGAAAACGAAGTCATGATGCGTTCGCAGGGAAATATAGTAATGAATGCATCGGCGCTTGTAATACCAAGCCACCTAAAATTTCATGGTGATGTGAAAGAACAACCGTGGTCGTTTATTTCAAAATTAGAGAATTATTTTATGATAAATAATATCCCCGAAAGACTAAAATTGCATATAGTAGAACAAGCCATGTCGTCCAAGGCACATCATTGGTTGACCTCTTTAGTACCGGAACCGACTAATTATAAGGAATGGAAGGATAAATTCTTAAAAAGATATTGGAACGAAAGCCACAAGTTTGATCTAAAATTCAAATTAATGAGTGAAAGGTATAAGAAGGGTGGAGCCGAGAATATGTGTGACTTCGCAACACGTAAAATAGCAGCATTCAAGGCATGCGAAGACAGAATGGATAGCAATGAATTAATTAGAATTATTATTCGTCAGTTGCCTGTAAATATCCAAAATTTATTGTGGAACTCCATGCCTATTGATTCTGAGGATCTAGTCGAACGTTTAAGTCGATTCGACCAGACATTGAATAGTAATTATGATCGTAGTATCTGGTATCAATATAATGAAAGCAGGAACGAGAATAACAATGGAACGGGAAAAACAATGAATAATTACAACCGCCAAGGAAATTATAGCTCAGAAAGAAAGGATGACAGGGGAAATAGTACTAAAATGGAAAATAAAAAGACAGGAAACGGGTATCCGCGGAGGTTCAAAGAGGACAGTAAACGGGAACATGTGGAAATTAATGCGATTGAACAGGAAAACTCCCAGTGTTCGAAGTAAATGGGCGGGATACTTCGAACGATGATAATGAGGGCGTGATGGTTCTTAAGGAGTTGAATAGCATTGAAGTATCGGCGGAAGATTTATTAAGGGAAGATACGGACGAACGGGCGGAGAATAGCACGTGTTTAATTTTGAGGGGGATATTTCGGAATATACCTGTAGACATTTTAATTGACACAGGTGCTAATGTTTGTGCAGTGTCGGAAAAATTATATGAGCAGTTAAAGAAAAAGGGAAATAAAATTGAGGAGCTACCCACTAGGAGTTTGGATATTCGGACAGCTAATGGAAGGCGCATCGAAACGAGAAGTCGGCAAATTTGGGTGGAAGTGGAAGTCCAAGGGATGACAATTCAGTTTCCAGCAATTGTAGTGAAGAATTTGATCCGTCCAATTATTTTGGGGATTGATGGCCTAAAAATGTGTGACGCCAAGGTCGACATAGGTAACAAGAGTATATTGTTACGAGGTGACAAAGGGCAACAACATTGTTTAGGGATCAAAGACCAGGAGGGCGAAGATATGTGTATTTGCGATATTGCGGAACAAATTGAAGAGACCAGGGACCAGATCCACGCGGCAGCAGAGGGAGCGGTCGACGAAAACGGAATAGATGCTAGTGAAGCAATTGAAATGTTAGTCAATGAATATAAAGATATTTTTGGAAGTTCAAGGGAGCCGGTAAAGGGATATCAATTTAAAATTGAATTGATGGATGAGGAACCTTTTAATCTGAAACAATATCCAATCCCCCATGTATATAAAAGCGAATTACGTAAACAAATAAACACGATGCTTGAGGATGGTATAATAAAAAAATCGATGACACCGTATGTAAGCCCAATAGTGATAGTTCGTAAGAAAGACAATAAGATCAGATTTTGTGTGGATGCTAGGAAACTCAATAGCAAGACCATCGCTCGTCATGAAAAACCGCCGAAATTAGATGAAATGATGTGGAAGGTAAAAGGGGCTCGGATATTCACGGGACTGGATTTTACTGCGTCGTACTGGCAAATTGGACTACACCCAGAATCGCAAAAATTTGTCAGTTTTTCATTTGAAGGCAATACGTATAGTTTTCAGAGGATGGCCTTTGGATTAAAGAATAGTGGCGCAGCTTTAATCAGTTATTTGGACGATGTAATACCGGATGAGCTAAAGGAAACTACTCTCATGTACGTCGACGATATTGTGTTATTCTCTACCAATATGTTTGAACATTTAAAGAAGTTGAAAAAACTATTCGAAATCTTTCGGAAGTATAATTTAAAATTAAATATTGGAAAATGCCAATTCGGGAGGAGGAATATAAAATTTATGGGGCACGTCATATCGGATCAAGGAATGTCGATGCAAGATAAAAAGAAAGAATTGATTAAGAATTTTCCGCGACCTCGGAATGTAAGGGAAGTTAGAAGATTGATTGGGGTGTGCAATTATTATTCCCGGTTTTGCAAAGGTTATTCAGAAATAATACACCCAATAATAGAATTGCTAAAGAAAGGGAGGAAATGGGCGTGGGATGCAAAATGTCAAGAGGCGTTTAAAAAATTAAAAGAACTATTTGAGAAGACATTTTTGATCAGTTATCCAGATTTCGACAAAAGAATGTATCTACAAGTGGATAGTAGTGGATTTGCCATGGGAGCTGTGTTGTTCCAATACGACGAAAAGAATAAGCAGAGAATAATCGCCCTAGAAAGTCGTGTTTTGACCCTTGGCGAACGACTTTTTACTACCAGTGAACGGGAAGCTTTAGGAATTGTGTGGGCTACGCAGAAATTACGGGCTATATTAATTGGACGACCATTTACCGTCATTACGGACCCCAAGGCCCTAATTTTCTTAATGAGAAGTCATTTGAATAACGATAGATTGTTGAGATGGTCACTATGGCTTCAACAATTTGATTTTAACATCCAATATTGTGAAGGCCGTGATAACGTTTTGCCCGATTATTTATCGAGAATCAGGATAAAGGAAAAGGAAGGTAGTGTGGAACCCGATATTAATGCTATCCAGTTAATGGAAATACGACCGAAATGGACGAAGGAGGAATTAGCGAAAATTCAAAGAGAGGATCCTGTGGGGAGGCAAATAATTGAGCATTTTCGGCGGAGGATAACGACCGACGGCAGGATGATCCGAAATTTTCAATGTGGAAGATGTACGAGGGGGTATTATTACATCGGATTAGGAAACGAGGGACGCAGTATCAAATTTGGATACCAGAAGCGCATAGGCGAGAACTGATTCTATCTACGCATCAACATTTCGGCCACTTTGGATGTAACAAAATCGAAGTAATACTAAGATCAAAATGCTATTGGAAAGGCATGGGGCGACAAATCCGTAAGCAAATCAGTAAGTGTGACGTCTGTCAGAAAACTAAACAGCCCAATAAAAGGTATGAGGGGAGCAGCAAAGCGATAATACCTACGTCAACTAGGGAAATATACGCTGTGGATCTTTATGGACCAATGCCGAAATCCAAATTTGGGAATCAATATTTGTTAGTAATAATGGATGTTTTTTCTAAAATCACAAAATTATACCCCATTAGAAACGCGAATGCACAGAGTTGCATTACGCAATGCCACAAATTTTTTGAAGAATTCGGTATACCTAAAAAAATTATTAGTGATCTGGGGACGCAATTTACTAGTGGAAAATGGGAATAAGACATGGGAAGAATTGGTATCCAAATATGTTACACGACGGTACGGAATCCTCAAGCTAACCCCAGCGAAAGAATTATGAAGGAGATTTCGCGTTTATTTAGAGTCTACATTTCGGAAAGCCATAACCGATGGATGGAGGCCGTTCCAGTATTGAACTACGTTTTGAATAATGTTCCGCATGGGAGCACGCGAAGCACGCCTATAGAGGTCCACATGGGTAGGAAAGAAAAAAATGATCCGTTTCGAAGGATTAGGATACCACCAGATATAAGTGGGATCCCAGATGATGTGAGAGATACGCGAATAATTTATGACAATTTGAGGGAGGCAGCAGCCAAAAGAAAGCTAAAACAGAAGCAATGCTTTCGAGGCGAGTATAAGGAGGGTGATGAAGTGTTAATTAGAGTACCTCAAGTGTCGTCAGCGGATAAGAAGCTATTTTATAAATTTTTCCCGTTGTATAAAGGTCCGTACCGAATTTGTAAAGTATTAAGCAAGAATGCTGCGATTTTGAATGATGAAAACGGACGACAAATGGGAACATATAACTACAGGAACATGAAGCCGTATATGAGGGACGACACGCATGATTAAATATTCTGGTCATGACAGAGATTTGTAAATAGTTGTAAATATTAGGAGTAATAGTTTTTCTTTTGTTATTGTTTTGTTGTTATGTGTATTTGTCAGTTTGTGTAGGGAGTTTAATTTAATGTGTATGGGTATTCAATGAAGTTAATGGGGAGCAAATATTAGGCAGAAACGGTTATTAGAATACCTGGTGAAATGGTTATTGTTGGCACATTCCGAAAGGAAAATGTAAATAGTTTTAAGGCAGCAAGAAACAAGACCTAGTGCAGTGCAAAGTGTAAAGTGTTAATGTCGTTTAGTGTGAAGAAGCAAGAAGAAAGTGTTCAATTTTAGTCTTGTCATTTAGTTAGGTTGTAGCAAACCAAATGACGCTTGGAGAGGGGAAGCTGTGACATACCGATATGTCACATGAATATAAACTAACATTTATTTGAAGACTATATGGTGGAATATGCATTAAGAAGTTTAGACGATCGAAAGGTCAGCTACACCAAAATATAACGAACGCATGGATTGGCTGGGTGAGAGAATGACGGTCAAATGTTATGAAAAAAAAAGAAGGGAGTTTAATAGGAAGCTTCGCGGGTGAATCATGCAGGAAGAATTCATTCTGACCGGCATCGCGTGTCTGAACGGATCGTAGGTTGTGAGTGGGAGCGAGTGGAGTGCAGATAGTCAGAGTCGGGTTTTCAGATCGTGAAAGTTTAAGGACAGTAAATAATATTGCAGATATTGCATGTGGAAGTAATATTGATGCATAAATTGGAACTTTGTCGGGAGCGGTGATCGAGTTATAGATTTCGGGACTATGTCATAGGACGTAATCGGGACTGATAATTTTGATAGTTTTACACCATCTTGGATAGGAGCAGAAGAGGATTTCTTGGAACTTTGGACTACGGCAAGCTCGCAAGATATTTCGACTGAGAAGTCTTCGAGGGACATCAACGAAGAATAGATAAGTTAACCGCGGTATAAAACTCTAAATTCAAAGATATCTTAATAAAAGGCCTAACATCAAAATCATTTATTAAATTCACTATATTGTTTGCAAAAAGGTAACAATAAACTTTGTTAAATTTTGTTCTTTAGAAAAGAAAGTGATCTTTCATTTAGTCAATCCAAACAGTAATGAACTAGGAATTAGAATCATTCTATTTCAGATTCCCAGCAGCGCTGTATAGTCTGCGGATCCTATAATCCATTGTAAAGGTAATAAGGATTATAATATATCGTGACCCATTGACCCAGCAAGCCGGACGCTAAGATCTTTGCGAGAAATTAATGTAGAGAGAAAATTTTGAATATCTCAATATATTCATTTGCTAGCTTATTATCATTACCGTATTAATATTAATAATAATGCTCTGCTCTTCTCAACTTATATTATTATTATTATTATTATTATTATTATTATTATTATTATTATTATTATTATTATTATTATTATTATTATTAAGTAGAATATTGATATGTATTATTTTGTTTGCATAAACATTGCAATGGTAATAAGACAATTGATTTTTGCTTGCTGCTCTCCCTCCTGAGCTCTGCGCCTTCCCGCTTTCATGGGCACGCCCTCCCTCGCTCTCTTCCTCTACCCTATTCTTCAGCAGCCCCCGGCAGTCGTCCTGCTTCCTGCAGGCAGCTTGCCTCCCACCTGGCGCCCCCGCCGCAGGCACTGCGGCCGGGAGCCCCCCCTCCCCCGCCCCCCCGTATCCGCGTCCCGCGGCGCCTGCCATAAGCTCGCGAAGCGCCGATGCGCTCATTATTCATCGCGGAAGCGCGCGCGTGTATACTTTATTAATAAGAGCTCGCGCGCTCTCAGCGTAATCCGAGGCGGGCGGGTGTCTGCCGCACCTCGCCGCACCCACCGCACCTGCCACGCCCACCAAGACCGCCCCCCCCGCTCGTGTGGCATCCGGCGCAAACGCGTTGCCTGGTCCTGCACCACTCGCCTGCTCGCTATGCTCTCCCGCACCCACTCATGCGCTCCCCACATACACTGCTCGCTCGTGCACCACTCGTCTATACACCAATCGCTCTCTCACAACTCGCCAGCATATGAGTCGTCCGCGCAACAAGCCCCACACCCACACTTGCCCGTGTAGCACTCACCTGCCCACCAGTCGCACGAAGGCGCTGGTCGCCCTCGCAACTCTTACCCGCGCACCACTCAGTCACACACTACACCCTACGCCACGCACCACTCGCCCTGGTACTGCTTGCTTGCTCTCTACTCGTCCACGCCTCACTCGCTCACACACTGCCTCCCATCTACTAAACATCTCGTCTTCAAGCGGCGTCGACGTTTAACGGTTAGCGTATCGGGCTGTTATGCTCAAGTACGCGGGTTCAAACCCGAACGAAGCCGTGGGTTTTTACGAGCGAAAAAATCCTTCGTACGCCTTCCTTCGAAGGGGAAGTAAAGCCGGCTGTCCCATGTAGTAGATTTACTGCATGCATAAGATCCTCAAGCCTAAATGAAGCCTCTGAGCTAAATTAAAATTGCCCGTTTTGTCACCCAAGTAATACCTTCTTTCTCCTCTAGTTGGTGAAAGGAGCGTAGCGAAATTTGCGTGGTCAGACGGAAGAGCAGGCCCCATGGCCTGAGTCTCGCCCCGTGAAATAAGGCATCAATTCCCTTCAAATCAATTTAATTCATTGTACCGTGATCTCAGATCATCCCCACACAGATTGCACCCTCACTATCTTTCTTTGATCAACTCTCAAAGGTACCAACACTTACCAACTCTCCCGCTCCACCTTTGCCAACGAGGTCTTTCTTCTATATTCTTGTCTTCAGTGACTTCATCGCACCTTCTCGAGCAATGAGTTTCACTTTCTCGCTGAAAATCCGACTGAATTGACTACGTATTTTAAGCAGCACCGTTCAACCTTTTCTTGTTACTTTCAATGTAAACTACTGAATAATCTTTTGTTCTCACGACCCCAACAACGCCGTGTGAGGTTTCACTGTTCTCAATTTTACTCTCTTTCTTCTTCTACTTGTGCTACCTCTCCACCTACATTTCCCGTTCCTGAGACATTAAGTATACTCATACGTTATTCCTGTAACTGGTAACTCCTGTCTCTCTGAATGTCTCAGTATGCTCACATCTCTTTCCGTTTTCGTTGATATTATACGTGGCGTAATCATTTTTTACAACTGATTATATTCACTGGTATATTCTCAGCACAGTTAATATTCTGTTCGTCTTTTCAGTATCCTCAGCTCTTTCTGTCATGTTTTCCCCCTTCCATTCCTCTATCTCCCTCCAATCAGGCCATTTACACGCTCCACCGTTGTTAAACAATCAATTTCTTTTCTTTGCATTTGTAATCCACCAACATAATGTATCCATATCCCAGACATCTTCCGCCAGCTGTCAGCTACCTCCTCTCATGTATCTCACTCCTCACTTCCACTGCCTTGCTGTCCCCCTTCGTCTGGGTTGCCTTACCTCCCACTTGACCCCGCCACCCGCTTCACACCGCCACTCGCATCCCTCCCGCCCGCTTCCCACCGCCATCCGCTTCCTCCGCCTTCCGCTTCCCTCTGCTACAGCTTCCCCTTCCCGTTCTACTCTCCGACGAACGCCGCCGCAATCCCGCCCGCTTCCCCCCCCCCTCACACCACCATCCCATCACGCTTCCCTCTTGCCACCCGCTCACCCTCACTATCGCATGCCGCTAGAGGTAACGGTCACCCTCTGTCCCCCCTGTCACCCTTCTAATCATGACTCTTTTCCCAAGAAACCCTACAAATATTTCCTTCATGGACGTACTTCTTCTGAAGAAACTGATATTTCCTTTCCTTCGCCTCTCCACCCTCTCGTCTCACACGCTTTCTCCATCGGTGCGTCTGGCTCTTGCCGTTCTCAGCTCCTCCGCCCTCGGCAGCCGCCCCGGCGTGCAAACCTCCGCCGGCGAATTTCCGCTGCACCTGCAAAGCCCGCGCCTTCTGCCGCTGCTCTTTCTCCTCCGCCGCCTCCTCTCTCAGCGCTGGCAGGTGGGGCTCTTCGGGGACGCGACGGGGTGGGGAACGGCGTGCCGGTTATTGTTTAGTCGGCGGCGGAGGCGGCGGCGACGTGGGTACCCGACGCACAGGGGCGGCGGCGGCGACGGCGCAAACCCCACCACCTCCGCCGCCCCCACCGCCCCTCGCGTTAATCAGCTGCGTCGCTCGCCCTAACGAACCGGCGCGGCTCCTCCGCCTCCACCGCCACCGCCGTCGGCACCGCCCCCTCCGCGGTAACGAGTTGACACAATCGATAGGTCGAAAGAAATCGCACAAGACAATCGCGGGGGCTCTACGCAGCGGGTTGCGCGCGGTCGCATTGTTTGTTGACTCGCTGCGGCGCCGCGCGGGGCGGCGCGGGGCAGGGCGGGGAACGTCTGTGTGTTAATTTCTGCCCCATTGGACGAGCAAACTTGCGCCGAGGCGCTGTTGTTGCGGCTGCTAGCGCTGCCTGCGACGCGGGGGGGGAGGGGGGCGGACGATGTCGTTACGCCGCTGACGCGGGCGCCGCGACGCGTCGATAAGGTTGTCAACGTCGCCGTCGTCTTCAGGCGCCCCTCGCGTTTATTCCTGTCCAGAAGGTGACCGCTAGGGTTAAGGGGAAAGAGTCCGATTCTCCCAAGGAGGTTGCTGAACTGAGGACGCAGAGTGCTTGATGTTTCTTTATAATAATAATAATAATAATAATAATAATAATAATAATAATAATAATAATAATAATAATAATAACTACCTAGGAATTTATAATCTAAATGAAAAAAATTGACGAATATAGGAAAGCATGGAGAGACCACATAGACAGAATGGAAAACACGCGAATGCCAAAACAGATTCTGAAATACAAGCCAAGAGGAAAAAGGAGCATAGGAAGACCGAAGAGAAGATGGATGGGCCAATAATGAGACGCAACGGAACGAAAGTTCTAATGTTTGAATAATAATAATAATAATAATAATAATAATAATAATAATAATAATAATTATTATTATTATTATTATTATTATTATTATTATTATTATTAGGTAAATGAGCGACTTATGAAATTGGAGTAGTGTCTTGTCAAGTCTCATTTTGTAATGATAAACATTGAAATAGTAATAAGACAATTTTCTTACTCTCAATATTTCAATTCACATTTATTACCAATCCGGCTTTATTAAACCACCTGTATATTTTTCAAAGGTAGCGAAGTCTGAAAAGGTGAAACAGAATAAATGTTAAAAAGTTCTATAATGTCTTAAGTTGAAAATCACTTTTTACCACATGTGAAGTACCCATGTGATAGGAACGGTCATATGCCGATATTATTCATTTATGATCTTGTGTTCGAGAGGTAGACGTTGTGACGCAAAGAGATTTTGTGTATCATAAACACGTACATGAGAACTTGCCTTCCAGGCATTGTCATAATGTTAAAAATTGTATATATGTAACTTTATTCAATATATTTTCTCATCACATGTTCGTTGGCAAAAAGTGATCATCTCCGACCTCAATATGTCCTTACGTTAAACAAGTTTGTAACGTTTATTGTGAGTCAGGCTGTTAATTGGATAATTGTTTAAAAATAATTGAGAATAACTAGCAATTATTTTTTTAATTTACCTACTTTTGTGTAATTATTTAATTTATTTTTAATTGACCTACTTCGAGTGTAAAAGAATCCTTTACTATCAGCACTATCAAGTAGATTTGATTAGTTTCATGTTACTATTTTGCGTTCTTAATATTTTCGTAAAAGATGAATTGAATTTTTTACAGTGAGACATAGCTTATGAAAACATTCCATCTCGATCTGTTTAAATTATCTACCCTATAGGACTTGACTTCAATTTCAACAACAGAACGTGAAAGTGTGACATCTCTGAGACAAAGCATATATTTTCACCCAGATTAGGTTCTATCACGCGCGTCCCCAACAGGGCTGGAGTTTCATCCAAACAAGCCAGGCATGATGATGTGACTTCTCTGGTGCATATTCAGCTGCGGTGTTGCCACATCGACTGCCCATCGGCATGAAAAGTCGCTGCACGTAAAATGTAACGACCATCACGTGACAGAGGGTGAAATCACAGAAATTGCGTGGCACATTACGAAGCAATGGCGAGGTTGTAGATCAAGTGGTCTCGTGCGCTTTTCCACAGTCGTCGAGTTATGCCGTCATTTTAGCGTTTAAACATATGCTTTCTATATCGTGGTATATCCATCGTAGACATGACAGGTGTCAAAGAAAAAGTTGTTTGTTTATTTTAACGGATCAATTTAAGGGGTGGTGTCAGATATTGCCAAATATCTTAATTAGAATCTGTTATTATTTGAGTATTTATACAGTTATCCTCACATCGGATTTATTTGCATTTGATGAATATACGCCGTCCAGCGCTAGCTACAAAAGTATCCATGAAGAAATGCGATCGGACTGTGCGATAAGAAAGCTCGTGTATTAAAAAATACTCGTTGACTTGCGTCATGCAAAACTTTATCCTCACGAGACTTGGTTCCAACACGATTTTGTCGTGCCAAGATTAAGATGAAAAGGCAAATAGGGCAAAAGAGAATGAGTCAGACAAAAACAGATGGAAAAGCGAAACGAGGAAGGAGGGAAAGGATGAGTTGGGAGAGACAAAACAATAGAGCCAGAAGTAAGAAATCAATGGGAAAAAACTAGGATAGACAGAAGACAGTGGATACAGACATACGCTAGTAGCAGTAAGAATAATCAAATAATTAGCAAAGAGAAAAGAAGAGGAAGGGAATGAAATCGTCTAAGAGGAGTATTAAATGTCAATACATTTGACAGGTAAACTATGAATTATCCACCGTTTATTCAACAATGGACAATCATAGTAAATGACATCACGCGCAGAAAACATTCTAGAAAGAGGAGGCAAATACCTCGAAGTAGTGAACTCAAAAGAGCGTTTTCTCGTTGTCCTTTTACAATTTCTCGTTCTACGTGCTCGCTTTACAGCTCATGAAGTGTAAGGACCGTTCTGCTAGTGCCTTCAGTACTTCTTAAGATTACCGCATCGGAGTTGACGACATTCGGCGGAAAAGAGACGCGCATCGCACGTTCCACGAACGTCGAAAGAGAGCTCTAGAACTCACTAACGATTCATTCCGTAGAAATCGCGTGAACGGGAAGACGTCGAGAGCGGTCGTCACAGGAATTCGAACCCGCCACTTTGCTCGCCCTCTCAATTCGTTCCGTGCCAGGCCCCACCCCCGGCCCCCGCCCCCGCCCCCGCTATATATTTAAACGAGTTCCCTTTCGCGAGTTACCATCAATCCGTCATGGCGACGTTCGACCGATAGGTCACACGTCATCGCCGGAACTTGCTGCTCGAAACTTATTCCGTGACGGGTGGAGCGTTCCGCCATCCCACCGTCTCCCTTCCTCGCGTCGCCCACTCCGACGGCCCCACGTCGGGTACGGGCCGGAATTCGTTGCGGGTGCGGCGCTGGCGGAGACGAAGGCGGAAGAGGAGGTGGGGGCGGTGATGGTGGCGGAGGCGGTGGCGAAGGCGGAGGCGGAGACGGAGACAGAGGTGAAGGTGGAGATTGAGGCGGTGTCGGAGGCGGAAGCCGGGGGAGAGGTCGTGGCGGTGGCGGAGGCGGAGGTGGCGGAGGTGGTGGTGGCGGAGGAGGCGGAGGAGGCGGAGGAGGCGGAGGAGGCGGAGGAGGCGGAGGCCGTGAAGGTGGCGGTGGCTGTGGCGTAGGGGGAGTGTGGCGCAGGTGGTGGCGGAGACGGATGGGGAGGGGGAGGTGGTGGCAGAGGCGGAGGTGACGGCGGTGGCAGAGGCAGTGGCGAAGGCGGATGTAGAGGCGAAGACGGAGACAGAGGTGAAGGCGGAGGTTGAGGCGGTGGCGGAGGCGGAAGCCGAGGCAGAGGCCGTGGCGAAGGCGGAGGAGGCGTAAGCCGTGACGGTGGCTGTGGTGCAGTGAGAGTGTGGCGCAGGCGGTGACGGTGGCGGTGGCGGATGGAGAGGGGGAGGGGGAGGGGGAGGTGGTGGTGGAGGCGAAGGCGGAAGCGGAAGCAGAGGCCGTGGCGGTGACGGCGGCGGAGGCGAAGGCCGTGGCGGAAGCGGTGGCTGTGGCGCAGGGAAAGGGGGAGGCGGTGACGGTGGCGGTGGCGAGGTGGAGGGGGAGGCGACGGTGGTGGCGAAGTCGGGGGAGGGGGCGGATTAGACCGGGTCGGCGGTGAACGGTGCTGGCAGTGGCACATTCCGTGACCCTCGCACTGCCTGTGAGTGCCGAGTAGGAATTGCGAGGAACGTTGAAGTGTGGAAAGATGAGAAACGAGAAGTTCACCGCCTGCAATAGCTGAGCGGGCACGTCGTCCGAAAGTTCAAGCGCGATGGTGATAGACTTTCGTCAGAAGCTTGAGATCTGCGACGAATTAAACCATTGTCCGGAGGACCTTAAATATGACATGAATGCAGGAGCAGTACTGTAACAAATGGGCCACGCACTTCACACGATTATTCTCTCATAATCATTTTTCCTTCATATATTCTTACTTGCACGCACTTACACAGATGCAAACACTTATTTTTGACGTACATACTTTATACGACTAGACATATCGATATCTTAATGGAAGCTTAAAAGATATACCATCTTGAATGATGCCCTGCTGTAGGATGGACTTTGCGGCAAAATCCGGCAATCTGATATGGAGGTGGATGACGCTTCTAATGTTCCAATAGGGAGGATAACAGACCCCATCCCGGGATAGAGCATGGGCAGACTAATAAATCGACCTCGGGTTTTAGGACAAATACCTATTTTGTTCCTTTAGAAGGCTGCGGAAAATAATTACTGGTGTTTACAAATCATGAAAAAATAGATATATTCAGAGCGTATAATAGTGCCTAAAATGTTCTTAAAAAGTGTTTGATGTCTATTTTCCTATTTTTTGCCCAAAACGGCCTAAAACACGTAATTTTGAATAATTATCATTTTTTCGTTCCTATTTTTTTAAAATTTGTTGTACCAAAACGCAAGTACTTTCCTTATTTACCGAAACGCCAATATTCCCTGATTAACGAAAGCACACTGTGGTCTACGCACTGAGATTTCTTACCCAACACACCGAACTTAAAGAAGCTCTGCACGTCAACACAAAGCCGTCGAGGATGCTTCACGTTCGTCTCCGATCCATTTCTTATACTTGGGATTTTCAAACGTGGCATCTGAGGGTATTATCTTCAAGAAGGAATAAGGCATGACGTTTTGCGTCTTTCTCGGTCCTGCCGCTAGAGTCGCTTGATCTGCAGCATTGCTTGTTACGGTCGCGATCATGCGGCAGGAACAAGAAAGTCACAAAAATCGAGCCTTATTCCATCTTGAAGATAATACCCTCAAATGCCACGTTGAAAATAACTTCAGATGCAACCTTAAAAAAAAAAACAAGTATAGGCAACTGCACCCATTCCGTGTGCAGCAGCGCAGTTGACAGGTTGAGAGGTATTGCCGCGGCGTGTCGTCTACGCAATCCAGCCCAGGAAAAGAATAGGTCTGTCAAAAGTCTGCTGTCGGAAAGGCAAATCTTACAAAACTGGTCCAAATCTTGAACCCCTAAAAACTAAATAGGGTGGAATCTTGACGGGTTCGAATCTTGAATAAATACTGTACTGTTTAATTATGAAAGTGAATAAAATAATATGCTTGTAGTCACTCTCGTAAATGTAAAGTACTTGAATTTCCTGAATAATAAAAATGCCTAAATGAATCCTTTTGTGATCAGTTTTAGGTGTCAGAAACATACTTTTCATATTTAATGATTTTTACATGACACATTTAATCATTTTGCAATGTATTTTAAGTGCCTAAAAGGACACTTTTCATACCTAGTAGTGTCTAATTCCATAATTTTGTTATTTACTTACGTACTTAAATCATCATTTTTTTTGTGTTTAAAATTTCGAGATCAACTAATAACCTACGTTGCGTCCGGAAACACAGTACTTAATGCCTACGTTGTTGTGTAAGGTGAGAGATGAAAAATGGATGCAATGAAATGGGGAAAGTTGACTGTATATTTGAGAGGGCAAGTCTCTTTAATCAAAGAAAACTAATATTTTATTGGGGATTTATTGTTATTGACTTGAAGTATAAATACTATTTTCTAAGATTCACTGTATAGGTGTCGTTGTTGAGATGTCATAGTTAGTATTATTATTGATGTGTTAATATTTTAGTGTAACTGTTGTAGTGTTGCTGTAATAGTGGCGCTATTCTCTTTTATTGTGTCGTCATTATTGAAGTGTCGAGATATTGATGAGACAGTCAACATTTGTCTTAGTTGTTGCTTGGGTGGAGAGAGGTTTGACGGAGTGAACGATACAGAGTAAACAAGATATGAATTGAACCAAAATTCTGCCGAGATTATGGCATAGAAGAATAGTTTTAATGATAAAATTAGATTTCAATTAAAATTTGTTCATATTCGCGTAGAAATGGCGATATAATAAGTAATTATAGAGTATTAAAATATGTATGTAGATGAAAACGTAAACGTTTAATTTAAACTATGTTGGGTTCAGATCACGGGTTCCTGTCTAGCAGAAAGATGTTTTTAATGAATGTAGAACACTTGAGAGCGCGTCGTAAATTGACTATTGCTTTTCTCATTGCAGTCCCATTGCCTTGCTCCTTGACCTAGTAAAAACAAAATCTCAGCAGTTAACTCGAGTTAAATTGAAGTGAGAAAAGCAGCTCTTCGCGTGTCTAATGGAAATTAAAAATGACACGCACTTCTAAATGCCAGAGTAAGTTAACTTGTTCTTCACTTCATTATTGAATAATCTCTAGTGTATAGAAAATGAAAAAAAGGAAACAGATGATATCTCAACTCGTTAGTTCGTAAGACAGTATTGTATACGATTTTACAAGACGAAATTACTTTCTGTGGCTAATGTATCAGAAACAATAATACTACATGAATATTTTACCCGTTTACTTGTTTAATCGTTGCCTGACTATGTTATACTGTGTACATGAAAAGTAGAGTACTGTCGTATAATTAGGCTTTGCGACCTTAATATCTGTCTTCCAGAAGTTATTTCAAAAGAATACGTGAAATCAATGTAGCGAATAATAAAATATATAATAATGATGTAATTCAAATTTTCATTTAATTTTATGCACGTAATTGTTTCACACCCCGCACTAAAAATGCCATACATTATCATACAGGTATAATAGATAAATATAAAATGTTATTTTTAAACAATTAAGAAAATATTATTACTTTTTATATGGTAAATTAAATATTAAAAAACTTATTAATCTCAATAGCCTGTCACTTGGA
This sequence comes from Teleogryllus occipitalis, assembly GCA_011170035.1. Taxonomy (NCBI): domain Eukaryota; kingdom Metazoa; phylum Arthropoda; class Insecta; order Orthoptera; family Gryllidae; genus Teleogryllus; species Teleogryllus occipitalis. The sequence goes on along the minus strand of BLKR01001188.1, from coordinate 243,757 downwards.
AGAGAAAAAATGAGTAGAGTTTGAAAATTCAAAAGAATGTAAATTAAGTTTCAAAAATGTATGATAAACATATTTTCATGGATAATCGACTACTAAACTACAGTAAAATATTTATTTTACCCAAGAGAAACATTCATATTTCTGGTATGAATTAGTTAGCACATTAGTTATTAGGATAGTCACGAAATTCAGACTAGAAGATTTATGTATTTAATGTTCCTTTCTACTAAATTTACCTGGTGAAAAAATTGTATAGACTTCATATACTTTTCTTGTTTGTGCCTTTTCTCCCTCTCAGTTGAGATCAGAGTTGACAAGTGTTTAATATTTCTAAATTATTTCTTTTGAGAAAGCCTAATAAGAAAAGCTAAATTCATCTTCTACTTATCATCACCCACTATTAGTGATTACGCTATTTAAAATACGACTAGTAGTTTATACTATATTTCCCGCCAAATGTACAATTTTAAAATTTCGTAAAATACTATCTACATGTTGATATAACTTGATAAACATACGTACGTTGATTTAATTAATCTACAAACATGTAAATATTAAATGTGCGTATTATTAGTCTAGTAATATCACTAGTTAATTTGTAATTGAGTTATCTAAATAAATAATTAATAATTGAAGAGCTAATTAATGTATCACCAAAGTCTACTAATCAGCAGGCTGAATTTGTTACTATGAAGATAACAGACTATTCGGACCACCAAGTTAAAGCGATAAGATTTATGATCCACTTTGCTTTGCCGATAGTATTTTACACTAATAAAATTGTATCCGTGGGCAATTATGTAATCTTAACTTACGGAAGTTCAAAGGAAGTTATTTCAATCTACGATTTAAGAATTAAAATAATTTAGTGATATTATTTTGAACAAAACCATGAATGTTGTAAAAGTATTTATTATAATCAATATCATATGCGTTCCGCCCACATGAATTTCTATGTTTCTAGAAAATCATCTTGGTATGTTCCTCTCTTTATGTTAATACCAATAAAGATAGTTCAATAAAGAACAAGCAACATTTTTCAAGAGAAATATAGAAAATAATTTTAAGGTAGAATGTATAATATTATGTTCAAAGGGCATAAACAATTGCTTTCTCAAACTTTCTAAAGTTATGTCAGAGTAGCAATCAAGAATAGTCGAAGTGTATGTCTCTTTGACATCTTCACTACGATGCTGATGTCATGTTCACCTTGCACCTTCACCTGCACCAAGTTATTAAGAAGTACGGATTAATAGATAAGGTAGAGATTTCCGGGAGTCACCTCCACTCCGATATATCCCACATACTAAAAAATATTGGGAGGGACGCGTCCTCTTAGTCTTCAGAACAGTGACACCCATGGTGGTATCTGTTGAGGATATCAATTCAGGTCTCGTCTGTTGGTGGATAGGCCATGATTGACCGGGTTATTGCGTGCAGAAGAATGAATAATCATGTAGCCGGAAGCTTCTGTGGTAGGAGTTCGTGTTTGTCTTCGCTGTCAGAGTGACGCCATGTCCTTGGCACAAAAGGCCATGGTTTCTACCTTCTTCAACTTTGACCTTTCACTCAAGCGTCTATAGCAGCGAATGGGTAGTTTTGTTGACTGATGCAGGAATTCTGTGATGTTGAAATGATGCTGAGTGGTAATGAGTGATGTCCGATATTAAGTTTCAAACAAAAGGCCCGTTCCAACTCTGAAAATGAAGATTTTCCACAGCAGTTAACCCTTCTGCTAGCGAGGGTAGTAACTGAGTTACCCCAACGAATATTTTATTACTTTTATCATCTTAATTGTTTTTAAAATTCTGATATCTTGTGTAGTTGTTATTTACTTATTTACGTAAAATACCTTGTTGGAAACATCTTTTTTGGGGGGTGTAATCATTTTACAGCTTGAATTTATACGTGGGGTTACTACCCCGTTGGTATTGGACGTTAGGGATTCACTGACATGGTTTGAGGTTATGTTATCAGCAGGAGCTGGGAGGTAGTGTTGTGGACACATTTACGAAGGGTTATTATATTACTTGTGCGTTAGCATGAGAACATGTCGAAGGATTACAGTCTTGAAGAATTTAAGAACTTATTAAGTATTCACAATGCACACATTTTTTTGTAGAGAATTTTGAAGTGTACGCAGTTTTATGGGAGTGATGAAGATAATGTAGAGGTTATAGATAAATTTGATATAATTTGTGCTGAAGACGAGAAAAATGTGAATGATGATGCATACATCAGATCAGAAACTGTTGAAGAGTATCATGTGAAAGAGACAATACGAATAGTACAATGTGTTCTAAAAGTGACGTGATGGGACGGCGGGACGGCGTGGACGGGGAGAGTGCCGAGTTGGTAAAGCGACGTGGGCGACGGGGACACCGGCGTTTGATTTATTAGTTTCCGGGCGCGTGAACTATTAAGGTCAGTACTCACGTAAGCAAAGTGCTTGCATTTTGCGAAAGGTGGCGGTGATCTTCCTCCAGGGATGGCGAGTTCCAGCGCGTCCCCCCGCCCCAACCGGGGCATGCCTCAGCTCCGGGCTGGGATCCCGTCGTGTGTGGCAGTATAGTGCATGTAAGTGTGTTAAAGTAAGAGATGAGAGTACAATAAGGAAGGGGAAGGAGATATCGCCCGGTCCGTGGCTCGTTTGTTGGAGTTGCTGCTCCAGCATTCGCGTGTTGTCGTTTGGAGAAATCACGGAAAGCTATCGATCAGAGCAGCCGGCCGTTAGAATTCTCCTCCAGGCAACGACTGGATTCGATCTACCTCTCTATGTCGCATTGAAAATCTTGTCACCGCCGGGATTGGAATCCCGGCATTACTGGGAGAGGTGCTCAGGGCATCTACTGATGTCACTGCAGGGCCTCTGACGGGGATTGCTAGGTTCGAGTCCGGACGGTGGCAGGATTGTTGACACTAGCTTGTCAGCTACGCCGAATTCAGTCGCTGCCTGGACGAGAATTCTAGAGGCCGGCTGCTCTGATCAGAAGTTTTCCGTGGTTTCTCCGATCAACACCAGGCGAATGCTGGAGCAGTATCGTAACAAACGCGCCAAGGACTGCGCACGATCTTCCCTTCCCCTTCCTTGCCCTATCCTCATCCCTTAAAGTATCATTCGCTTCACTACCGCACATGCCGGAAGACCGGTTGGGAGCTAAGAACTTGGCTTCGGTGGGGCGGTGGCCCGCTGGCGGGAGATACCTGATTAGGGAAAACCATACTAGCCAACGGTAGGTCGGCGCCGGATCTCGCCATCCAGCAGGGAAAGATCACAGCCACCTGCCGAGGAAAAAACATGCTCTACACTAACAGGACTAATGACCTAAGCTGCTGGCGCACCCGGAATCACTAACATTTACTCAATTAATGGTGTGCGGGCCGAAGGATCTGACCGGGAGCGGTAGCTCAGAGCATCAACTGATGTCACTGCAGCGCCTCTGACCGGGAGGTCCCGGGTTCGAGTCCTGACGGCAGCAGGATTTTCGACACTAGCATTTCAGCTAGGTCGAATTCAATCGCTATCTGGAGGAGAATTCTAGCGGCCGGCTGCTCTGATCGGTAGTTTTCCGTGGTTTCTCTGATCACCACCAGGCGAATGCCGGAGCAGTACCCTACCAAACGGGCTACGGACCGCGCGCGATCTTTCCTTCCTCTTCCTTGTCCTACACATGCACTACACTACCACGTACTCCAGGAGACCGGTCGGGAGCTTAGAGCTTGTCCCGACTGGGGCGGTGTCCCGCTGGTGGGAGAGTCCTGGTTAGGGGGAAACCGCACTAGCCGACGGTAGGTCGGCGCCGGATCTCGCCATCCGGCGGGGGAAGATCACCGCCATCTCCCGAGAAAAAAACACGCACTACACTAACGGGACTAATGACCAAAGTGGTTGACGCGCCCGGAAACACGAAAAAGTCAATCAGCCGAAGGCTCTGCCGTGCCTTGAGTGCCCACCCTGGGCGAGGGCGGCGGCGGCGTCGCGAGGGCCGGGGGCGGTGCGTGTCGGGCGCGGGTTTCGCGTGCGGACGCCCACCCAGCGCCAGCAGCGCGGATTAAAAACGGTTTGTTCAGCGGCCAAGCCGATAGTCATCGGCCAAACGAGCCCGGGGGGAGGGGAGACATTGCTCCATTCACTACGGTGCGTCCCGAGCAGATTGGAGTTCCGTGTCTTGTGGCAAGAGCACAATCTGACTCTCTCGTCTTACTTAGATAATGTGAAAAAGTGAACAAGATGTATGGCAATAAAATATCATGACAAACACAGGGGTGAAAACCAGAATAACCGCAACGCGTACTTCCTTATCATGCGTGATTCACCATATGATGCACGTAGCAACAAGGTTAACGCTGACCGTCCATCGATTTTTCCTTCTATATAAATATATACATTATTTACTTGAATGTAGACAGTATTTTGTTGTAAATAATGTAATTTTTATGACATTTGTTGAGGATTCGAGTAATGAAAAATTGTGTAAATATTATTACTTGATACAGAGTTTAAAATATTTAAACTAGTGTTATGATATATTGCAGTAAACGTCCTGGGCTCTGTACTTCAAAGGGATCCTCGCCCTTTAAACGAACCATTACCATACTGTGCTACATACTGACTTCCTCACAACACGTAGCCACTTCCCAGTTTTCCTTTCCTACCCTTCCGTATAGTGTAAGTTTCCGCTATGCTTTGCTTCTCGTATCATCTTTATTGGCATTGCAAATACCGCTAACATAGCTTTTTCCTATGTTTTTCTTTGTGACCCAATACACATTGTCTCCAGTGTCATCATTTTCATTCATTCAGCTGTCAATGTTTGCAACTACCTTCTCTCTACCTTCTCCTGCTCGTTGTTTCATCACCATATTCACAATTACGATCTAGTTGGGGGCATCGCCACAACTTATATTTTCCTGAAAATGTTTCTAACCCTAATTTCCTTGACTGGCATTCAGATTCATAAACTACTGGCCAAAAGGGGAATCAATAACAATCTTCATTTTGAATCGTATCACGTCCGAAGAAAGTTCAGAGACAGCATTATCGTTGTCTCTGTAGAGTCTCTAACCTGGAGGCAGAGGCCACAGTGTTTCAGCCCGGACAGAAGCGGGTTTTCTCTCTAACTGGGTAGATACGTGGAATTCAGCCGTTGTCAGGAGGAGAATTGTAGCGGCCAGCTGCCTTGGTCGGTAGTTTACCGTGGTTTATCCTATCAATGCCAAGCGACTTACGAGGCAGTACTCTAACAAATGAGCCACGAAACGTGTGCAATCTTTCCTTCCTATGACTGTTCCCTCGTCTGCGCTTACATTCACAGGCGCGCGCGCGTACACTTACAAGAGAGACACGCCAGGCGCTTACGTGACCCGGATTGGGGAGGCGTTTTGCTGCGGGAGATACTCGGAGGGGGAAACCCTGCAAGCCCATGCTTAGGTCGGCGCTGGAGGTACCATTTCATGGACGAGGAACACCGCCATTTCCCAGATATAACATGCACTACACGTACGGAACTAATGATTATAGTATTCAACGCGCTCGGAAACATACAATAATAATTAAATTGAATCGTTTCAAATTAACTAGATTTTACGTAACTGTTATTCCCCGCCTAATCCGTTTTTTACACCCCCCTCTATGCGTTCCTTATATATACACTGTTACTTTTACTTTTCGTATTTAAAGCTATCGTAGTCAAAAATACGTTCAGTCTGTGTGTGATTTGTACTGGGAAGGACCAGTTGCCGCAGGTTTCCTCTCAATCGACTTGTTTGCTCCACCTGGCTTCTACACTAGCACACATGCCGGGAGACCGGTCGGAAGCATCGAGGTTGTCCCGGCTGGAGCGGCGTTTCCCCAACTGGTGGAGATACCTGGTTGGGAAAATCCCTCAAGCCTACGCGTAGCTTTGTCTCGAATCTCTCCATCTAGCGGGGGAAGATACCGCCAACTCCCGAGGGAAAATATGCACTTCACTTACGGCACTAATGACCTTAGCTGTGGACGCGGCTGGAATCCCTAATCAAACAAAATCCATCTGTCTTTCCACAAGCTATTTCGTCTTACAGCTCGATAATCTACTTGATGATCCGGGCAGACCTGATAACGGCCACAAAGATATTTATTTTCTTCGTCTATATTATTAATTTTGGATATGAAGCCTCTTGCCATGAGCAAGGTGTCTATAGTTTTGTTAGATACCAAGATAAACAAAAAAATCCAAAAACAATGTAACAGTTTCGATCACTTTTGACTTCAAAACGCAAATCTTTGATTATGTTATTCAGTCTATTGTGTACCGCGTACACCGTGTGAATTTTCGTGCTCAGTGCGACACTGCTTAGACACAGCTGTCGTCATGCGACGAGAAAGGCAGGAAAGTCAGTATTCACATGAGCAGTTTCAGAACAGCTAATTTGCTTCCTGAGAATGTAGTTTTCACCAACTTGAGAGTAGCATTTTTTGCTGCGCGCCACTCTTTTGGAATTACTACCGAAAGGATACGAAACTACGCCAATTGTATAGTCTCCTCAAATTCAACAAAGAGGGTAATAAGAAAGGAAGTCATAAACATGAGAAAGAACTTTTTTTTAAAAACTCTCTCTTGTTGACTACTTAATAGATAATCGATTGATTGATTAGTGATTCCGGGCCCGTCAACTACTACGGTCATTAGGGTAGTGCACGTTTTTTATCGCGGGAGATAGTGGTGATCGTCCGTGGCAGCGCTGACCTACATGTCGGCTTGTGGGGGTTTTCCTCAACCAGATGTCCCCCACCAGCGAGGCACCGCCCAGCCTGAACAAGCCCTATGCTCCCTGCTGGATATGTGTGGTGGTGTAGTAAATGTGTCAATGTGTGTAAGTTGTGATAATACAAGGAAAACGAAGGAAAGATCACGTGTGCGGTCCGTGACCCACTTGTTAGGATACTGCTCTGGCATTCTCTTGGTGTGGGTAGACGAAACCACAGAAAATGACCGATCAAAGCAGCCGGCCGCTATAATTCTCTTCCAAACAGCGACTGAATTCGATCTAACTATGTAGATAGCATGAAAAACCAGCCACCGTCACGACGGGACTCGAACCCTCCCGGTTAGAGGCACTACTGTACCATAAAAGTTTTACAACACTTTATCATATAATAATAATAATAATAATAATAATAATAATAATAATTATTATTATTATTATTATTATTATTATAAAATACGCTCAAAATATTTACTATTATCTCTCAATGTTTTCAGTTTCTCTCTGGGCTTGAACTCTTGACTTGATGTGTTTTCGTTTGTATGCTGATGAGTTTTCCTCCCTTTCTAGTTAGTTTAAGGGTAATTCAATAGCTTATTCAAAACCTCTTTGAAACAATTAGCAGAACTTATTAACACTTCACTTTTGTTCCTTCTTTTTTTCTCCTAATCCTCTCATCCCGATTCTTTCCCAATTTCCTATCAAACTCTTCCTCCCTCGCTTTCACTCCTGTCATCTATGTGAGAACCTGCATCCAAATTGCGTACGTATTTTTCATTGGATGACTTTCTTTATAATGTACTATTATAATATAAATTTTGAAAGTTGTCAGGTGGAAGAGCAGGCTAAATGGCCTGAGCCTCGCCACCAATAAAGACATTAATTTTTTTATTTGTAAATTGATACCCTCAGCCACCTAAACCGGTTAGAGTAATCGTAATTCTGTAATTCGATGTCACAGTACTGTAGTTTTGGTATCGACACTTCAGTACCATAGATTCAGTATTATTGATACCGATACTTGTAATATCAAAACGAAAAGTTAATAAATCGTACGGAAATATGAAAAGAACCGCAACGTCCTTTTCTCCAACGACGAGCAACGTTCCAATCATCCCACGGCTCTTCTGCGGTCGCTTCCGGCTAGAAATCTCGCGGGGCCATCGACCAGTCCAGAATGATCTGGTGTCCTGCGCTGGATTAGCAGCACACAGAGGTGCAGCGCTGGGGAAATTCTGCCTTTATTAACGTTGGGAGTAATTATTTATTAATGCGTGGGATAGTTATTTGTTTTAATTAGCACTTGATTAATAATTATTAAACATCAATATAAAAACGTCCATTGGGTTTCCCACGTGTTAGTGGTGCAGGCTTTCATTTTCTGTTTCCGGAGTTCCATGTTTGTATTTAAACGCTTTCTGTTTCTCTTTTTCCGTTATAATAATTTTGTTGCTCAGTCTCATTAGGCAATGTTTCCTTCCCAAATAGGTTTTTCATAATTATCAGCAGCAAAATTTAGATTTGACGCCTGAATAGTATGTTTTTAAGATGATAACATGGTGTTAATTTAATTTTGACTATAAGGCAGTGTCAAGTAATTTTGGAATCACAATATAAACTCTAAATTAATATTATTTACAATTAATTGCATAATTCACAAGTGACAGAACAGAAATTATGAAGTTAGATTCTTTAGAGCGTACAAATAAATACAGAAATTGACAGAATGGATATCAAATACGAGGGTAATGGTCGGAGAAATTAAAAGTAAATTTCACTCAGCAAAAAATCACTCAGCATTATTGATAAAAATTACTACTGTTGTAGAAGGTCCTAACATGAACATTAAGAAACCCAGAAGAAGTCAATTATAAATATTTGTATATAGTTCTTATCAATAAAACATATTAAGAATTTATTTACTGTTCATCGCAAACCGAAAATTAAAGAGGGTGACCTTAAAAAAATTATTTTTTCATAAATCTATTTTGATATATGGCGTTGCAGTTATAAAAAGATCAAATATATCGTTTCATGTATGTCGTACGCTGCAAATAGAATGCATTGCCTAAATGTTGAAAATATTTATTTAAACGAACCAGGAAAATTCTGAAGTGAACTTCGACTACATCAAGAAGTTTTAAAGAGGTATTTGTACCTCAATTTGGAATGTTACTTAAATCTCAACTATACGTGACAGAAAAAGAATAAATATTTCAAGTTAAAAATATTATTTGATGATTTGCGCGGCATTGAGAGCAGTATGGTGAAACATATATTCTTGAAGTTTGACTGAGTTTTATGTAGGAATAATATTTAATTTTCTGAACACGTCAACAACGTAATATTGTCGTATATTTTATAGCATTCTATAATACAATTCAGTACTTCTAATAAATAAATGTTCTAAATGGTGGTAATGTCAAGATTTTTAGCGATAGTTCATTGATACTGATCCCAAATAAATTTTGGTTGTTAATTTAGGGTCAAGAAGAGGAAGTAGTATGTGTTTACTTATTTAGGTATTTATTTATTTATTTGCAATTGCAGTTCTACGTTCTTCACTTTTGAAGTACTAGCGTCGTTAATTACTGTGATAATTTGGTTTTTGTAATATTGCATTATTTATGCTGCGGATAATTACCACTTCATTATAATTTTAGTAAATATTCAATGCAGATATACTTAGTATATTTTTGGCATGCTTAATTTATATTTCTTTGCGACCAATTTCAGTTATAATATTCAAAAGGAAAATGTCAGTTTCGTTAATTTTACGCTTAAACTAAAATATATCAGCAAAACATTGCTGAGACAAGTAACTACATTACTGTGGTTTATGTAAGGTAATGCTAAAAAACTACACCTCTTCTAAAATGTCAATTTTGTCGTTTGTGTTCCTCTTTAATATTTATTTTTGTTTCTACCTCGCATATTACCGACATTGCAATACTAAAACAACATGGAGTTTCACTGAGGCTCGATCGACATGCACATCCATCAGCATCTGCAAAAATCAACAACATACCCCTATTAAAGGGCAGCAGACGAACATGGGTATCACGTGATACGCTTTGAGTGAGGAATGTACCATGGTTAACCCACTCCATTGTGGTATTTCAGGTTTTATGTGCTCGGCGTTTATATGTATGCCCTGATGGAGATAAACTTGCATTAATTTTTGAAATAGTTTGGTGGAGGTGACCAACGCGACGTACATTTGGCGTTTTCCTTTTCAGATTCTTGTACCACTTCCACTGCTGATAAATGTCAAATAGATGGCGTTTGTATCTATATTTCTGACGTCCATTTGATATGATTATATGTATTGTATTTCTTGAATAATGATTGTGATTATAATAATAATAATAATAATAATAATAATAATAATAATAATAATAATAATAATAATAATAATAATAATAATAATAATAATAATAATAGGCTCTGAAATCGACACAATCTTAAAGTATTGTTAGAAGAAAGGTGAGAACTCGTATGCTTATTTATTCTGCTATACATAAAACTTATTTGGCAATAAATTGATATTGAATTCAATACTTGTGATTTGATTCTGCATTGTGAAATTGTCGGAGCAGTACCCTAACAAACTGACCATAGACCGCGATCTTTCCTATCTTTTCCTTGTCCTAACCTCTCTTCTTACACACACTTACACTAACATGCACTACACTACTACATATTCCGGGAGACCGGTCGGGAGCTTAGAGCTTGTCCCGGCTGGGGCGGTGCCCGCTAGGGGAAAACCCCGCTAGCCGACGTTGGTCGGCGCCGTATCTCGCCATCCAGCGGGGGAATTACACTACCGCCTCCCGAAATAAACAAGCACTGCGCTTACGGGTCTAATGGCTCTAGTAGTTGAAGCGCCCGGAATCACTAACAACCAATCAGTCAATTAGCGCAACATGTCCAACAGCACCTGATATTTGAAATAATCTTTGAAAGTAGTCTACAGTACAGCGTCGAGCATTTGAATCTTCTTCGACTGTGTCTTATTCTTTCATTTTATTTGCGGTACTCTTGAGTGGTCTTTGAATCTCACAAGATTCTTTTAACCATACTTCTCCCAACTGTTCTATAATGATTCAGAAAGTTTAACACTTTTACAATAATTGCCATAGATCTCGCATTAACGAAAGAAGCGAGACACACGCATTAAAATATGTCGTGGTGTCGGGCTACATGTTGTATTTTATGTGCTGATCCTTGAGAATATGGCAGACGTGTGGGTACTCGATACTTATTTGCCTGTGTGTTTAAAAGTCTCTATTTATTTTCAGTCACACGAATTTTCACCCTGATGGGAAATTGAAACGATATCAGGAACATCAAACAACTGGTATTTAACTGATAAATTTTGTTCGGCCCAACAACCTTCAGTGAGATTCTCCGAGCATGTGAGTTGCTCTTATCATTATTTATTATGTATGATTTAAAAAATTTGATTGTATTAAGAATATTGTTATTTATTATCCGTTCTAGTAAGTTGTACGAGGAGTTGAGTAAGGTACGAGTACATTTGTTTTAGAAAATCCATACGCATTTTCATTTCAGTGATACACTGAAATGGATACGAAAGCAATTAATACATTAGATTCATGATACATATGCTTCGTGTCTATTTCTTTTTTCAAATGGGTCTTCACTTTCTAAGAAAAAGTGAATGCCGTTATAAAATAATGGTTTATAAACTTCGTTTTTTCAAATTCGAAAATAATTCAAGATATGAATTTTAATTATATGCTGTTACAGGATTTTTTAAAATTGAAAATCAAATTTGTATAAAATGTATGTATTTGTTTAAGATTAAAAAAAGAGGAAAGCATTCCAGAAATGAAATAAGCACACTTACACATAAACGCAGACTATAAAGTGGCAACAATGTTGAATATCCCCCTTTTATACACAGCAATAACACGAATTACATTTCAATGCTGCCTTTACACCTATCATAAAAGCGTTTTATGCTCTTCCAACTACTTTCGTATTGCGCATTATTTTTCCTGTCATTAGTACTTTTCGCTCAGTGTAGCATTTGTCTCGCTTGTGGATGGCGGAGCTCGCTCAACTCTGTGAATCTATGAGTGGTTCTATACACAGGAACACGTCCAGTTCTACGAGGTAACTGAAATTTAATCGGTGAGGCGTACAATATATCCACGATAAACTAGAGAAATATTGAGCAATACCATTGAAGGATTTCTAGTGTCGACCAATCGGGGATAAATAATTCGATTTTACTGCTTGCGAATATTGTTATGATATTGTTTTGTCACCAGGACGTTGACGAAGGTTGTTACATTCGGGCCACATAATATTGATACTTAGCCTACTTATCGTCTCATATTATTTCAGTAGTATACATAACTTTTGCGGCTCTCTCAGGAAACCAATCTTTATAAATGAGATCTCTAAAGGAAGAGAATTTCTCGGAGACGTGACAAATTGAAATTTAAAAATGTGAAGGATTTGTTGAAAAAACGCATCTATATATTCACTTCAAATGCAACCCGCAACACTCGATAGTATTGTCAAAATTTATATAGTTAAATTACTCCTAAACAAAGCATTTTAGGCTTATAAACTCCAATTTAAAGGCCAAAGGCCTTAAAGATACGTTCCTCACACCGTAATCTACAGGACGAGATCTTTTTGAACATTCTATTACATTTTTCCTTTTTCGACGCTTTTCGATTCTACCTCACCTGTTCAGAGCCGTGAAGAATCTAAAACTGTATGTGAAATTAAACTCATTACTTGATATTCTATGTGACTGAATTGCACTGGCGTACATCTCTGTTCGGTAATAGCGTTTAAGAATAATAGTTTCTATTGACACGCGTATTTGTATTGTTATCAATTATGAGACGTATAGAACAAGTGAGTGGATATATTACCGACACTCAACACTCCTCTGCGTTAATTTTTATACCAAGTTAAACATTCTTTCCTAGAATAGAAGAGGTAATTTTGAAAAAAATATTGTAATTTCATGCTTAGGGTATTTGGATTCTTGCACTACTTTAACAATGTTTTTTCATTAATACAAAAGAATAAATATTTAAATTTCGAACGTGATGTTATTATTGTGTGTTATCAACTAATGATATTTGTATTTTAAAATAACTCTAATTGTTCCGATCACAAAGTCAGAAAATACGTTCACCATCAGGACAGGATTTTAAAATCCCAGTGTTGTTTTTATATTATTCTAGAGTTCACTGAGACACTCAATAGCTGACAAGTATTGTTTCTTCACACACCTTAAATAACTGCAGAGATTCCCGAAATAACTTTATTAACGATTAGTTATAACCTTAACACATATTAGGTCACCACATTTAATGAAATATATTTTTTATATTTACATATGTTATGTTACGGTACGATTATTGTGGCAAATTGTTTCATTTTTCGTACTTTTGTAATAGATTATTGAGTCAAAGAGGTATATTTCCTTACATTATGGAAATCACTACGTAATATTCCGATAATACGTCCGTCCGCTATAAAAGAAAAAAAGAGACACCAAATTACTTTATTCAACTTGGTTCAAAATATACACGAAACGATTCATGAACTCGTTGCAGTCTGTATTAAATATCATATTAGCTGGTTCTATTAATAGAATATAGGACGGTGAAGAATGCCGCTATCGATTACAAAATTCCACCCCACCTCATCCTCCCGGCTGTCAAGCGACTGCGACCCGACCCGATTTGCTTCACCGCAGCAGCACGTAGTTCGCTTGTCGATGCTGCAAAATGTATTTCTGCTAACAAAACGTATTTCTGTTAACCTCGTTTCGAAATTACTGTTCAGTCGCAATCGTATGATGTTCGACGATTTGTGTTTTGTGCGTACTTTTGTTTATTTATCTTGAACACTCATTAGTAATTTTAAATTACTAATGAAAAACCTTACTTTTTTACTGTGAGATTGTTGTTACATAGATTATGTGTTGAGGCTGATAGGATGATTGTTACTTCACACAGGTTTATGCGATCTCCCCTTTTCAATACAATTAAAGGAGTAAAATGGAGATGATGTTAAGAGCGATTGAACAAAGACAATCCTTGCCACCAGACACTTGATGTTTCACGCAAATAATTCTGAATGTAAGATTTAAAAACAAAATACGTGAGAACCTTTACCCGAGAAGTGCGTGAACAGTATTTCCAAAAAAGCAAAAGGATATAGTCTTCGATGCGTGATTCATATCCTATAAATATTTCCTAAAGTTAACTTCTTGATATAAAAAATAATGTTGCAAGTCTTGTCTTGTCTTTGAGGTGTGATTTTCATGTACTATCAATATTTCCTTAAGTTAACTTCTTGATATAAAAATATAATGTTGTAAAGTTTAATAGTACACGACTGACTGAATACGATACTATAATTGACCAGACACAACCGAATATATTATGATGCTGTGCAAATTAAAAATAACACATGGAAATTTTGTTTCAATTCTTGTTATTTTGGTCTGATGGTTTTATTCTTGTTTTTTATGTCAATATACATGAATATAAGGTTCGTGCATATAAATAAAACAGATATTCTCAATTAACCATAAAGAAATGAATACATTTCAGATTTACATACATATTTCGATTTGTTGCTGAAATTAGAGGGTACAGATTGCATAAACCTTTTTGAGTTTCGTCGCCATATAACTATTTCTTTAACAGCACTTTTCGTTTAAAAGTTTTTATTTATTTGTTTAAATAATTGTCAATTGTAGAAAATGACTAAATTTTTCAATGGATAGCAACAAGACTTCCTTAAGATTCACTGTATAAAAAATGTGACACTTTTTTTTCAAACTTTTGAAAGTATGTCAGGGGTTTCATATGAAGAACCCCCAAAAACAAAATATAGATTTCAATTCAAAGCACCGCGACATTAGTCATATCGATTGGGGAATACCAATTTTGGAGAAATTCGGTTGAACGATTTAAGCGCTAGCGTAGACCGCAAATGGCCGGCCTGATCGACGGATCGACTGGATCACCGGATAGACCGGACTGACGGACTGACGGACCGACGGACTGACGGACCGACCAATGGACTGACGGACAGATGGAAGGATGGACAGGCGGACGGAGAGACGGAGAGAACTATGAAATTACGATCAACTCGAAGCTTAAAGTTCGTGTACGTTGAATTTTTTCTTTCAGTCATAAGACAACAGTGATTTACTTCTGCAGCGTATATAATTAAAATAAGTTTCTTTCAAAGAAGAATTTGAATATGCTCTTGGAAACACATGTCAGGCTTTAGTCAACGTGAAAATCCGTTACCATCCAGAAGCATTTACAGCTTTGAAGTCTTCTTCTCGGGTCTTGAGAGAGCATTGTTGATGTGAATCTCAATTTCAAGCAACTGGTGCAAATCGATTTTTAAAACAACACATCATTTAAAAATTTAGTAGTGCCTAATACAAGCATGCATTAACTAAGTTTGATCGCTGCCTACTTGGCCGCACTCATTGATACTACACTATATGCTTATTGGGAGATAATTACGAAAATTAGAATGAATTGTTGGTTAGAGAGCACGAATCACTTACCCCTTCCATTGTACCTCCCAACCTACAATACAATATGTATGTAGTTTGTCTCTGTTTTTTAATATTACCAAAAGAAACGTTCCGTTTTAATCAAACGTGTTTTTGCAATGGTCTTGTAAGACTTGGCGGTCCACTTGAAATGCACGAATCAGTGCAAACACTTCCTACAAAAACCGATGAATTTTTCCACTTTGTCATCTGCGTTCCCTGTAATACCGTTTCATATTTGAGAAATTATATGAAAGCGCTACATCTTTTATTGTTAATTTTTCAATGTAAATTTATAAGTTTGCGAGATTTTACAGCTTTTGAGAATTTGTTGATGGAACATTCTTTGTAATGTACCAACGATTGTAAGAATGCTTCACTATTATTAAAATTATTGAAAATCCGGAATATATTCGTACCGCATTAAACCACACGGACGTTGGCAACTTCCAACCTTGTTATTTGTCTCTCTACCCTCCGATTGGAATGTCTATTCTTCCTTGAGATTGGCGGTTTTCAGCTCCACACAGTTGCAATATTTCTTTGTGTTTCCGCCTCGCACGACTTTGTAAGAGCAAACTCTGAACTTCATGTGATTCACTCCGTGACCTACAAGTAGAATTGGTTCTATTTACCCTATCATTTTCAGGTCACACTTTTGTTTCGACCTTCTAGGTTCTGTTTGGCAAAATGTTATATTAGCCCCTCCACGGTTAATATACTTTTGGCTCCGTCTAATTCCCTTTCACATTTTCAATGCATCCATTCCAAACTTGCCCGGCAAACTCCAATCTGCTTTATTCCACTACATTGCGGCTTCTCATCTTCTCTCCCTACTTCTTCCTTCTCCATCTCTCTCTCTTTCTCTCTCTCTTTCTTTCTCTCTATATCTATCTATCTATCTATCTATCTATCTATCTATCTATCTATCTATCTATCTATCTATCTATCTATCTATCTATCTATCTATCTATCTATCTATCTCTGCCTCCCGACAAGCCGCTTAGCTAAGTATCATTGTATCACACTTCTGGGATAACTCAGCACCAGTCCATTTCTCTTGTGTCAGCCCTGGTTGCACCTCACTACCCGCTTTGTTCTCCCCGCTTTGCTGTGCCAGCCTTCCTACATACGCCCTCATCGCTGTAGTTCGCGTTCTGCCCCGACCCAATCTCATTTGCTCCGATGCTCCCCACCGTTCCCTGAACCGTTCCACCTTTCCTGACCCCCCACACGACGTAGCTTCTTCTCTCTTCGTTCCTTCCACACTGCTTGTCCTCTCTTCTTCCCAACCACCCATTCCACCCCGCTAAGCCACGCTCACCCTCCCACAATCTGTCCAGCTTCCCCCTCCCATACCACTATCCGTCTCATCACGTCACGATCCGTACCGCTCAATCCTCCTGTGCTTCAGTATTGCTGCACCACTCGCTCTCAATACAGAATATAAACGTGCCTCTCCGCCCAGCACAGGGCCGTCCTGCTGCATTCTGACCCATCCCTTCATCTTTCCCCTTCATTTGGCCACAGCCGCTTCTAGTCGCTCCGCTCATCCCCTTCACGCTTTTCCCCGCCCCACGTCTACCCGCTCCGCCCACTTCGCCCACTCTTCCCGTTTCTCCTCACCCCGCTTCTACCCGTTCAGCTCATCCTCTTCCCGCTTTTCCTCGCCCACTTCCACCCGCTCTGCTCATTCCTTTCCGCTTCTACTCACCCCGCTTCTACCCGTTCAGTTCATGTCTTTATCGCTTCTCTTCGCCCGCTTCTCGCCCCGCTTCAACCCGCTCCGCTCATCCTCTTCCCACATCTCCTCGCCACGCTTCTACTCACTCTGCTTATCCTTGTATCGAATTTCATCGCCCCGCTTCTACCCTCTCCGTTCATCCCCTTCCCGCTATCCTCGCTCGTTTCTGCCAGTTCTGTTCATCCCCTTCGAGCTTCTCCTCGTCCCGCTTCTACCCTTTCAGCTCATCCCCGTCCCGCTTCTCGCCCCACTTCTACCCGACCCGCTCATTGCCTTCTTGATTCTATTCAACCCGCTTCCACCTGCTCAGCTCATTCGCTTCCCGATTTTCACCCCACGTTTCTACTCGTTTCGTTCATCCCCTTACCGCTTGTCTTCGCCCCAAACATCTGTTTCCCGTTTCTCCCCGCCCCGCTTCTACCGGTTCTGCTCATACCCTTCACGCTTTTCTGCACCCCACCTTTCTCACTCCAGCCCACTCCTACCCGACTCGACCCGTTGCTTCATTCCCCGCTAATGGCGCCCCTGCCCGCTCCTCCCACATCCGATCGTCCCCGCTGTGCTCTCCCCGCCCCCGCGCTCGCTGGCGCGTGCCTGGGCGAAGACGCGCGCGCTCAATGGAGCCGTTGTGCTGGCGCGCGGGCGCTGTCGTTCGCGCGCAAAAAAATTTAAGTGCCGCAATTTAGAAAAAATGGCGTTTATAAAACGCGCGCAAGCGGCTTTTTCTGGTTGCTCAATGAGGTGATGCGGCGAGCCCTTGTAACCCCGGTGACAAATGGCCCACATTTTAAGCGCAACGACTGGCGTGCCCAGTTTGTGGCACATGAAATTTTCACGGGTATCACTGCTGCAGTAAATTAGAGCGAGAGCCATTTACCATGAAGACATCAGGCTATCGTAGTAAATTGCCTATACCGTACATGCAAATTAGTTTAGGGCATTATCTGTCTGCGGACGGGGAGGATATAGCGACGCCCGCGACCTCCCCCGGAGGAGGTCCGCGTCACGGCGCCCGCGGCGGCACGCCCCTGCCGCCCCGCCCCACCACGCCCCTCCCCGCGCCGACGCACGCATCCCCTCCCTGGCTGACTGGCGGGGCTCCAGCCTCGTTCTCTGTCGTCCGCTTGCTCTCTACACCGACCCTTCCCCAAGTCAACGCATGGCTCCCCTCCCTGACTGACTGGCGGGGATTTAGCCTAGTTCCCTCAACCCTGCAAACGGCACTCCTCTTTGTTTGGCTGTCGTTTAGCCTCGTTCTCTTGCTCCCCGATCCAATGCACGGCTCCCCTTCCTGACTGAGTGGCTGGGATTTAGCCTCGTTCCCTCAACCCAACGAACAGCTCTCCTTTCTGCCTGTTTGGCAGTGCTTTCACCCGTTCTCTCTCTCCTCGACCCAATGTACGGCACCCCTCCCTCGCTAACTGGTGGGATTCCAGCCTTGTTACCTGTCGTTCCCTCGCTCTCCACACCGGGCCTTCCCCATGTCAACGCACAGCTCCCCTCCCTGGCTGTCTAGCGGGAATCTCGCTCCCCGCCTTTCCCTCGCTCTTCGCTCCGGCTCTTCCCGGCGCCAACGCCCGCGTGCACTCCCTGGCTGACTGCGGGGTTCTAACCTCGTTCCCCGTCGTTCACCTGCTGTGTACTCTGGCGATCCCAAAGGGCAACGTCCGCTCTTGTTTGGTTGTTTGGCTGTTCCCTTGCTCCCCCACCTGACGTACGTATCCCTTTCCTGCCTGTCTAGCGGTGCTCTTGTGTTGCTCCCCACCTTTTATTCTCTTTCTACTTCGTCTCTTTCCCCTCCCTGCCTGTCTAGCGGTGCTCTTATGTCGCTCCCCACCTTTTATTCTCTTTCTACTTCGTCTTTTCCCCTCCCTGCCTGTGTAGCGGTGCTCTTGTATCGCTCCCCGCCTTTTCTTCTCTTTCTACTTCGTCTCTTTCTCCTCCCTGTCTGTGTAGCTGTGCTCTTGTGTCACTCCCCGCCTTTTATTCTCTTTCTACTTCGTTTCTTTCCCCTCCCTGCCTGCGTAGCGGTGCTCTTGTGTCGCTCTTCACCTTTTCTTCTCTTTATTCACTGTCTCTTCCCCGCACGGCTCTTCTCCGGGGCTGTGTAGTAGGGCTCTTCTCTCGTTCCCTCGCTCCCTGACCCTTCCTCGGCGCTCAGTTCCCATCCCTACCGTTCCAGCAGTGCTCTTGCCAGCCTTTCCCTCGCTCTCCATTTCGGCCTTTCCTGCATCAACGCACGGCTGCCCTTTACGTCTATTTAGTAATGAACTAAGCTTGTTCGCAGACTCAACGCACGTTTCCCCTTTCTGTCTGGGTGGCGTTGCTTTTGCCTAGCTCCCCGCCTTTTCCTCACTCTCTACTTCGCCCCTTTCCAGAGTCAACACGCAGCTCCCTTTTATGGTTGCCTTCTAGTGCTTCAAAATTATTTCCTCCGACCAAACGCACGCTCCTTATTTGACTGACGGTGTTCTTGCCTTGCACCCCGCCTTTTCCTTACTGCTTACTCCGGCCCTTGCCCCTGACACAGTTTCCCTTCATGGCTGTCTAATAGTGCTCTAATCTTTTTCCCTCGCTACCCGAACCAACGTACGTGTCCTCTCTCTGCCTGTGTAGATATGCTCTTGCTTCGCTATCCGCCTTTTCCTCCCTCTCCTTCCTTTCCTTCGCTCTTCACTCCGGCCTGTCATCGAATCAACGCGCGGTTCCCCTTTAAAACTGTCTAGTAGCGCTCTACCGACAGAAGTAGCTCAGGGCGAACGCGCTGACTTTTCAGCCGGTTTGATCCCCGAACCGGCCATCCTGGCCGGGATTTCGTGGTTTTCCTCGGTGGTACAAGCAAGTGCTCGGATGGTTCCTAAATGTCACGATCATATCTCATCATCCTATTGCCTTAGTTTGGTATCCAACTGCTTTGAATATTACCTTAGGGGGATCACAAAGGATTGCACGCGATCTAAGTACGAGCATTACTAGTAGTAGTAGTAGTGTTCTAACCTTGTTCCCTCGCTCCCCAACAGTACACACATTTCCTATTCCTGCCATTCTAACTGTGGTCTGATTCGCTCCCAGTCATTCCCTCGCTCTCCACTCCAGCTCTTCTCCGAGGCAACTCACGCCTCATGGCTTTCAAGTAGAGCTCTAGTCTCGTTTTCTCTCTCCCCGATCCTTCTCGGTCGCACAGCTCCCGTTCCAGCCTGTCTAGCGCCTTCCTCTTCTTCCCTCCTTCGTACATTGCTTTCCTCCCCTACCTTGCCTCATTACCCGTCCTTCGCTCCTACCTCTTCCTTCCTCGACACCGCTCCCCTCTGTCGCACCCATCCCTCGTTTCCGACGTATCTCTTGTTTGGTCCCACCTTTTCTCCCAGACTTTTCCTCTCACCCGCACTTTCCTTCATTCCCCCGTATCCTTTCTTGCTTCCTAGCCGTACTTTTACCAAAATTCCCTACCTTTCTCAGACGCCACCTCTCTTCACTGAATCAAGCATCCTCCCCCAGATGTCTTACTTTGTTGTAGTCGAATTCCCGGCTATGCCTACGCTGCTCTTCCTGCCCCTTTCTGTTATGAAGCACCTCCCTTAAAGTCTATCCCTTTACTAGTCCGTCCTCGCCCTTCCTTCCTCCTTTACTTCTCCTGAACGCCAACGCAACTCTCTGTGATTGAAACGCTGAACGAGTCTCGTTTCCCGACCCGCCTCGCCCATTCACAACGCACGGGCGCACCTCTGATGTCTGGGCGTGATTTGTTTTCTGACCTTCCTTATTTTTTTGCCTAGACTAACGTGACGTCCCAATCCCCTCCCTTGCTCTGTGCTCAACCTTCTCTTCCCTAGCAGTCGGTTTTCGGGAACACGCAACTCCCTCTTTCTTAGCTGCGTACCGGTTCACTAGCATTATTCTTAGTTCTTTACTCGTTCCTTATCTTTGGTCTCCACCGTTTCCACACTCCCTGCCAGGTCTTTCATTTTACCCATGATGTGTTGATAGCACTGCTGTTTGGTGCTCCTCGATTGATTGATTGATTGATTTTTTCGTGTTTCCGGGAGCGTCAACTGCTTTGGTCATTAGCCCCGTTAGTGTAGTGCATGTTTTTTACTCGGGAGATGATGGTGATCTTCTCCCGCTGGATGGCGAAATCCGGCGCCGACCTACCGTCGGCTAGTGGGGTATCCCCCTAACTAGGACTCTCTCACCAGCGGGGCACCGCCCCAGCCGGGAGAAGCTCTCAGCTTCCGAAATATGTGATAGCGTAGTGGATGTTAGTGTGTGTGCTAGGGGAGAGGATAGGACAAGGAAGAGGAAAGACAGATCGCGCGCGGTCCGTGGCCCGTTTGTTATGGTACTGCTCCGACATTCGCCTGATGTTGATTGGAGAAACCACGGAAAACTACCGATCAGAGCAGCCGGCCGCTAGAATTCTCCTCCAGACAGAGACTAAATTCGACCTAGCTGAAAAACTTGTTTCGAAAATCCTGCCGCCGTCAGGACTCGAACCTAAGACCTCCCGGTCAGAGGCGCTGCAGTGTCATCAGTTGATGCACTGAGCTACCGCTCACGGTTTGGAGCTCCTCGAACAGTTGCCTGTTTTCCTGAATCGATTCTACTGGCGTGTCATATTTTTATCACCACCTGGTGTCTCAGTGACATACCTGCCACTTCCCAGCAATTTGTACGGTATCATTTATGTCCTTTAACTAATCGCCCCTCTCACTAGTAGAGTGTCTTTTGTCTACTATTCAGCACACTTTTTATCTTGGTAGTATTGTACTTTTTGTAATAAGCACGTCTTTGGGGGCTTTTTCTTCATTCTTTGAGTTCTTTTGTCGACTAACACAAATATTGTGTTTCTTCTCCGGTTTTTCTCCCTGTGATTTCTTTCTTTTATTTTGCCTCAGAATCGCATGTTTCTCACTCAATTACTTATCTGAAAACGTTTTCCAGTTGTAAATCGTTCTTCCACAAGTCAGGGCCTCCTCGCTCGTGCAATTTTTCACATTAAAGTAAATTATTACCTTGTATCCTTCCTTTTCTCAGTGACATCTCTCTTAGAAACGTTATTTGTGATTCGTGTTCTTTCTGGGCAATTGGGCAGTGGAGTAAGGAAAGTTCCAATAGAATACAATTTTTAACAAACACGTTACAATGATGAAGTCAGTCATTCTTCACGGAAGATTCAAACCCAAAACGGTATGGCAGTTATGCACCTTTATAGCTTGGAATGGTAATCTACAGTATTATTTTACTATGTATTGTATCTTCCAGTCCCTATATTATAATAATTTTCCCTCCTTTACTTGCCTACTTGTTTTGTCAATCATCATCTGAAATCGTTATTCTTCCCATCATCCCCACCCCGTAACACGTCTGTGCGTCGCCGCAGTGATGTCTGGGACGCCACCTCTACGGATCTCTTGAGCTCCTCCTTTCCCTTCACCGCCCCGCCCCGCTCCGTCCCTTTGCACCCTGCCCTCTCCGCCCCTTTACATCCCACCCCCTCTGACCCACTCCGCCCCTTTACACCCCGTCCCGCTGCGCCCCCTACCCACTCCACCCTTCTCTACCCGGCATCGTCAATGTCGGGCTTTCTCCGCCCCGCTCTCCCTCGCTTCACCTCCCCGCTCTGCCGCCACCCCGCTCCAGATACTGCTCAAGTTACCGCCCCAACTCCAGGGTCCGTTGCCGACGCCACCAATCCAGGGCTGCCGTCGTCTCCTCCACTTCCGACCTCGCCGAATTCCCCCCGCAAAAACTGATCCTTTAAGTTCCTTTCACCGCAGAGTACCCGAATTACCCTAAACCCCTGTTGAGGTTAAAATCTGCGGCGGAAGAGGATCGACGAGGTCTGCGGGCGGAGAGGAAGAGTCGCGTCGACTGGGGCGACGGGTGAGAAACGACTTCCTGCGATCAGTTAGCGGAGGTCGAATCTGGGGTACACTCCGGTGCCCGGAAAGAACGAGTGAACAAAAAAAAGCGGAGGGCGCGAGCAGATTTTTTTGTGCGACACTGCTGGAATAAAGCCTTTCTTTTGTACGGGTGTTGTTTATGGAAAAATAATTTTAAAAAAATTTCACGTCCCATTACCAACGCGTCACTTTATTTTCGAGGAAAAGTTAATGTTCCTGACCCGGTTCACCAACACCGAGATAGTCCATCATACACCCACAGCGTGCGAGTAGATGAAGGGGGCAGATGGTTTCGTTAAATATGTAATCCCCGCTAAGGTTTTTGTAATCCGCGGTGTGGCGGTGGTGGAGGCCGTGTGCGATCCGAAAATCCATCTCTTTGATTGTTGGGCCGCTGCGATTATCTCACTCGTTGCGGTAATTTGCAGCCCCGAGGGATCGCAGATGGCCAGCGCGAGAGGCGCATAATTTTCAATTAACGATGAGATCAGATGACACCGTGATACACGGCAGGCATTCCGCGCCACATTGCACGCGGTTGGGGGGGGGGAGATGGGGAGGATGGACAGGGGTGGTAGGGGCGGCGCGGTCAGCGGGAGGGGGGCTTTGGGGAGAGGAAGGGAGAGCGGGCAGTCGATGGTGGTTTAGTAAAGGATAAAAGAGTGACGGTCACTAAAAGATGAAGTATTACGGTGAAGCGTCGATGTATAGAACGTGCTCGGGCGGTTACAAACTAGTGTTGCGGCAATGTGGTGCTTTTGAAGGCGAGGGTAATTGACAAAGAGGGGTGTGTGGAGAGGGTGACTTAGTGTTGGTACGTCATACGATAGTGTCAATACTAGGTGGGAGGCAAAAGAGGGGGCCGATTATTGGAATCAAAGGTAATCGAGAAGGGAAAATGAACAATGGTAACTGACGGATGAGGCAGCAAGATACAGAAACCATATGGTCAGCAGAGTGTTACCGATGTTGTGGTTCTTGAAACTTTAATAGGAGAGAAAACGTGAAACTCAGTGAACAAACGCAAAATGTTCAACCGTCACTTACCTAGCACGTTTACCTGCAGTAGCATTGCACATTGACATGGACTGCAATCGTATCAAGTGTGTCAGTCTATTCCATTTACAAGGATGAGTTACGATCCAGATTGTGATCGACAGAATAAGAAACAGGCGCAATCCAGAATGAGACGAAAAATATTTCATATCACTACGAGTCGGGTTCACGAGCAGCACCTACAACCAGGAGAGTCCAGTACCATCAACACGATAGAGTTGACGAGAAAGGTCAAATATATTGTATTTGTATTTCGTATCAAAAATAATAATGATAATAAAAATGTTGTTAGAAATATGTCTAGCGATAACTTTTTATAAATACAATTAACGAAGGCTTGCAGGATACATTTACTAATAGCGTTACCATCATTTAAAATTATGACATCAATATTTTGGAATACGGTGAAGAACGTTTAGAAAGAAAGTACATTCAAAATAAAATAAACATGCAGTAAAAGGAGATAACTATTGTATTAAGAATAGTGTGAATTAAAAACCTAATATGTTTAATCAGATTGTCTAAAATGGCTGAGAATTATTTACAAACAAAGCATGTATTTGTCGCTTTTAATATTACAATGAATTCACAAACTTTTAAAATAACTATCTTTCATCAATTTTAGATTTATTTTCCTCAAGTTAAACTGGACGTGTTTTTCACAGTGAATGTCACACTCAAACTAACCTTCTTTAATAACTCCGATTGGAGCTGAAGATAATGATGGATTTAGAAAAACTGCTAGAATTTCTCGTCGCGAGGACACCACGTGACTCTACAGAGCAAGAGGTGGATGGATGGCACCTCTGGAGCAACCCACAACAGCTGAAACCAACACAGATCCAACATACAGCACAGGACAGGTTAGCCTGGAGAGACCTACTTCACGGGGTTCCGCAGGGTCGGCAACAACTGCATGACAAAAAAACTCACGAGGAACGCATGAGTGACGCCCAGCAGCGCAGCCCGCCTCTACCACAGGCGGCGCCCGGTTCTCCCCAAGCCGCGAGCGCCCGCTGCGGGTGGCCTGCGCGCCCGGGAGGCGGGCGGCGAGTTGCGGGTTGCAGGCGGCAGGGGTTGGCCGGTGGGCGGGGAGGCGGCAGCCGGTGGCGGCAGCGGGGTTTATTTATTTTTGCTTCTCCCGTTAAATTGTTAATACCGGCCGCGTTAACACCGCGGCACACGGCGTAACGTGGTTTTAAAAAAAGTGCGGGAATTCCCCCTCATCCCCGGTGCCAGCGCCGCCGCCGCCGCCCGCGGTTTTGATCGATTGCGGGACTCCGCCGTCGGGCAATGTTTCCCGCGTGCAAAATTTACAGCCACTCGGGCGCGGCCTCGCACGGCGACGCTATTAGCCAGAAGCACTCCGGCGGCGCGGAGTTCGCGGTGGAGGCGGCGGAGATGGGTGGCTGCGCGGAGGCGTCCGCGGTGGAAGTGGATGCGGCGATGAGGGCAACTCAGACGGCTGCGGTGGCGAAAGTGGTGGTGACGGTGATTGTGGGGTGACTGCGGGGTTGGAAGTTGGGGCGACGAAGATGGGTGGGGAGGAGACGGCGTTGGAGGTGGATGCGGTGGAGGTGTGGAAAGCATAGACGACTGCGGTGGCGAAAGTGGTGGTGACGGTGATTATGGGGTGACTGCGGGGTTGGAAGTTGAGGCGACGAAGATGGGTGGGGGAGGAGACGGCGTTGGAGGTGGATGCGGTGGAGGTGTGGACAACATAGACGACTGCGGTGGCGATAGTGGTGGTGACGGTGCGAGGACTGCGGAGTTTGCGGGAGAGGAATCGGAGATGGGTGGCGACGCGGAGGCGTCTCTGGCGGTTGCGATGGCGTTGGGGAAGGATGCAGCAGACAAACGACCGTGATAGCGATAGTGGTGGTGACGGCGATAGTGGGGCGAGTGGTGGTGGAGCCGTCTGCGGTGGTGGCGACGGCGTAGGTGGTTGGTGCGACGGAGATGGGGTGGGACAACGTAGACGCCTGCGGGGGCGATGGCGGTTGCGGAGACGCCTGCGTTGGCGTCTGTAATGGTCGGATGGTGCGGAGTTGGAGGTCGAGGTCACCAATGTGGGTGGTTGCGGCGACGTCTTAGATGGTCCCGGCGGCGTTGGGGGAGGGTGCGGTGGAGATAGGGGTATAGACGCCTGCGGTGGCGATAGTGGTAGTGACGTTGTTCATGGGGTGACTGCGGGTTTGGAGGTTGAGGCGACAAAGATGGGTGGTGCCGGTAACATCTGGGGTGGTGGCGACGGCATAGGGGATATATGTGGTGGAGATCGGGGCATAGACGCCTGCTGTGGGTATAGTGGTGGTGGTGGGGCGGCTGCGGTAGCGTTGGTGGTTGAAACGACGAAGATAGGGGGTGTGGGCTGTGAGGCTGTGACAACGGAGGGTGTGAGTGAAGCGTCGCAGAGGGTTAGTGGAGCAGTCTGTAATAGCGTTGGCGATGGTTACAGTGATGTTGGTGACAATGGCGGTGGCGGGGATGTTGAGGACGTTGGTGAGGACGAATGGTGATGCGAGTGCAATGGAAACATATGTCAGAGGCAACTCGGAGGATACATCGAGGCGTTAAGAACCTCTTCAATGCCGCTTGGGCTGGTAGAGGATTGCTAAATAGACGGTAGATGTTTGCAAGTGCGAGAACTGCACATGTAATGGTGGAAAGGGGGTGGTAGAAGATTGTACGTATGAATTGGTACGACAGCGTTGGAGAGCCGCATAATGCGGTGGTGTTCAATACAGCTGCATGAAAACCTCAGAGCAAGGAGTATTGCAGGGAGAGCACCAACGTGCAGTTGGGAGTAGAACAGAATCTTGTATGTTCCCACGACGCTACATAAGGAATATTTACTGTATCGCGCCCTTAAAACAGACGTCAAAACTGTTTTCTAAAGAGACATCGTCCATTGGTGGAGTCGGTTAGTATATAAACGATCATGGCAGCGCTTTTTCTAGAAAGTGATGCTGGGCGAATGGTCACGTTGACGTTGCATAACAGACCAGGGAAGAAAAGTACCGGAATGGTGGAGGAATTACTATAGACATGGCTGACCAAACGGTTATGAGGATTGAAACAGAATTGCGACTGGAACCCTGTCAACTCCCATCGTCATCATCGATTCACTGCCTATATATACGCATGCACCGTTCCATTGAAGGATACTCTTTGCTTTAATGGACAGTTATTTAACGCATGAGATCAAGACACTTGTTAATTACATTCCTTAATATCGGCTGTGTTGTTGAGTATTTTCAAATTTTGACTTTCTATTTTCACGTACGGGTTGTTTCAAATTTGGTCCCATATTCTACTAGTTAGTTGTTGATTTACATGTTTACTATCTTCTGTTTACAATTTAATAGAAAGCGAATATAAAATTAAATTAACGCGTCAATGGACTTGTCATGACTAGTCTTTATTGCTAATCAACGTGAAGTTCAGCGGTTGGACGATCGAATTAATTTGAGGTCAAGTGCGAAGATAGTTTCTCTTTTGGCAATAAAATGTACAATTTTCTTATAATGAAGAATGACGAGTAGAATATATAAAATTATTTTAATAGGCATAAATAATAACAATGATTTAGAAAGTGCCGATTGTTCTTGCGAGTCCAAAAAGGTTACGCAAATTTGACACCAAGAAGTACCAGTTGATTGTTGATATATAGGTACCTTCCTAATATCTAGGTACCTTTGCCAACCTGGTTTAAACACGCATAAATTTAAAACGAAGATTTTTCTATTAATTGTTCCCTCTCTCTCTATGATCCAGGGAATGTAATGAAGTGTGGGGACAGGAATATCGGCATAACGCTTTATACCATTCTACCAGCTCTCGTACTTTAGAATAATGTAGCAATTTTTAAGCTTTTTTTGCTTCTTGGTAAACAACTTCAAACATTTTGAAGATCTTTCTAACAGCAGTAACAAATGTTACATATGACGTGTGTAGCAAGTTTGAGCTCAAACTCTTTTAATATACTAGTGTTAACTGCTACCCCACCCGTATATCCCCATAATTAATCCACAGATACATAATTTCTAAAACGAAGTTTATGAATTGGAGCTCTTAAAACAGATTTTACCGCCCTCGATTTTTTTTATTCATTCGTATACTTTTCTTATGTACTACGTATAGCTGAGAAAGATTAAAAATAGTGCATAAAATAAGGTGTACATCAATACTACTATTACGTACTGTCAAATCTGAACTCTTGCTCAAACCATTACCAATTCTCTCCCAATTCGCAATCCATCTAGCATATCCATTCACGAAACGTTTATGCTATCACAATAATGATGAAAACCTTAGCACAATTCATGCATCACCAAGCAAAGGAAAGCATGGTAATATTGTATTTAGAAGTATGTAATCATTAATTTTTATCATCAGAATCAGAATCAGAACCTCCTGTCCAAAAGATACTTAGAAAGGGAGACTCCAGAACCCCATCAGAGTAGTAAAGGGTTAATCTTAGCACAATACAGGCACCACTAAGCAAAGGGAAGCATGGTAATATTATATCGAGACGGACGTAATCATGAATTTCTACCATGAGAATCCGAACGTCCTGCCCGAACACTAACTACCGCCTTCGCCCCAATCGGTACTCCATCTGACATTACAATTCGGCAAAGCGGTTCGGCCGTCGACCGCCGCCGCAATCGACACCAGCGCCTCTTCCGTGATTACGAGCGAGCGCGGGGCGAGTGGAGGGCGCCGTGGCCCCGAGCGGCCCGCGCGTTAATTGGGCGCATGTGGCGGCGGCGGCGGGCACCTGCTGCCCGCCCCCGCGGATATTAATATCCGCAGAAGCACTGGGAGGTCGTACCCCGGGCGCTGCCCACCCGCCCGGCCCCCTGCCCCGCCTCCGCCCCCCCCCCAACGCCTAGCCCCCGCCCCGCTCTCGCCAGCCCCCGCCAGCCCCGCCAGCCCCCGCCAGCCCCCCGCCAGCCCCGCCAGCCCCCGCCAGCCCCCCGCCAGCCCCGCCAGCCCCCGCCAGCCCCCGCCAGCCCCCGCCAGCCCCCGCCAGCCCCCCGCCAGCCCCCGCCAGCCCCCGCCAGCCCCGCCAGCCCCCGCCAGCCCCCGCCAGCCCCCCGCCAGCCCCTGCCAGCCCCCGCCAGCCCCGCCAGCCCCCGCCAGCCCCCGCCAGCCCCCGCCAGCCCCCGCCAGCCCCCCGCCAGCCCCCGCCAGCCCCCGCCAGCCCCCGCCAGCCGCCAGCCCCCGCCAGCCCCCGCCAGCCCCCCCCGCCAGCCCCCCCCGCCAGCCCCGCCAGCCCCCGCCAGCCCCCGCCAGCCCCGCCAGCCCCGCCAGCCCCCGCCAGCCCCCGCCAGCCCCCGCCAGCCCCCGCCAGCCCCGCCAGCCCCGCCGGCCCCACAGCCCCCGCCAGCCCCCCGCCAGCCCCCCGCCAGCCCCCCGCCAGCCCCCCGCTACCCCTGTCTCAAAGCCCGTCCGCTCGCCCACCGCGCTCTGCTGCTTCTAAGACACTGTGCTGCCTCCTCGGCACCCGTCTACGCGGACCGAGTACACTGCCTAATACTGCACTGCGTCTGAATAACATGTTTTGGAAATATATACCCTATCTGTATCTTCCCATTTTCCAGCGTCTCTATTCTCTTCAGTATTTCTACACTAATCCCTATCCCTACCTTATGAGCATTCAGATATTCGACAGTCGTCACTGGTCCTACACTCGGAATTGTCGGACCCATCCGACTACCTAGAGTTATCAGTGGCCCTACATTCATCAGCGCTTCTACGCTCATCAGTGTCTCTGAACTCATTAGTGTTCCTATACTCATCAGTGACCCTGCACTCAGTAGGGACCCGACACCCGACACCCATCCTTACACTCGTCAGTGTCCCTACCTTCATTAGTATTCATATACTCATCATTGTCCATGTACTCGTCAGTGTCCCTACTCAGTGTTTATATACTCATTAGTGCTCCATATACCCATCAGTGCCATGTACATATCAGTGTCACTACAATCATCAGTGACCCTACACTCGGCAATGTCCATGAACTCATCAGTGTCCCTGCAGTCATGACTATCTGCTGCCTCACTAACCGCATAACACTAGGATTCACAAGCCTAGAGTAGCCGCTAGTAACTTGTCGCCATCTATACTGGTGATCCCACGTCTCCCGTTTATCCTGTATTTTCTCGTTCCCCCAAATCCCGATCTTCACCTGTCCCGCTGTGCCCATCTTCCTGCCCTTCGTCTGCCGTTTTCCATCACCCTCACAGTTCCTGCGTTCTTGAATATCACTGCTCATTTTTCACGCCATTCCCGGTGCTCCAACTAATTCATCTCATTCACCATTACACAACACCCAACACATTATTCCGACGGATGCTATTTTAAAAACATTTTGTGATTTCTCTTCTCCGCTAACAAAGGTCTGACGCCGATCCTGAAAACTCGCAACACTTTTCAAGCAATACCCGCAAAACTCATTTGCTTTGCTGACCCACTTCTGCTCGACTCGACTCCCTCACATACAGTCTCAAACTTTGTACTCTTTCCAACAAAATTACTCACTCCGATTGCTCCTCACAATTCCGGTAGTCATATTGGTAGATTTCATTTTCTCCACTTCCAACATTGGCAAACATTTCAATATCTCCATATGAATTCTCTTCACCCCTCCACTTTCTCTCTCCTCTGTGTTCGTTATCTTCTTGTATTGCCGCTACAACTTCTGCTGTGTCGCCTCTTCCCCCTTTGACAGCGTTTATGTCTCTCTTCACTCGTTTCGCTGACATCCGGTCTCCTCACTTTCACATTCTCCACCAACTCCCCTCTCTTCCCCACATTCCTCTCCATTCCCACTGTTCCCTCTGAGTCTATCCGGTGGCAGACGCTTCCCATCATAATGCCACTATGTCTGAAACCACAGCCTCTCCCTACGCCCCTACTGTATTCCGCTGCCTTCGGTCTCCCCACTGGCACATTCTCCACCCACTTCTCTCCGCACTGTCTCCGCCGAGCCGGTGCCGTCGCCGCTTCCCCCGCTCCTAATGCCGCCCCCTCCGCTCTCTCCCCCCGCCGCCCTCTCCCCCGCCGCCACCCCCGCCACCGCAACCGCCGACGCCAGCAGCGCCGCGCCTCGTTTCGGTAATGGGCCCCCGCCGCCGCCACCGCCGCCATCGGCCCGCAGATGTTTTCCCCGAGTTTCGTTTATTTCCCCCGCCCCCCAGCCCGCTCGCCCGGCCATTCTCCGCCGCCACCCCCGCCGCTTTCGCGCCAGCCGCCCGCCGCCGGCCGGAGTGACGTATCGATCTGTTGTTCGACCGGCTATTCCGCCACCCGATGGCCCGCCCGCTGCCGACCGCCCGCCCCGCTCGCCCGCCTCCCCGCTCGCCGGATCGTCCGACGAGACTCATCTGCGACATTCGCGCCTCCTCCATGCAAATCGCTCCTCAGGACGGCTCTCTGCGCCTCGCTCCTCACACTATATATAAAGTTTAGAGACTTACCAATCGATTACAAAGTTACATGGTTTTGCTTCGCTTCTCGTTGGTCATTGTTGATATCGCAATAAATATATATATATATATATATATATATATATATATATATATATAAAGAAAGTCGTGTTAGTTACACTATTTATAACTCAAGAACGGCTGTACCGATTTGGTGAGCAGGAAGCTTAGAGCCAGGTTACGGACATATGATACTGTTTATCCCGTTCGACAGCGTTCCTGTGTGAGAACGCACGTTTTCGCACGATTTCGCATCTTTTCGCGTTATTTCGCACGTTTTCGCGTGATTTCGCACGTTTTCGCGTGATTTCGCGGGTTTTCGCACCTGTTCGAGGGTTTTCGTACGATTTCATGCGTTTTCGCACGTTTTCACGCGTTTTCGTATGTTTGGGTGGAACGGAGTTCTCTGTTAAGGCGGAACAGAGTTCGCCGGGTCAGATAGTTTTTGGATAAAGACGATATTTATCATGGCAAGAAATAGCTTCTAAAATAGAATTTTATGGCACAAGTTATGACGTAATCATCGTCTATGGCACGAGTACTTGCGTCATCATACCCACAGCAAATCACAACGAGCAATTTAAAGCTAGGTGGCAATAAACCGCACATAAATATCAACTATTTGTGTCGTCCAAAAAACGTCAATTTTACCAACTAAAAAACTGAACTAAAATTTGTGTCCAAAATTTACTTTTCCTTTACTTAATTTAACCACCCATTTCTTTATAATACTATTACACAAACGTAGCATAATTAACTCGTATATAATGTTGCTTATTACATTTGTACAAATGCGAAAACTAGTTTATATCTTAGATCGTTTTCAGAACGACCATCCTATGTATTATTTATTTTACTCTGTATTACACTTTTGATGATTTCTAGAAGAAACAGTGATTCAAGGTAAAAAGTAAATGTTGGGAAGAATAGTCAAGATATTTTGATGATGAAATATATTGAGCAAATTACATACCCTCAAAACATTGTTACGATACCGGTTTGTTCAACAATAATGGATGACAACCGGGGTTTAAATCCTGATTGAAGGAGTGAAAAACTGAACTGGTCGCTTAGTTGTGTATTACTTCTTTTTTGTAGTACCGAGAAATGCAGTATACTAATTTAACTAAGCTAATAATATTTTTTCTCCCACAAGTTATCGTTCTAACTTTAAGAAATTTTCTTTTCCTTAAATGACACGTTCTACTGGACAAAAAGGAATGAAGCAGTAATGAATGACACAGCATGAATGGTTTGGTTTTCTTATCTATTCAATGGTATTCCAAATGTGTGTTTGGATCACTCATTTTCCAAATCAACAAATATAATGTCATGAACAATGACTCACCCTAGAGAGAAGCTAATGAGGATTAAGCTTCACCAAACCCGTCACCATAGGCCTGCAGCTATTCCACCCCCGTTCCCAATAATTAAAAAGGTACAAATAAATAAAAGGGATGGGCTTAAGTCTGTAGCATAAAGACGCAAAACCTACTTGACCGATTTCGTTGAAATTTTCACACTTTGTTCTTATTAGTATTTAAAGACTGATTTGAAATTGGACATGTGGGGGCGTTGTTTTTGCACAGTTAATCGATGATTTGGGCCCCACGCTGTTCCTAGAGGTCCTTACTTGAAGTTCAATTTAAGGATATCTTTTTGAACTTCACGACTCGCTTCGACTCATAATATTGAATATCATTAAAGTTGCAATCTAGAAAGGAATTGTGAACCAATGCTGGCGGTGCACAACATTATTGGAATATTTGATTTTTAAAGTGTAGTTTTATATTGTAAAATGTGGTTTATTGTTTTAGTAAAATTGTAGTTAATACGTAGTAAATCTTTACTGAATAAATTGATTCTAAACGTGAATAGGTTTTATTTAATGCAGTGCAATAGCAAACACTTGCCGCGTCTGCTAGTCTAAAATAAGTAATTTCACTCTCCCATCTCCTTTGCTTTTCACTTTGCGTCTCATCTCATTCTAACCGAAAACTGTCCTATTTTGAATACTTTAAACATCACAGCATCGTGTCCTCTGAAATATCATTGGCCCCAAATTAGTCGAACAAGGAAATTGATTGGTTGGCGACATTTCTTTTATTTTTACACGTTACGCAGAATTTAATATTGGACGCTGTAAACACTGAATGAAACACTCAATGAATATTGCACGATTACAAGTTATATTTCAAGTATGGTCCAAATCCAAAAGAACTCGGAGGATGTTATTGCAAATAAGGAAATTAGTGAGGTTTTCTGAAGGAAATAACAAATGTTTTTAAACGCGTCTACCTAATAAACTTTATAACACATTTTTTCACCTAAATCTACGTTGAGTTGTCTTAAACTGTCACCAAAACTTCTCTTTAAGCGTAATTTTAGTGGAGATGCAACTATTGAATACACGGATTCCAGTTCAAAAGGTCTTTAGAAAAAATACTTTGGCCTAGAAGATTTTATATAATAGAAACGTATGTAAACAGTGAAAAAGCCATTTACAGAATTTGTACGATCATATAACTGAAGAAAAATGTTAAGCTGAAAAAGTATTACTCCATTTTCAGCAAGGAGTACGTAAAATGTGTTGTCTGTAATTGAATTTGTCATTTTTCTTTAGAATGGAAAAGTTAAATTAGTGTTACGGCTCAATGTTGAAATATGGCAAATATTAGGTAACCGGTTATTCGCTCGTTGACCAGATGGTTGGGATAGTGTCAGATAGTTTGGATGAATTACAAAGAACGAATCATTGTGCAATTCATCCGGATAATTATGAGATTTGTTACAAGGCGCTTCTTACAATAAAGCGATTGTATGAGCTTTTTATTAATTCACGGTAAGTATTTTGCATTAAATGAGTTGGAAATTGTTTGCAAGCACCGAAGGTTGTTTATGTAAAATCGCGAGAGCTAAAGAACGTATGCTCATTGCCAACTCAGAAAAGCGTAGCGAACCAACTGAGGTGTACAAGTGACGTCAGGTTAGGGTGGGTGGTGTTGCATAAATTGAAATTTAAGAATGACACACTGGAAAGAGAAACTTCATTTCCTTGATCTCACAAATCTTAGAAACTTTCCTCCAAAAGTCTCATCCCTTTATATTACATGCCCCGCCACAGTATCATTCTTCATTTACCGTTGCTATCTCGAGTTGGCTAGTGTGCACTTCATCAGTCTTAAATTCGAAGTATGAATCAAAGTTGTTCTACTTCAAACTTTATTCACCCATTTTGTGTAATTCGAAGAATAACCTCCTAATATATTACCTAACTCTTACAAATATTGAAACGATATTTTTATATTGCTTATTTTTAATATTATTCAAAATTAGAGTTTTAAATGAAAAAATTCTTGCATCTCATTTGTGAATACATGTTGTTTACGTTCTCACAGACGATAATGGGGGGCGATATCAACCTTGTGACGTCTCGATGAGCATTGATTACGAATATAATAGTTCATAGACAGTATAGTTAAAGAATTAATTTCTTGTCTAAATTTACTAATGAAAACAATTTGTAAGAACCATATCACTGCAAACATTTTCGTTTTATTGCTTACCTCCACTCATTGCATCACTTACTGTCTTTATATTTTTCTGAAGCAAGGTTTGGGCAATACCGGTTAATGGTGGATGTGTATACTTTGTATATTGGAGCTATAAATTTCGAAAATTGTTGTCTCGTCTTGTTTTTCGAAACCTGCGTCGAGTGCTAGCACGCCTCTATTAGTTAGACCAGTTATACTTCGGCCACTGTGCAACAAAGGTAATATATATATATATATATACATACATATATATCGCCTTCTTGATACCACCGTACCCTACATTTGACAACCGATTCACTTCATTTCGCCCAGAACCGTTCCTTCCAAGCTTTCACATATCTCGTTCGGCGAACTGCCATTGGCTACTGAGAGCCAACTGCGATTTCATAACTGGTAATGTGGATCTCGAACCGACGAGTCCCTCATTCCGACAATCAGTTTGCTTTAAACCACTCCTTTCATCCCGTGAATATCGCCCCTCCCCCATGTCCGGCTTCATCGACAATCAGTTTGCTCCGACCCGTTCTGAATTAGACTGCCGCGCGCTCTCAGAACTTTTTTTTTTTTGATCGACACAGGCCGCGTCGGGAGTTCATCCCTATATCAATATCGGCGATGCGAATTCCTCCTTCCTCTCTGCCGGGTTCTGCCAAATCGACCATGGGTTGGCTCCAAATCACTCCGCTCTGCTCATGAAATGCGTTCGATCACAGAACCGCCAGCTGCGCCGAGAACTAGTGGCGATTGCAATACAACCAGTGTGAATATCGTCTCGCACTTCGGTCCCACCTTATCGATTACCGATTCACCTCGACCCAATCCTCTACATGATCTCACGACATCGATTTTTGACAAATTGTCATTTTCTGCGCGACAAACCGACAGCGATTTTAATACTGGCATTGTAATATTGACTTCCCCGCTGTCACATCCCGCTCCATCAATAAATGGTTACTCCTTCAAAACGTTTCCCTCCAATCTTGTTATACGTTTGTTCAGCGTACCGCTATAGTCCGTCGAGAACGTTGATATTGAACCAGTTGTGATTTCAATACTAGAGAGGTGAATCTCTCCCTGCTCACTGTCACGTTCCGTTTCGTTGACCCGTCTAGTCGCTCCAAACCAATCTATTTCTATCTGCTCGGTTCTGCTCTGGTTACGTGCCCAGCAAACCACCATTTTCTGCAGCGGAAGTCAATCACGGTTTCAATACTGACGTTACAACGACGTTGGTTGCGTTCTGTCCCATTGACAAACGCAAGCCTGTCCGAACCGCTCCGCGCCGGGTGCGCGACACTCGTTCGACCAACCGGCATTGCCCGCCGACAGACAATCGCCGTTTCCATGGCGGCGTTGCGAATATAGCCTCGTGCGCTGCCGCCGCCCGCTCCGCCCCGCCCTGTCGCGTCGACCGTCGGTCCGCTCCGCTCTCAAAACGCTCGTTAGGCGGCCGGCGACCGCTGATCGCGCCAATCCGTCCATTAGTCGCGTCTTCCTCCCCGCACCTGTCGCCCCGCTTCCCCCAACCCCTCCCCTCCCCTCCCCCTGCTCCGCTTCCCCCTCCCGGCACGCCGCCGCGTCGCCGTCCATCCAAGGCCCGGGAGGGGGCTCGCTCGCGGCCCAGCGCTTCCCAAACAATGGGGGACGTCCCAAAGGGGCGGCCGCGCGCGGGGCGGGGGAGGGGGAGAGGAGGGAGACGGGGCGAGTGAAATGCAGGGGATAGGCCATAAGTGCGCCGCCCCGATTCGTTTGAATAAAGGCAATATTAGTTCGGGGTGATGTTGCGGGGGAAGATCTGCCCTTTAATCCGGCCCTTTTACTCGCGGTTTAGAACACGTTGGAAGAAGGAGGGTCAGTTTTTTGTTAGGTCAAGGACTAAAGAAAGCTTTTAGCCTAGAAAGAAAAAATGACGTGATTTACTATAAGATATCGATCGCTTCTTTGATGGGTTCCCTGTCTGATGAACAAACTATAGACATGTCTGAATAAAATAATATCTTACATTACTTTCAAACTAAATATCATCTCTAGTGAAATTCAATAATCTACTATTCTTAGCGAATGTCAATACATTATTTTCTATCTCTGTGTAGTTCTTTCTACTTATAAAATTTTATTTCAGAAAACAGAAAAAAAACATGAAATCAAAATTCTAAATTAGCTGCATTAATAATTCTACTGCTTTCTAAAATATGTTGCAATATTATGTATAACTTCAAAATGCTAGCTTCAAAAATAGCAACCGGTAATGTGAAATGCATATCCTTCAAAATTTTAAATTGTTTCGTTTATGTTCATAAACAAGCTTTATAATTTTCAATATTTACTAACATTAATTTTAAATTTGTTTGCTGTTGTTTTGTACTAATTATAATAAAATATGCCATATTATCGAAAGTAAAGAAATGTATGATAACATTTAAACTTTGCAATGGGAAAAGAAAATATTCCCAAGACTCAATAGTACTCTACTAGGAACAATATGAACATCCTTCATTTTGCATCCCTTAAACAGTGTTGTTCTACGCATGAATACCCCCCACTTCATCCTCTTCCCCGAAATTCACCTTATTCATTTATAGTGTACTGATTAAATTGCTAATTACCTGGTACGGTATTGCATTGCACAGACCGTCAATGCATCACAATGTATGTGTAATGTTTGCCAAAGCTATTCGTACAAGGCCGAGTGTAAATATTTCGTCAACTGCTGGTTGCACGCGTCATAGCTACCAATATCAGTGATTATTACTGTGAGGTGGCGGTCCATGTTTCTAAATAATACAATCATGTTGATTTATTGCTACTTATAGTAGATTCTACATAAAATAGTGTCTAAATACATATTTTATTTCGCACACTTTAAAATATGTTCGCAATAATTTCAAAACTCCAAAATAGATAAGTTGAACACTGTATCAACGTGAAATAGTAATGAGAGGCAAACCGCCAACTCTTGGAGGATTAAACAAAAAGAAAAACGAAGACGAAAAGTCGCACTCCTCCTTCCGCAGAAGTTGCTAAAAGCGCAGACAGTGTTTATGCGGACACCGCAAGCAACATTGTGATAGCATCTGCTGTATATATTAGGAAGAAGAACGCGAGGTTCGTATCGTAAACAAGGAAAATGAAATATCTCAGAAAGTCGGAGTGCGCCCATAGAAGATAACAGCATATGCGGCACTTACGAACTGCGCAGCGGTGCCGTTTTGCGGCTTAATCTTGCTTTAACACGGAGGTTGTGTAGAGCGCACATAATGCAGCTCTTCGTAGCAACGAAAACGTGCTATTAACACAGTGCCGCATTGTGATGGTGCTAGTGGGTTAGTGTGTTTCATTTACATTTTCAGAAGTAGAATCCTGGTGGTGTGACGCTTATACATCATTCCATAAGGAGTACGGATGTGGAGGAAATTTGTTTATATGTTTCGTATCGTCGTAGAACCTATTACAAGTAAACCGACAGTGTTAGTGCTCATCATTCTTACTTCGTGTAGGAGCACATGTAGGTTATTGTACTCATTATACATTTTCATACATCACATACGACAGCAAATCTAATTTAGTACACATTACAAGCAATCAAAGAAGTGCTTTTCGACATTAAGAGTCTTTAAGAACAGCGGGATTTCTAATGATGGCAAAACGTAACTAAAAACAAAGATACTAAGATCTTTAAGGTAAGAGAAGCAGAATGCGTTTGTCTCAAATGGCAACGGAAGACATTATCTTATTTATAAAATAAATGCAGAAGACTTTCAGAAATGTGAATAATTTAAGTCAATTTATTTGAAATATTACCAATAAATGTTATTTTTTTACACACAAATTTCATTTACAGTACTGTATATATGTACCTCATTTTTACAAATCATTCATATAGGCCAATAGTTCCCATATGTTTGATTTATTAGAAAACGCGCAATCTAGGATGGGTGAAAAAAACCTGGAATATGAAAAAAATCTTTTGTAGAAATGCAGAGAAGAAAGAATACACAGAGAGGAAAGAAATTGAGAAAAAGGGTATGGGAGAGAGAAACAAATGTAATAGTGACTAAAGAGTCGGAGAAAATGAGAGATTGAAAGACGAAAGGGAGGGAGAGAAATATGAAAGAGTTGAGGAGAGAAATGAGAGAGACGTTGTGAAAGCGAAATGTTCTTTTACCTACCCTAAAACTGATTAAACGTTCCTTCTGAATTCTCCAATGAAGCTTTACGTATTCTACTTGCTTCCTTCATACGTTGGCACCTCATTTCTCACGTGGCTGTCTTGAGGCTAAAATCTTAAATAAACAATGTGAGAAAATTGACTCTCCTCTAGCGAGAAGACAGATGTTCCGGATGTTCTACCTTTCATCTCCGTACAGTCTGCTACTCGCACTTTGACACTGCAGTCATGGTCTGCCAATGTTATTTCAAAAATTCAAAATGATGAAACCAATTAATACCCAAGAATATTGGTTTTATGAGATCATTAAATCAAATGAAATCGAGTGTAGCAAATAGAATAGAAGATGGATTTCAAGATCAAGTCTCGCAGATTTTATGACCGAAAGGTATATGTTAGAGTCCCATTAGAAAGGGTTTTTCGACACCGTGGCTGAATCGAATGACCTCACTACCTGCAATTCTATTAGAAGCTTGTCTCTTTGACGAGTATTCTCTTAAAATTCATTCAAAATGATATCTGAGTCATTATTTTGAGCATTTTTGCGCTGAGGACATATAATCAAAACAATTGGATCCAATTTTGAAAAAAATTTGAAAATGTTGAGGCTTCGAAAAAGTCTCCTCAAAAATCAAAATAGCCATTTCAAACTCACAAGTCCCTGAATTCGTTGAGAGTGATTGGATAATATCAATTTACAAAAATATCTTCTGAACGATGTAGGCGGTGGTGGTGACCACTGACGGACGAACGCATTTCCATCACCAATTTTTAGGTAAGGACCCACAGAACATGGATACTGACCACACAACCTGTGAAAGTAACTAGTTTACTTTATTTCACAAGTAGGAGCAAGATATATCATATTTTTCGTTACCAGGGCTCGACAATAAGAGTTTTTTTGCCGAAAAGTGGCCGATTTCTGCTGCACATTACTTTCTCTCTTCACTTCTCACGTAGTACGAAGAAGTAAGAAGTAAGAATGTACGTAATACGAAGTAAGAAGTACAAGAAAGAAAGAGTATTTAATTCGCAAAGAATTGGACCTGTCCTAGCTTGGGAGGGCGGGACAGATTGGCTGAGCGGTCATATAAGAAATGATGGAGGGGGGCTGAGTAAGAGAGGGGGGATTGAGGAAAAAAGAGACTGCGATTGTGATCGCATGACATTAAAGCGGTTCAGGACGGAGGAAGGCGTGTTGGGATTGTAACTGCATTACTTAGATGTTACCCGGTAGATATAATTTATTATTTTTCTCGTTTAATAGATAGTTGGGATAAATAATTAACGTGGTGATGTTGAGATATTTCAGACAGAGGGAATGGGATAGAAGTATGTTTGGTGGATTCGGCAGAAATATTATGAGGTCCTATAGAGGCTAGAAATAAATCGTAATATTCGTTAACAAACTAATTGATTTAATTAGACTTTTCGGATATTATTTTCTTCATATGGTTGGTACTACTAGCGCAATGTGTGATGTGAGATGGTGGGATTTTCTCACTGACTGTGTATCACCTCGCAAGCTTGCAAGAGTTATGCCTGTTTGTATTGACTTGAATACAGAAACTACTACTAGAATGCTTGATGGAGGTTCAGAGCATTGAATTAAATTACACGTGTTATTTTAAAATTACAAATGCCTTTTCCGACAATTGGAATTACTGGCATATGTCATCATTTTCAATATTCTGCTGAAGGCGTTGTAACACACTAAATATTTTCCTTTTACATGTTTCCTTGTAATTTAATCCTTCCGAGTGAATGCGACCTTTTTCAGTTTTTGTTCGACTCCTACCTTTCTTTTCATCAATGTCGCAACACACGTAGGTAGAACATATTCTGTACATTTGTGAGTGAATTATAGACATTCCCCGACATAGCTTTTGTACCCTTTATGATTGACGTCCGACTGCACTCAAAGCCGTGCTGAACACACACAAAATATAAAGCCTGCTCTATTTTACGACCCTTGACATGGCGGGAAGTAGGAGGAAATTCAATAAATGTAATAGTGTCATGTCGTAAGGATGAAGAATGTTTTTGCAAAGCTCACATCACGGTGTTATGAGTTTCAAGGATCGGTGAAAGTATGCGAGAAATTGCTAGACAAATAAGAGCAGGTAAAGGGAAGAAAGCGGTTGTTGTCTGGTCGAGTTTCCAGAAATTCGTATTTAAAGAAAATTCTATCATACACTAAATGACCATTAAGAGTTACGTATCGTTGGTTGCTAAAGGAAAGTGATGAACTTAACGTTCTACACTTAACCCAGTTTTGTGTTCTTTTCGATTTACCGTCGGAGAAGTATATATCCAGCGCGAAAATATTATTATTATTATTATTATTATTATTATTATCATTATTATTATTATTTATTACTGTTGTTGATGTT
Source organism: Teleogryllus occipitalis (assembly GCA_011170035.1). Taxonomy (NCBI): domain Eukaryota; kingdom Metazoa; phylum Arthropoda; class Insecta; order Orthoptera; family Gryllidae; genus Teleogryllus; species Teleogryllus occipitalis. The sequence goes on along the minus strand of BLKR01001188.1, from coordinate 202,112 downwards.
ATCTTCAAAATATTGATTAATTGATTGATTTTTTCGTGTTTCCGGGCGCGTCAACTGTTTGGTCATTAGTTCCGTTTGTGTACTGCATGATTTTTTTTTCTCGGGAGATAGCGGTGATCTTCCCCCGCTGGATCCGGCGCCGACCTACCGTCGACTAGTGGGGTTTCCCCCCAGCCAGGACTCTCCCACCAGCGGGGCACCGCCCCAGCTGGGACAAGCTCTAAGTTCCCGACCGGTCTCCCGGAATATGTGGTAGTGTAGTGCATGTTAGTGTGTGTGTGTGTGTGTACGGGGAGAAGATTGGACAAGGAAGAGGAAGGAAAAATCGCGAGCGGCCCGTGGCCCGTTTGGTAGGGTACTGCTCCGGCATTCACCTGGTGTCAATCGGAGAAATCACGGAAAACTACCGAACAGAGCAGCCGGCCGCTAAAATTCTCCTCCAGACAGCGACTGAATCTGACTTAGCTGAAAAGCTTGTGTCGAAAATCATGCCGCCATCAGGACTCGAATCTAGGACCCCCGGTCAGAGGCGTTGCAGTGACATCAGTTGATGCACTGAGCTACCGCTCCCGGTTTCAAAATATTAGATGAACAACAAAAGTAAAGACAAAATTTCGATAAGATATTTTAATTCTAAAAAATGACTAGATTTTGGTTGAAAAAGTTGTGTTCAGCAGTTTATACAGATCACTTAAAAACAATATTTGGCACTGAATATTTGAATAAAGTTTTTTAAAATCTCTCACAAAACTATCGTGCACACTATACTGAATGTAAACTGTATGAAAGAAATAAAAACGTAATGACATGTGACCCGAAATAGTAAGTCGGGCTGTCAGAAAACAAAACACCGCAAAGAGGATAAAATACAATACCCACGAGAAGAAGCGGTGTCATGATTTTTGCAGACTTATGCAATAGAGAGAGTATTATCAAAAACAGACAGAATCAAAATGTGCCGTGCTTCTGACATTTAGATGGACAGAAGTATGTTCACTAAAGTCACCAACAACTATTGTGACAGGTATTCTACGCTCTCGGCTTGCAGGAGGCGATTCCCAGTCGTTCATGTCAGCAGTGCTTCATGTGTCTGGCAGTTTCTGCAATCAACGAGGGGAGAACGCCCGCCAACATCCCGCGGTCTGTTTTCCTTCACCTTCGCTACCCATATACTCCCCTTTCACTTTTCCTCACTTGAGAAGGCAAAACCCCACACACAGGTGAACATGACAAAATCTTCCTAATTGTATGTGTGAAGTCAAGGAGGTAAGAAGATGTTCGTTTCAGGAGGTTTCAAGTTTTGATTACTCACAATTTTAAGGTAGCTGTCTACCTGAGAATGAGAGAAAATCGTTAAATTTCGTGTTTTTCAATTCTGATTGGGTCTTATGCTCTGTTTTGTTCTCATTTAAATGCTTCAAACTATTTATTGCTACATTCCTTAGTTCTTGAGAAAATGTTTTCTTTCGAAGCGACTGTCAACTGTCAAGCCCTTAGTGAATGAACTTCAGATGCGTTTTACCGAATTGGGAATTTTCAGCACATTCATGCGTGTTAAACATCATAATCATAAGTCATTAAACATTGTATTATAATTATTTTTGTAGCATGTAACCCACGATTTGCTCTAGTAAATGAACTAGAATAGTACTGGGTGTCGAGAAAAAATTTATAAACAATTATTTTTGTCAAATAATCAAATCCTAATTCTTTAGTTTTCACAGTACCTTTACCATTCTAGTTCATTCACTAGAATATTCCAATGTAATTAATTTAAAGAAATAATTACCAAAATATATCAATTTGTTGTAGAGTTACGATGTTTGAAGCAAAAACCTACCTTTTTGCCAATTGTTTGTAAGCAAATAGAAGATTTTTTTAAAAAGTTTATTTGATCTCTAATAACATAAAGATATCAACTGTACAACTCAAAATAGACTCAAAATTCTAGAATTTCTTTCCCAGGTAGACAGATGCCAAATGGTGTCTCTAAATGCACTGAAAACTCTTACCAACTACTCAGTGGTTTCATATTTAATTTTTTCGAATAATTAAAAATTTATATTTTATTGATTTGGTTCAACTCATCGGCTTCATGATTGTAACAAAATAGCAGTTTATTTGAAAAGGTAACACGTAGCGACTTAATTAAACGACAGAAAAAATTAAAAAATCACAGAATAGCTTACAAATCAATTTATTGTACTTCAAGGAATGAACTACTTGTTTCCGAGAAAACTAGCCCGAAGGAAATGCAATAACCGTGTCAAGTAAACCTTCGCGCAATATTTTGTCCAAATTGCAAAAGCGTTCAGCAACGACTCCAGAGATGACCGTAACGTCATAATACCTTAAGCATGATCCAACTCGACCCAACGCAACTCATCATTTTCGTTGACCGAGTCAATCACGAGTCCATTGCCATAAATCCACCCTTGGCAGTATTTCACCTGGAAAGATGCTCCGTCATTGCCTCTCGATCGCAGCGGGCTGGTGGCCGCTGTCAGGTGTCGCGCTGTTAATTTACCTGCGCACGCGGAGGGCGCCGCGCGCTGCCATCGGCCGCGCAGGAGGCGGCGCCGCGGCCCGCCCCTGCCACCTCGCCCATCGCCCTCCGCCCGCCCGCCAGCCCGCTCCGCCCGCCCACTCCGCCACGACCCCTTCCCCCGCCCACCCCTCATCCACTGCCCCGCCCCGTCCATCCCGCCGCTGTCGATCTTCCCAGTCCGCTCCGCCCCGCCCGCTCCGCCCCGCCCCGCTCCCTTCGCCACGCCCCTCACCCTCCGCCCCCAGCCACGTCCACTCCCTCCTGCACCCCGTCCCTCCCGCTCTTCCCCGCCCGCTCCACCCCGCCCCGCCCCGCCACGCCCCGCCCCACCCCGACCCGCCCCGCTACCTACGCCACGCTCTCTCCCTCCACCCGCCCTCTCCGTCCCGTCCTCACCACCCCGCCCCTTCACCCATCCGTGTCCTCCTGCCCCGCCTCCTCCACCCCGCTCCTCACCCTCTGTCCCGGCCCCTTCTCCCTATCCCTCCGTACCTCTCCACCCCTCCTCCCACTCTCAGCCCCACCGTCTCTATCCGCCCTCCCCCCGCCGCATCCTCCGCTCCTCCGCCCCGCCTCCGCCTCCTATTTCTCTCCGCCCCGCCCCCTCCCGTTCCCTCCATCACACTCTCTTTCTCTCTCAGCCCCTCCCCCGCACGCGTGTCGCGCCCTGCGAATTGTGTGTATGGCGTTATAAACAGCTTGAATTACGACTGCGCGCCCGCGCCGCCCACCGACGCAGCCCCGTGCGCGATGACCGCCCGCCCACCTGCCCGCCCGCTCTCCCCGCCCGCTTGCCGCATATCGGTCTACGCATTCGCTCGAGTCACCACCGCCCACTTTAACTACTAGTCGTCAAATTACTCCTTCTCTATTAGTCCTCTTCCACCCATCCATGAGAACTCCAAACTTTCGCTCCCTCGCTCATTTCTCACACTACCTCCATCGCTTTCACTCTGACTACCATGCGAGCCACTTCGCACACTTCAACACCAGAATCCCTAAACTACAAGCTGAGAAACACGTTTCTCCCTGAATCCTCAATTCCTCCGCCCTCAAACCTTCGATTCTCAAAAACATCTATCCTCAAACTCTCGTCATTTCTCCACTAAGTTCGCAATTCCGCGACTCTCCTACACATAATGCCCATGTTCGGCGCTCCCCCACGATTGGCACCTCTCTGCAAGTGGCCTACTGCTCACCCACTACGCCATCAAATCTGCTGGCATTTTACTGTTGAACCAACCCTTGAGCACTGTCCACATCTCAATCCCTGTTCCCTTTGACGTACTAGTCACCCTGCGACCCTCCTTCACGCCCGTTACCAACCTGTGCCCCCTAGTCGGCCTCGTTTCTGCTTCTTTCTGCTCTCTCATCCACTTACCTCATGTCCACAGTCGACAGTTGTCGTCCTTGTATTCATTACACACATACCTCTGTCATTTCGCTTCATTTTCTGCTTTTCCGCTCTCATCACATGTGGCCCACATCACCATTAGTCGCAGCCACTCCTACCCCTCTTTTGCTCTGGTGACAACCTCTTCCATTACCCTCTGATCCTTCGCCGTCTCCTGTTTGCCGTCACCACCGGCTGTCCCCTCGCCGCCCCCGCCTCACCCACTAACCCCACTGTTACCGACCCCTAGTTACCCCTGCCTCTTTCCGTCCCCGCCCACTCCGCCACCTCCATCCTCACCCATCCCACCGCCCCTGTCCCCTCCTCCGCTCTGTCCCCCGCCCTGCCGCCCTTGCCATCTCGCCGCTCCCACAGCTTTCGTCCGCCTCCGTCGGCCTCTCAGGCATTGTCATCCCCGCCGCCCCCACTAACCCCACAGCCCCCTAGCTACCCCTGCCTTTAGGCACCCCGCCCCCTACACGCTCCGCCCCTCTACACGCCCCGCCCCCTACACGCTCCGCCCCTACACGCCCCGCCCCCTACACGCCCCGCCCCCTACACGCCCCGCCCCCTACACGCCCTGCCCCCACACGCCCTGCCTCTACACGCTCCTGCTCCCTTTACACGCCCTGCCCCCTACACGCCCTGCTCCCCCTACACGCCCTCTGCCCCTACACGTCCCGCTCCCTACACGAGCTCCCACCCCCTACACGTTCTTCTGCCTCCCCTACACGCCCGCTCCCTCTACACGCTCCCGCTCCCTACACGCTCGCCCCTACACGCCCCGCCCCCTACACGCCCCACCCCCTACACGCCCCGCCCCCTAGATGTCCCCGCCCACTTCGCCGCCCTTTGCTCCCCTCACCGCTCCTGCCCGCTCGACCGCCCTCTTCGCTTCGCCGTCCCCGCCTGCCTCACTGGCACTGCCGTCTCCGCCCCCCGCCAGCCAGGCCCTGCCGCCCCCACCAGCACCGCATCCCCTGGCGGCTCTACTGTCTCCACCTCGCGTGCTGCCCGCACTGCCCACACACACCCCTGCTTCTGGCGCGCGACGAAGAGCGGGCATGCCCGGCCCGGCCAATATATCTGAATCTACTCTGCGAGCCGTGTAGTTGGCCTTTGGGGATCGGGTGGCTGGCAGGAGCTCGGGAGGCGCGCTGTCCCAATGCTTGTTCCAGCCCTCGCAGCCCGCGCAAATGCGCTTCTCGGCGGCAACGTTGCCATGCATGTTCCTGTAATGCCTGGGGCACCGCCAAAGATCACACCTTTCCGAATATTTCAGAAAAGTTATTCTGCGCTCCGAAATTATTTGTGCTTCAGTTGTGTCCAGAGGGAAGCAATGTGGCCTCTAATGCTCTTGCCACGAGCTGTCAGCATAACTTTGCTTCGCTGCAAACCAGCTACTCCAGCAACTACTCAAAATATAATTTGAACGATACGTTCAACTGTTACGATTGAATCAAAACATCTGTACGTTATTCTCAAGTTGTGATGTAGGATTTAGAATGCGAGGTTTCTGGTTTTAAAAACACATTTTAGATTTTTGAAGAGGCAAATTATGCTTCGTTAGCTTTATGTAGGGAGCTTATTTCATAATTTTAACGTCACACTCAAATTTAAATGCTGCCTTCATATTACAAATGTGTGAATAAATAAATACGTCAATTAAAGAGTGTATTGTTCTATTTATACAAAAATTAATTTAATACACAAGAATCTCCCCCATTTGTAATTCGTCAAAAAATATTTGTAAGCTATTCAGAGGTAACGTTAATGTTCACAATTGTGCTTCAATTACAAATGCGAATTACCTCACGTTCATTGTATCCCAAATTCCCACGTTACTGCGTAACTGGCTACATGGCGCCACTCGGAGAGCGCACTTGCTGGCTGTTCACGCGGGTCCTGCGGCTCCCCCCACACTCCATTCCCCGTCCCCTCCTAGCCGCCACCCCTCTCCATTCGCCGACACCTCCCATCCTCAGTTACATTCCCATTATCCGGTCACCCTCGGCTCCGGTCTCTTACAGTTCGTTTCATCCTCCGCTCTCTTCCCTTTTTCCATTCCTTTATTTGCCGACCCTTCCTACCCCCCGTCCACTTCTTTACATTTCCCTCCCACCCCTCCCGTCCTCTTGAGTGTGGGGATACTTCCGCTTCCCATAATGCGATGTTTTATGCCGTTTTCTTTCACCATTTTTCGCTCCTCCCACTCGAACGCCGATCCAACCGACCTCACAGTCTCGCCCCCCTCCTTCACTCCACTTCCCTCCTGCCCCTCTCGTTCACTCTGCCCCGGCGTGGGAGTGGCCTCCACTAGCCGCATTGCACGTGGGGCACGCGCGCCGGCCCCGGCCCCGTCCGGCGCGCACGTGTGCCGTTCGCCACCCGCCCCTCCCCTCCCCTCCGCTCCCCACTCCCCGCTCCGGCCGGGGCCCCGGGGACGCAGGTGGACGCGCGGTGCTCGGCATCCGATATTGGGCCCCGGTCCCTGTAGTCACGCAGCGCCCGCCTTCTTACGCCCGGGGCGGGGCAATTACGTGGCACTCCTGAAACTTTGGTGCTCATACATGTTTCTTTATTACTATTATTATTATTATTATTATTATTATTATTATTATCATCATTATTGAACCCATTCAGTCGGATTCTCACTTTACAGGCGACAGATTGAGGGATACTTTATGTACAGAGGGTGCCAAAAAATGTATACACACTTCAAGAAAATGTTACTCGAACGTAGTTCAACGACTCAGAAGTGTATCGACGCCGAAGGTGGGCATTTGCAGCATCTGTTGTATCGGCTATATCTATAAAAGTTTTAAAACGATTAGTGCTCATCATTTTCTGTGCGTGTGTGTGAATTCAGCTTTGTTATTTTTAGACAGTTTTGTATTTGCTTGAAATGTATAAACATTTTTTGGAACCCCCTGTATATTTGACCATAAATGCCTCTGAGGCCTGAAGGCACGAGGAACTGCAAGCGACCGCAACATACCCCTAATTGTGAGCGATGACAGCCTCACGGGAAACTCTCAGACGACCATTATTGTTATGAAGCTGAAGGTAAGACAGTAGAAAGATACGGAGCGAGAGTTGAGGTAACTATCTCTTCAGGTTGTGGGACACGAAACAGATATTTTGGGAGAGTAGATGTTATTCTTCTGGGAGCACAGATGGTTTCACCGATGTTTAAGTGAGTGTTATAAGGGTAATTTGGTATTTTTGAGAGTTATGATACCCAACAAGTGATATTTAAATGGATTGAGACAACACAATGAAAATAGCAGCACATTGTTTTAGATAACTTACACGTCCAAGATAAAACATGTTCATTAATTTAGTATTTGTCTTGCAATGACCTCAATTGGCCGCGCGGGTAGTCACGCCCACGGCACGGCAGCAGCGCCCTCTTACGTTGCGGTCCCGGAGTTCGAGTCCCGACAGCGGAAGGATTTTCGACACTAATTAGATAGCTAGGTCGAATTCAGTCGCCGTCTGAAGAGAATTCCGCTGATTCCGCCTACTGAAGAGACGCCGGCTGGAGCAATACCCTAACAAGCGGACCATGAACCGCTCACGATCTTTCCTTTCTCTTCCTTGTTCTATCCTCTCCCCTTACACACACACACTTACACTAACATGCACTACACTACCACATATCCCGGGAGACCGGTCGGGAGCTCAGAGCTTGTCCCGGCTGGGGCGGTGCCCGGCTGGTGGGAGAGTCCTGGTCAGGGGGAAACCCCACTAGCGAACGGTAGGTCGGCGCCGGATCTCGCCATCCAGCGGGGGAAGATCACCGCCATCTCCGGAGAAAAAAGCATGCACTATACTAACAAGACTAATGACTTAAACAGTTGACGCGCCCGGAAACACGAAAACATCAATCAATTAAACCGGTAGGTCGGCGCTGGATCCCACCATCCAACGGAAAAAAATCTCTGCCACCTCCCGAGAAAAATGCATTACACTTACGGGACATTAGCTCTTGATGAGCTGGGAGTCACTGACAATCATTAATTAATTTGAGGGCCTAATATCGGGCGTGATCGCAGTCATGCCTCGGCAACACTCGTAACAATAGGGCACTCGTAATATGCATCCCCATTCACAAAGCCGGAATGTTTTCTTTTACCACAAGATATTACTCACTTTGTATTGATCAGATTTCTATTTATCATATACTTATCAAGACTACATCATCACTCCTCACGGATTGCAACAACAAATTGAAATTGCAGAAGAATTCTAACATAACAATCTCGACTACCAGATTTGAAACAACAATCGGCAAACGTGTCGTAGATATTTAGATAAACTTCAGTCACGAATCTCTGTATACAATGTTTTAAGTATCATGAATCAATTACTTCATCTCGCGATATTATTTAATTTTGAATGCTAATGAAGACACGTGTGAATTTTTTATTCATTATCTATAAACCAGTTAGAATGCAGAAACGGAGCCAAATCGTGTAATTAAGAAAATATACCCATGGTATTTGTAGTCGGCCGAGAAACATGAAGAAAAATCTTCATCACATATTACGCACCTACAACTTCATATACACAATGAATGAATAAAACTAAATTGGGGAAGTAAACGTTAGGCTAGCTGACTTATGGAACAACATAAAATATTTAACGTGAATAAATTAAATGCTCTACATGTAACACATTTGGTGTTAGGATTACGAATGTAAAAAATGTAAACGTCAGTTGTGTTTACCGGTTCTGAAAAGGACGCTATAGCAAAACTGTCAGAGGTGACTAGTGTTTTCCCCAATATTTATACATGTGGTATTCTCTCTCATACTTTTCTTTACTTTTTGTGGGAAGTAATGTTGTCTTGCCTTGGTCAGCTGCTAATATTTTATCCTCAATATATTTAGTACCTTCCATTTGCAAATATTTCGTGGAAACAAAAACAATGCAAGACCCACTAAAATATATATTTTTACAGAAGCAATACTACGTCATGAAATGCATACCTCGGGTAGAAAGTATGCGCTTGAATTTTTAAAATTTGAATTATTCATAAATGGAAACGAAAAAGTATTGAACGTAATACTTATGGTGTATAAAGGGGTATAATTGCACTCATGGTATACAAGAAAAGTCGCTCCTATCGGCCCTCGTTTTCTTGAATATTTTGAATATTTTAATATTTTTCTTGAATATTTTTTTATTTTGCATTATATTTTATTTTATTTTACATTATTTTACTTTATACACTCGTTTCGTTAATTACTATAATTATGCATAAAAACGGAATTGTTGAAATATAATTAAAACATTAAAATTAAGTATTTGTTAATTAATAAAAATTCAAAGATATACCAATAGAAAATTATTAATTTTCTATTGCTGTATCTTGGAAGTTTCGTTTCGAATGCGCGTGGCGTCCTTGTCTTTCATTTTCCAGAACTCTTCTACTCTCAGGGATAGGAAACTAGTTCCACCTACGTAATAGCCTAATCAATATTTTTCTCTTATTTTTTATGAATTAATAAGAGTTATTTTTTGTCCAGTGAACTACCATTAATATTTTTCTTCTTGCATACTACATATACGATGTAGTATACTACATATTCGTATGTAGTATAAAGAAAGGTATGTAATAGTACATAAAAACAGCGATTTTTCGGGAGAAAAAGTCATAGAATTGTGGTATTGAAAAACAGGATCATTCTTGTTCTTTTATGTAGTATCGTCTTCATCTAGCGCGTTGTGTAGTCAGAATCCACATTTTGTAGGTCTTTGATACAAAAAAAAATAGGTTTACGGTGAAATATCTGTATGCCTGTTTGTCCGTCTGTAAACAACGCTAGCAGCTAAACTGTAACCAAGATTTTCACAAACATTGATATTTTCCAGTCGATCTGTCTGATGTCGCAGGTTCTTGAATTTGAAGTTCAAGTTGAAAATGAAGTTGAACAAGGAACAGCAAATGGCAAAAACTCGATGTGCTGATCTCATTTCCTGAATCCCTCGATCCCTCTTAATGAATCTCATTTCTTTCCCTCTCAGATATGTCCAGGATCTTTAAGCTTCTGCGTACCGTCCGAATATCCCATTCTCTCCTCCTCCTCCTCTTTCTTCTTCGTCTTCCCCTCCCTTTTCGTCTCCCTCTCCTTCGTCGACTCCTCCTCCTTTGGTTCTTACTCCTCCTTCGCCTCCTCCTCCTTTGGCTCTTCCTCCTCCTTCGTCTCCTTCTTCTTCTTCGTCTCCTCCTCCTCCTTGTTCGTCGTCTCCTCCTCTTCCTCCTTCTTCGTCTCCTCCTCCTCCTCCTTGTTCTTCGTCTCCTTCTCCTTCTTGTTCTTCGTCTCCTTCTTCGACTCCGCCTCCTCCTCCTTCATCTCGTCCTTGACGTCCTCATTCTTCTTCGCCCCGCCCTTGCCGCTCGCGACCTGGCCCCTGGGACGCAGGTGGACGCGCGGTGGGCGACATCCGATATTGGGCGCATCGGCCCCGAGCCCACTCACGCGGTCGCTCCGCCCCCCCCCCCGCCCCGGCTCCCCTGCAGCTTTGCACAGTGGGGCACAACACGTGAGAACTAGAGCGCATCGCCCCAGGGTTCATGATGTCTATTCTAGAGACCTTTGACAGCTTCCTATAACTTCAACCCACCGTTGTAGTGATGATGACGCAATGTAATAGATGCGAGGGGTAATTCTGTAATTCCTTAGATCAGGAGGTCTTAGCTTTGAATTCCGACAATAGCGGATTTTGGTTTGCCCTGAATGACGACTGCATGGAGGATGGGTGTAGAGAGCCACTCTGTGATCCATGTCTTCCGCGGTTTCTTCCAACCAATTCTGCGCGCAGCCAGAACGCGTCATTTTCAGAAACAACAGCTCAGGATTCTTTCTCTCTATTCATAACAACAATGCCCTTCGTCAGGATCGGGAGGGAAGGTAGTTCCACCATCGTTGGCTCATGATCCTGAAAGATCCAGACTGATTGATTTTTCCGTGCACGCCAATTGCTATGGCCGTCAGTCTCGTTAATTTAATTAATGTTTAATGCCTGAAGGTGGCGGTGTTCCTCCGCGCTGGATGGAAACAATATATGGCAGCCGATATCTATGTCAGCTTGCGGAGGATTTGTCTCTCCAGGTATATCCCTTGCTGCCACACCGTCCCAGCTACCCAGGATAATCTCTGAGCTTCCGACGTGTCTTCCATAATGTATGTTAGTGTAGTGCAAGTGTAAATGTGTGGAAAGGGAGAGGAAGGAGATATCGATTGCGGTTCGCGACCCGTTTGTTAGCGTACTTCTTCGGCCTTTGCTTAGTATTGATTACAGAAACCACGAAAAACTACCGATCAGAGCAGAAAACTATCTGCATTTAGAACTTTCCTTTGCAACTTCCTACAGCGACTGAATTCGTTGTAGTAAAGTAGCTAGTGTCAAAAATCTGGCATCGTGGGGATTCGCAACCAAATTCGTCTACCCAGTCCGGTTCTGCAAATACAGCGTTAATGCAGGCTCTGAGCTAAATGCCGCCTGTCCTAAGGTACTACAAGTACCTTCGGGCTGTACTGCAAGTACCCAAATGTTAGACTCTCGAAACGAGTTGTAGCTTTTTAGAAAGAAGAATGTGAAAAGGGGAAAGGTTTGTTCCCTCATGACAGTTCCAGCGTATTCCCCTTCTGCCGCTGGAACCCGCGTTTGATCCTCGGCCAATCGAAGTGTAATTTGGTGGTGGAAACAGTGAATTATTCGCAACTTTTGTGGAGGATCTCCCGTTTTCTCTGCATCTACTATTATCTTCATTCTACAATTGTTTCTCATCATTCGCCGTACCATTATCGACATCATTAGGTCATCAGTTATGATCCTGAGTGATTTTATTTAAGTAAATAAATCAAAATAGATTAATAAATCAAAAATAAATCAATGAAAAATAAAACGTTGAAAATAAACAAATACATAAAAAATGAATACCTATAGCAGAAGCACGAGATTTGACTTTGCATGCCTTCTGGCCCAGTGTGCGTTGGCGCGTGCGGGCTAGCTCGGCGTGCGGTGCGTTCCGGTTCCGGAGCCGGAGTTTGCGGACTCGTTCCGGAAACTTCGGGAGTTCCGCAGGGCTCGGGCGCGAGGCGATTTGCTCCCGCTCGATGGCGGGCGTTTCAGGGATTACAAGAAACACGTTATTTTGGTAGTTTCTGGATCGGTCTGTGCCTCCTGAAGCAACCGTCAAGTCGATCAGGAAGAGATTCGGTTTCGACCAAAGTTTGAGGGAAATTTCATTTTCTGTCTTTTTGCGTTTTTCCGAGTACGTATCAGATCATTTTTACTTAATAGATTGCTTCAAACGTTGAGGATGCAGAAAAATGATATTATTTTATGCTTTCAATAAAATATTATGATGTGTTTTCTCCAGTATCGGTTTGATTCACATTGTAATCGCACTTGCGGTGTAAGAACAGAAATTCTGCAGTCTGCAATGTTTTGACACGTACATCTGATGTTTTCTGTGTAGTAATAGGAGAATTTACGTTTTTAGGATCCGGTCAAATATTTTTCTTCCTTAATACTAAACTTCCTTAATAACACTAATACTAATATTTAACTTACATTCTTATTTTCTCATAAATTGTTTATTAATTCTGTTCATTTATGTAGCATGATATTTGGTCGTGTGAAGGTTATAAGAATTTTTGTTTACCATCCTTACTGTTTTAAATTCGAGATGTATTCTTGATTTCATATTTGCAAAAGGTAATTTAAATGAAAAAAATGCTTCTGAACTTTTTTAGATGGATTGGGGACTGAAAGCTGCATCTTAAACAGTTTACATTACCTCCTTTATTTTCATTTCCAAAACAACAAAATACCTCAAAAATAATTTGAGAAGAATCCTTACTCATATTGTTATTAGTTCATATAATTTTTATAAAAAACATGTTCACAGATTAATTAAACGCATGCATGTTCAACGAACTCTATTAGCGCTTTGCATGCTCCAATTTCTTGGAACTTTCTGAACTCTAATCTTTTTATTCTATCACCTCAGAGTATCTGCATAAACATTAGAATAAACAATTATTATGGCATTCTTGAGAACCCTCAGATTACTTACTAGATGGAACTGAGAGAGGCAACAGCAATATGAGTTTTATCGACTTTTAGAGATCATGTGCACTGAATTTTCGAATACTAACGCAGATTTATTTACTATTCTAATGAAGAGAATTCAAGTGAAATATTCTCTCGCAGTTCACTGTAATGTGTTTCGGGAACGCATTCCCCACTCCCGTGCTGATGAGAAGATTTTTCACATTTTGGAAGCTTGTGAAAGGGATTTTCGAAAAGGAGGAGGGAGAGAAATAATTTTAAAGTAGAAAATCAGGGTTTACATTCAGGCTAAATTTGAAAATCGTAATCTTAACTGCTATTTTAAATAAATATTGTCCACTGTAAACATTGTCATATCTGGTGTATTTTGATCGTACTAGACATTTGGAATATTGAATTAATTTATTGTTTTGAATATAATGTATTATCAAACGCAAAATTAAGAATTGTATACGTAAACTATAATTAGCAGTGATTGTATTATAAATATAATTGACATGTAACTCACCTGTATCAAATTAAATAGTTCGCTAATGACATTTATATTGATTACAAAAAGACATTTTGCTAGTAAGTGTTTTTACAAACCTTTTTTAAGGTGTAAATACTTTTAACTTAATCTTTAAGTCGGATATTGTTGCATAGAAATGGCATATCCGATTTAAATCGAAGAGGTTACAATCCTACCTTTAACAGTAATCCAACATTTAGCATAATCTCATTTCCTCAAAAGCACTAATTCTTGGAGGTAGATGCCATGTTTCCGTTCAGTTGCCTTCATTAAAGCGTAGTGTCCGTCGAATCAAGTTCCTCTGATTGGCGTGTCTTTCTTCGCGAAAGGCAGCAGCAGCAGCTTCATTTAGGGCCCCTTGCCACCGAAGCTAAGCAATCCATTCCACCAGGGCTCCGCACCCGATCACGCCATCTTCGGCGGATCTCGACAGATCAGTTCCCCATCTCGCCCCGGGAGGGTGAGGAGGACGGAGTGAGAGGTGGAGGGGGCGGGGCGGGGCGGGGGTTGTTTGCCCCTAATTCCGTGCTTGGGAGTCTCCTTTCAGCAGTCTTTGTTCGCGCCCGCGTCTCCGGCGCCGGCGTCTGCGAAACTGCATTCTCCCGGGTCTCCGCGCTTCGCCGAGCGGGCGGTTGATTAATTGTACTGGACTACTCGCACAGAATAAGCGCGCGGCGCGACGCGGCGCCCCACCCCCGCCCCCACCCCTCTTCTCTCAACCCTTCCTCCTCACTGCCTTCCCCTTCGTCGTCACCACGCTTGTCCCTTCTTCGCCTCTGACACCCCGGCTCTAATGTCCCTATCTCTACCTCTATTATCTCTGTCACTATCGTTTCACAACTATCGTCTCCCTCACTATCGTCTTCCTCACTATAGTCTCCCTCACTATAGTCTCTCTCACTATAGTCTCTCTTACTATAGTCTCTCTTACTATAGTCTCTCTTACTATAGTCTCTCTTACTATAGTCTCTCTTCCTATAGTCTCTCTTACTATAGTCTCTCTTACTATAGTCTCTCTTACTATAGTCTCTCTTACTATAGTCTCTCTTACTATAGTCTCTCTTACTATAGTCTCTCTTACTATAGTCTCTCTTACTATAGTCTCTCTTATTATAGTCTCTCTTACTATAGTCTCTCTTACTATAGTCTCTCTTACTATAGTCTCTCTTACTATAGTCTCTCTTACTATAGTCTCTCTTACTATAGTCTCTCTTACTATAGTCTCTCTTACTATAGTCTCTCTCACATTCGTTTCTCTCACTATCGTCTCTTTCACTACCGTCTCTTTCACTTTCGTCTCTCCCACTATCGTATTTCTCAGTATCATATTTCTCACTATCGTATTTCTCACTATCGTATCTCTCACTATCTTCTCTCCCACTATCTCATATCCCACTATCGTCTTTTTCATCTCCACTTTTGTTTTTTGCCCATTTTGACTTCTTTTACTATTCTTTTATGCTTCGGCTCATCATCACCTCTTTGGAACCATCCATATAGATCTCATCTGGCAGCACTGACACTGATGTAGACGTGTGTCAGTGCGCTGTCATGTTATCTGCGTCAGTCATCAATGTTACCTTCATCATTATCATTGCCACCACCATTGTATCACCACAACGACAGCCCATCTTACCCTCACTATCGCCATCACCACAGTCAATATCACCATCATTATCACGACTAATAACAATTCCGACACTTACACTAACTCCTACCATTCCGCCAACCCCATCATCAACCACTAGCAGCACTATAGACACAAAAAAAAACACAATCACAACCATTACCATCACACCAAGACCAACATCATGTACAGCCTCTCCAGCCCCACCACCAGCCCCGCCAACATCATCTCGTTCACCGCCATCTCCACCATCAGCATGGCCACTCATCAGCGCCACCGCCGACCGCGCCTGTCTGCACGGCAGGAGCAGCGCCGACGAGGGCCCGTGTAATCTCTTCGTTCCCCGACCCGCGCGCCTTCTCCGCTTGCGACGCGGGTTTACTCCGGGCGTTTCGTATTCCGGGCCACAGCGGCGGTGGCGGCGGTTGTGATTGCGGAGGCGGAGTCGCTCGTAGATGAGACGGTTGTGTGGGATTTACATAGAAGCTGCGAGCGCCCGCCTTGTGAAAGCGACCCCCTGTGTGAGTTGGCGGCTTATTCGGTTCGGGTTGGCACGCTATCGCCCTCTCGCGCGCGCTCGCGGCTTAATTTTTGCGTGTGCTTAATTGGGTTGGGCGCAATCACCTCCGGAAGGTCGGATTGGACCGGCTGAGAGTCCTGACAAATTGCGATGCTCGTGATTTTGTTATCTCTTCTCTTCAATATAATTATTGAAGTGTTCTTGAATTTGATTAATGTACGTTAATGTGCTTCTATTGTGTTAGTGTATAATATTGTATTTTGGGCTGTTTTATCGTCGTTTTTCATTCGGTGCGTATAAAGTAAACTAAGAATAAATAATTTCGTTTCTCATATGGAAAGAAACTTTCTCAGCTTTATCAGAGTCTTCTAATTGATTCGATATAATTAGGATTAACTGTGCAAGTAATTTTCTTATATTCATTGAAAATTTCTGAACATGATCGAGGTCAGAGATCATGACTATTTGACGATAGGATTATCAATCAACGAATGGAAATAAACGAGTCTTTGCGTGATATTGCGCATTATTAATTTAAGTTACAGATTCACGAACTAACAATGCAACAATATTGTCAATGTACACAATGACAAATAAATATTTTTATCTTTTGATTTTTTAACAATCTTTCGTCGAGTCTTACGTAAGATCAAATTCATTTTAATGAACTCAGCTTTTCGACTCTAATAATAATAATAATAATAATAATAATAATAATAATAATAATAATAATAATAATAATAATAATAATAATAATAATAGTTCCTAATAGTACTGAAACATTTATGCAGCATAAAATAATTCCCTTCTCAATTGAATATGTAAAAAGTATAACTCTTTAATTTTATTTTACACGTGACATCCAATTATTATTCTGGTATTTTTTTGCACACTCTTTAGACTGAAACCTGTTGAACATGATTTCTCCAATGTAGAAATATAATACTACTTAATATTATTTTTTCTTGAAAATCCTTCAGTTTTGTTCTAAATGAGACGTTTTTGATGAAAACTACTCCTTTGCAATTAAAGAAACTATTAGTGTGTGTCAAACTCAATATAAGAGATTTCCACAAATCACGAGGGTGGCAAATATTTATTAACTTGTACAATTTCCACTATAATATAAAAGTCGGGATATTATACTACGTATTTCTTCAGAAATACCTAGTATACCTTATTTATACATTTCTGTATGATTCTATTCCTAAACTTCTGAAAGGTCTACACTTGGAATCTGAACGAATTGTATGAAGACAGTCTGAATTTTAGACTTCTCAATGCTACATAATGAACTTAATTTTGTGTTAAAAGTCTTTTACGTGGACGTTGCATTTATGGTTTCAGTGATTGAAAATCCAAATATTTTGCTACTACTTTATATTCCTTGGTGAACGGTGAGATATTAAGATAATTCATAGTAGAGTTATGTAAATGAGATAAACTAACACCAATTAACTGTTAATAAATTATTAATGTTAATTGTGGTTATTATTATTTTTCTACTCTTCTATGTTAATATTATCCAAATATTTTATGTTCATTTGTAATATCTTCCTTAATGTTGAATGCTTCTCGAAAAATATTAAAAAATATATCTAGTAGTACTGCTGTAAACAAATCACGAGAATAACTGAAAACAAAAATCAAAATGATAAATTAATTATATAGTGTCCCTGATGAGAGTGACTAAGAAAATATTTCGTAATGAATGGTCATGTCGGCGCGGGTGGTGGGGACGGCATAGGCGTTGGAGGTAAAGGTAGGCGAGTTGGCGAGGTAATGGGAGTGGGAAAAGACGGCCTTACCTGCAGGGACGACAATGGCAGAGGCGGGTTGACGCCGTGGCGGCGCGGGCGGTGGGGGCGGCATAGGCGTTGGAGGTAAAGGTAGGCGAGTTGGCGAGGTAATGGGAGTGGGAAAAGACGGCCTTACCTGCAGGGACGACAATGGCAGAGGCGGGTTGACGCCGTGGCGGCGCGGGCGATGGGGGCGGCATAGGCGTTCGAGGTAAAGGTGGGCGAGTTGACGAGGTAATGGGAGTGGGAAAAGACGTCGGCAGGGTCGGCAATGGCAGAGACGGGACGGTGGGAGAGGCGGGTTGACGCCATGGTGGCGCGGTGGTGGGGGCAGCTTATGCGTTGGAGGTAAAGGTGGGCGAGTTGACGAGGTAATGGGAGTGGGAAAAGACGGCCTTGGCTGCAGGGACGGCAATGGCAGAGGCGGGACGGTGGGAGAGGCGGCGCGGCGGTGGGGGCGTCATAGGCAATGGAGGTAGAGGTAGGCGAGTTGAGGAAGTGATTGGAGTCGGCTTTGTCTGCAAGGGTAGAGATGGCAGTGGCGAGGAAGGAGGGAGGGGAAGGGCGGTGGCGCGGTGGCACGTAGAGTGGAAGCGAGGGGAGGGCGCCGCCGCGAAGGCCGATTAGCAGGGCGTTGCTTCCCCAGAGGGAGACCGACTTCTGGAGGGTGCGCACGCAGCGCCCTCCGGCTCCCTCCGGCGCCCCCGACCTCCCGACCTCCCGCAATCCCTCCGAGCTTCTCCCACTAATTTGGGTTTGCTTTTCAAGTTGTTTCCCTGGTTTTACGTACGTTGAGAGGCGCAGTCGATTTAAATAACCTTCGTGACCCCTTCACTGTAGGATTCTACGCCTATCTTTATTGCCTATTTGCACCTTGTGGTTGTTATTCGGTAGACAACCAAAGGCACAAGGTAAGCTAAGTACACTCTGTGAATAGAATGTGAGTTGAAAGAAAATATTGACTGCGGAAGTGCAGTATACTGGAATTCTTTGAATTACTTGACAATATATTTAAGAATACTTACCATGTTGATTGTACATTACAGTTGTTCATTGTTAGCGCTCTAGCACGAAGTTTAAAAAATAATTGAATTGAGCACTATTTTATACTAGGAAATTATGTATTTGTGTACTAATTTTCAATATTAACAGCACTGTGAATTACTATTGTATATAAATTTTCTAAAGTTAGACAGAGACTTCCCCTTCTACGCAATAAAGTGGTTTAGAGAAAGTAAATTATACAACACAAAATCGATGTTGAGATTTTGAAGATAATATAGTATTTCGGAATGCTCGGAAACAGTGTCTCTGATTCCGAATTTATTATTTTCTAAAACGATTCTAAACCCCTCTGTGAAATGTTCTTTTGCACAATCGATACTGACCGAACGTTATAACCGAAATAAAGGCCCTACAAATTTAAAAGGAATATTTTTATTTTCGTCGGTACTTTTTGTGAAGCCCTTAGGCCATTTTAATTTTTTTTAATTACTAATTTTGTCTCAAATATAAAAATGTGCTGTATTTTTAAATACATAATCAGATTTTTACAAAAAATCTCTAAACTTTCCTTAATCCCGAAAGTCCCAACCTGTCCTGCACCTTCAATATTGAATGTAGAAATTTATTTTTTAATGCAAATATGTTCTACAAAATTATATAGTTAAATTATTTTATACATTTTTTAAAAATTATCATTCTTCACTTAATTCTGAGTCAAATCATATTTTTGACGATTTCGAATCGACAATCTCATAGGATGCTTGATTTGTCACAAGAAAACCAGAAAAAATGTAGTAATTGCAACAAAGGATTGCGCGTTCATCATTTTTGCCAATTTCATCAAAAGTTATAAATTTGTACTAAATTTTCACGTACAGTTTAAACTTTTCCTCCAAGGTTCACAAAGAAACGAAAAAATCAATCTATTAGTATCTCTTTGTTGTACAGTGTCCAAAGACATCTCCAGCTGCCACATATTTCTTTAAAATCTATAATATACTTTTTTGTAAAATTGAAATTATTATATTATAAGAACAGTAACAAAAATATTATGGAGTAAAATTGCCAAATATTATTCTTTCTTGACCTTGGGAATTGGAGGGTTAAACAGGCCTGTCGTTGCTTTGCATTTTCTATTCGGGCCAGGAAAGCAATGGAAATGTAAACTATTCCTCTCTTCCACCAAACTGCATGAAATTATCACGACTATTTTAAGTGCCTTTATTATTCGTGAGTGATCATCGACTATTAAAACAGCTCTCGAGGTGTTGATTATATAGAAAAATATAACACATTATCATAATAAAAGTAACGATGAAGAAAAAACAGACATTTATTCCTTAATAGGAGAATTCGGTATGTGGTATGGTGTGACATTCAGCACCGCCGCCTGCATTATCTCAGAAAACGTGTCTGTGCAGATAATAGCAGCGGATAATCAGACGCCCTGTAGGTCGCTTAGCAGGGAGCAAGGAAGTTGACTTTATCGGAGCCGAACGCCGGGCTTCCTCGCCATCGCTCTCTCACGCGTCGATTCGCGCACGAGCGCGCCTCGCAACTCTTGGCGAACGAACTAATCGCAACACGAATATCTCCCACTTGTAACTTCTGACAACGCCAATTAAATGTTATGTGATATTCTCTGCCCGCATCTGAAGTCAAAAAAGATAACAAAATTCGCATGCTTACGCTGGCAACAGGCGAAACTTTGCACATGTGGGAGGTGGCTAGAGCTCTGGTGTTGATCTGGAAATGTCAATTATTGAAGACATGATTTGAACTGTGTCTCGCGTTAATGTTGTCCAAAGACGGATGGACTAACAGACGTATTTCCGAAAACTAATTTTTCTGTATCAATGATCGTCAAAACATTGATTCTGACAGCACACAGTGTCTTACAGGATGTAATTTACTTCACATATGAACACGAGTTTTTCGATATAAAAGTCCCACATCACCGTTTTTTCTCACATTGTATGAAAAAGCGTCACTTTACACTGCATAATTGTAATATATTTTCTCTGAATTACGTAAATAGGCAAGAAATAAATCATGGGCACAAATTGCACTCTTTGGAACAGATTACTCCTTCTAACTTCCGACATTAAAATATTAAGTTATGTATTCATCAAACCATTAAAACCTACGTAAAACTGTAGAAGTGTTAACACGAATCCATTAGCGTATTAAATATATAAATACCAAACGTGCTTGGAAATTTCCTGAAAAATTCGCATCATCCTTGATGAATTCGCAGCACAAAATTGACGGGTAAGTAACGGCCCCGCCCTCTTTTATGTCTTCCGCCGAGGGTTTCAGCGAGGGCGGTTCCATTGGCTGCGACGCGGCGGGGCGGCGTGAGGGCGCAGGGAATTGCAGCTTGGGTCGGACGTCGAGGAGGTCGATTAGCAGCGCGTAGGGAGATCGACTTTATCGGCGCGCGGAGCCAGGAGTTCCCCTTCAGCGCACCCTCCCGCCCCAGCGCCCGCCCGCCCCCCCACCCCCGCCCGCACTCGCGCTCCAACGCACCGCATTCCATCGCGAAGGCGGGGGGGAGGGGGGCTCCGGAAGTGGGGGGGGCGGGACGGCTTTGATATCGGGGAAGGCGATGGCGGCGGAGCGGTTGGTTCGTTGGTTGGTAGTGATTCCGGGCGCGTCAACTGCTGAGGTCACTCATGCCGTAAGTGTAGTGCATGATTTTCTCCTCTGGAGGTAGCGATGATATTACCCCGCTGATTGGCGAGATCCTGTGCCAATCAGGGGAAGATCATCGCTACCTCCCGAGGAGAAAATCATGCACTACTCTTACAATTTCGCCATCCAGGTATCTCCCATCGAAGGGGTACCGCCCCAGCCGGGACAAGCTCTAAGCTCCCGACCGGTCTCCCGGAATTTGTGGTAGTGTAGTACATGTTAGTGTAAGTGTGTGTGTAAGGGGTGAGGATAGGACAAGGAATGGGAAGGACAGATCGCGCGCGGTGGGTGGCCCGTTTTGTAGGGTACTGCTCCGGCATTCGCTTGGTGTTGATCGGAGAAACCACGGAAAACTACCGATCAGAGCCACCGGCCGCTAGAATTCTCCTCCAGAAAGCGACTGAATTCTACGTAGCTGAAAAGCTAGGGTCGAAAGTCTTGGCACCGTGGGGCTAGGACCTCCCGGTTATAGGCACTGCAGTAACATCAGTTGATGCTCTGAGCCACGTCTCCCGGTCGGCGGAGCGGGGTGGCGGGGATGACAGCGGCGGGGATGGTAGCGGTAGGAACGTTGAAAGGTGTGGGCGGCGGGGGTTGTGGAGGGGTGGAAGTGGAAAAGGCATGAGCAGCATAAGCAGGGGCTAGGGCGGCGGCGGAGATGGAAGCTGTGGGAGCGGCGGTGGTGATGGAAGCGGCAGGAACATTGTGGTTGGCGGACGTGGCGTGGATGGTGCAGGGGGTGGTGGTAAAGGCGTGGGCGGTGGAAGCAGTGGTGGCGCAGGGGATGAGAGCGGCAGGCACTTCGGGGGCAACGTGGGTGGCGGAGGTTGTAAAGACGTGAGCGGCGTAAGCATCGGCGGGGGCGGGGGTTGCAGCGGTGGCAGTAGTGGTGGCAGCTGCGGGATCCGGGGTGACAGTGGTGATGGTCTCGCTGCGGCGGAAAGGGTGGCGAGGGTGGTTGAGCTTGGCGTTCGCGCGCGCAAGGAGCCTTTCACCACGACCGGATTAACCGCTCACCCCCCCCTCGAAGGGCTCAGCTCCGCCTCCGTCGCCAGCCCCGCAGCTGCCCTCGAATCCATCTCTGCCGCCAATTCTGCTTCTGCCCAGTCTCTCATGCCCACCTTCCTTGCGTTGTACCTACCTTCTTGCCCCTCGCTTCCAGTGCATGCATGCTACCCTCGTCTGGTGTTTTCTGACCACGCCCGCATCGCCCATTCATCTCCGCCCCTTCGCCCGTATCGGTTCCCAGTTTTGTACTTGGCGGTTACTCGCCTCTCGTCTCCCACCTGCCCCGTCTCACCCCTACGTCCATCTCTGCTTCCGCCACTTTGCCTGCCTTCATGTCCGCTTGCATCTCCCTCTATACGATCATTTTTTCATCATTTTACACCGGAACAGAAAAGTGATGGATCAGACTGGATGGAATTTGTACGAAACAAATGATACATGCTTTATTTTTCAGTACAGATTTCATCCAGTTTGACTACCGCAGTCCTGGCGGTACTTTTCAAAACATTCTCTGATTTGTTATGGGTGAGGTGCGATTTGTTACTTTTGTACAGTTTCGAGAGCGTTCTGCTGGGTGGAATTGTAATGTGAAGTGATTATGTACTGAGAAATAAACTATGTACTGTGTTGTAATGTCGCGTTCCGTACCCAGTCCTTTTATAACCTAACTTGATTTCTTACAATAGATGCGAGGTTCAAATTTTTCATCTTCAGCGTCTTTTGCGTAGGCAGCGCCTTTTGCGTAGGAAGCATTTTCATCATGATTACGTACAGACCAGAAATGACCGTGTAAAACGCGGGAATCACGTTCATTTAGTTTCGGCACCAAAATATAACGTGTAGAAACGATCGTCCTTTTTCCATCCACTTTCTTTATAGAAAAATGATGAAAAAAGGATGAAAAATGACGGTGTAAAACCGAGTTTATGCACCACCGCCACTAGCCACACTACCGCCGACGCCAAGTCCATGCTCTTACCTCAGTTTCCCCTCGCTTCTGCCTCCACTCTCACATCCGTTTTAGCTCCAGTCTCTAAGCTCACAGCCACGATTTTATAGCAGCCTCCAGCTACACTATCCTTCCTGTGCTCTACGTAAATATTCTCCTATGTTTTCACTTTTCTATCTATTGTTTTGTTGGGCTCCTTATAATGCAACAATTTTCTGCCCTATTCAATTTCATCTTACCGTATTTCCTTCATCTGTTTTCTACCTTCATCGTCTTTTGTCCTGACTACTTCTTCCTCCTCGTTCTTGGTTCGCTCGCTCCTGACTTGATTTCGTCCGTTTTATCATCGCACCCCGATTTGTGCTTCATGTCCAATCATTACAGCTTCTTATTTTTCCTCCTTCCCCAATGTTTTAGTTGCACGTGGAAATATATCACTTCTCGTCCATGCTACGTACACAGTTTTTAACTCTTGTTGATTATAAATAAATAATATATAAATAAATAATAAATACTTCCATTTTATCTTTCAGCCGTAGCTATTATCTGTACCTTTCCTCTTCCCCCATATGACGCAAGTCTCCTCTATTTTCTTCCCCATAGCAGTCTCCTCGCATTCCTCCTTTTCATTCCCCTTCGCGTTCATCTGCACACTTCTTTCACCTCAGGGCGCTGTGGCGCGGGGCGCGAGCCAAATTGATACCTCGCTGTCAACCCCCGCTATCCGGCGCCTCACTCAGAAGCCCCACCCCCACCCCCACTTCACTCCCACTCCTCACCCCGCCCCCGCCGCCTCCGTTGCTAAGATTAGGTTTGGATCTCCCCGGCACTCACCTTTGAACCGATCCCCCCTCCCTCATCTTCTCCTCCCGCGGAGCTCGCGCAGGGGGAGGGGGTGGGGGAGGCACGGCGGGGAAAAATCAGGCGGTAAATTGATTGAAGTCAATCCCACTTAGGGGAAGACGCGTTTTAAATCGACACTCAGCCACGTAACCCCGAGCAATACAGAGGCGCCCTCGGTTCCCCGGGCTTTGGGGCGAGACAGGTGGGACGAGGAGGGGTGGGGGGTGGGGGTCGGCCATTCGTCTGCGCCGAAGGAGGTGGGATTAGCGTGAACGATCCTCCGCAGAGGGCGTCGCGATCGTCGATTTGCGACGCGAGGGAAGGTTTGTGTGGGAGGCGATTCCACCACTTGCTCAGCTGTTATTCGGGCCTCCGCACTCGTGATTGCGAAACGGTTGTCGGAAGTAACCGACATATGCAGGGTGCCCAGGGAAGAAACAACGACACTTTGAAAATAAGCTCTTAAGTCAATTTTAGGCGAAGTTTGTCTAATAAAATCCTTCAAGATTTTGAAAGGCTGAGCCGGAATAAGCACTCAAAGGTTGGTTTGAAAACATACTTTCTATACAAAAATTTTCATTTCAAAAACATACCAACACTTCAGAAACATGTAAGTGATTTATTATTTACAAAATAAATGAATATATTTGTTTACAAAAAAATTAACACAGAAATAAAAAGGATTCGAATTGTGAAAATTAAGTGATTTTTTTAATTTCTGTGTCAAATTTTCTTTTTCAACAAATATATTTGTTTTTTTTTGTAAATAATAAACAATTAACATGTTTTTGGGAGTTTTTATGTGTGTCTGAAGCGTACATTCTTACATAGAAAGTGCCCATAGCACGTCATACACAGTTTTTAACAGTGTTTGACGTAAATAAATAAATACATAAATTCCACCTTCTTCTGGCGCAGAACGATTGAGTAATAATCCTTTGTTTACTTCATGGTGTGTCCTTGATGGTATCTCATGTACAAAAGGACTTACCTGTAAAATATTAAAACAATTAATCACCAGGAACGCGTGAGTTCTGCATACGCCTTCACGCCATAATAGCATGGTGACCAAACAGTACGGCAAATTAAGAAATTTTAATTAACATAAATTGCTATAATTAACACATTGATATTTTATCTGCAAATTGTCTTGAAAATACAGGTAATTCCAGACGACTCGCCTAAGAGACCTGATGATACGTATAGCATTAGGTATTTAAACATTTGAATTAACATTTTAATTTCACGCATGTGCTGAGTATACAGTAGCAAGAAAGAGTTGATTGAAACTTGAATCCCATCTGCCTAGCAAATCAAAATTATTAGTTTTTGCCATCACAATAATTTACGTCAAATGCACCTGAATTTACTTCATTAGTTAAGTATATTTACTCAGTGAAAGATTACATTGCATTGTTCTGTCAAAAACAATACTATAAGTAATAAAAATATTTAAACGTTTGGGTTGAACATTACATGCAGATATAGATGAGAAAATAAATAATTGAATACACCTAAACAGTGAAAAAAACAACAGGAAAAGCATTTCGGTACTGTGTCGGCGGTTCTGCTGCAAAATAAATTATGAACATTCATCAAAACCATCAAATAAAAATATTTCAATCATTT
Source organism: Teleogryllus occipitalis (assembly GCA_011170035.1). Taxonomy (NCBI): domain Eukaryota; kingdom Metazoa; phylum Arthropoda; class Insecta; order Orthoptera; family Gryllidae; genus Teleogryllus; species Teleogryllus occipitalis. The sequence goes on along the minus strand of BLKR01001188.1, from coordinate 176,496 downwards.
TTATGACTGGGATAATGATAAATATGTGGTGAATAAATATTCGTTTAATTATTTTTCTTTTTCTTATAAAGTTACGTGTTTTTATATATTTTACTTGTTTTAAATAAGTATTTTAAAATACAAAACACTTTTTAAATTCATTTTCTTAGTGTGAATTCCATGTGTATAATGAATCCATTCTAGGAGGTAGTAATTTTTTTTCCTAGGGCTTGTATCCAGCCGACAGCCGGTGGCCCTTTACGCCCCAAAGGGACGCATATTCGACCATACACTAGACAAACACTTGCGGGCTCCTCTGATCTGGGGTCAGCAGAACGCGAGGCCCTCCGCGACAACACACACACACAAAGTCAAGGGACAAACAACCATGCCCAAGGCGGGACTCGAAACCGCGACCCTTCGGACGGAAGCGCTGAGTCGGTACTCGCTCTTAGCCACCTCGGCATCCAGGTCGGCGGTAGTAATTTAAGATGTTTTATAATGAATTGCCGTGTTAATATTACAAATCTACATTTTTGATCTTATTTGTGTATTTAATAGTTTTTTTGATTTTATTAATGTGTGTTATTCTCCAACGATTGAACCTAAATGTCAACTGAGCCCGAGAAATTCCCGATTAATCCTCAAGTCAGGACGCACTCTAGTATTTATAAAGAAATTGGAATGTATTAGTAGTATCACTTAAGATAAATTAGACTAAACCATACAAGAAACTATTTGGCGTATGTGCGTGAATGTATTCGGGTTTGAATTTTAAACAATATCTGACCCTGGTGGTATCCCTTAATATCGGAATTTCTGTAGTACACAGCAATACACATGTAAACCTTACGTAATTTACCTGCATTATTAAATTGAGTTTACTTCATGGCTCGACTGCAGATGTGGTACTGATAGCCTTGCATCTGCTCAATCCGAATCTTTCGAAGCCCATTAACTCTTTGTGATCGGCAACCAACTGGGCGTGCATTAGTCTACGTAGCAGTTGTTGCCTGGCATTTATCATGCGAAAGGAATGCATGTAGCGTGCGACAGCATGATATGCATGTTTCTCGCAACGATTCAGAAAGGGGTGTGTTGTTTTGTGCTACCATATTCTAGGAAATACGAAATACATCAATTGTAAAATAGCTTCAATTTACCTCCAGCCCATTGGAGATTATATCGTATTTCTCAGAGCTCTTTTGATCACCGAAACTGATAAAAATGTAATAAGAAATTGTTTCTCGTACGATCCGATTTGTGCTTTAATGCTTGGGTATATACAGAAAAAGTTAATTTAATTAAAGCAATGACAGCTGGACATGTAATTTATCATAGCGGGTATTCATGATTTATTATTGCAAATAACCTCTTTTTAATGCGTTTGTCATATGTTTTAATTATGTAACCGAATTGTAATAAAGAGTAATAAATGGCATACCAAAAAAAGATAATAATGTTAATATCTAATTTCAAGTATTTTTTCTTCGTTTAATACGTCATCTGTTATCTCTTTGGAAGTAGGATGTTGAAAAGTCACTCGTATTACGTGTTAAACGTGAAATTGAAAGATGAATTGTTTTCTTTGGAACTATTTGCTTTGGGTAATGAATTTACTATTCACAACTGATTATTCAAATGACATTGCGTGTTGATTGATAATAAAATGCCAAAATTTCATTAAATTTTAACCAGCAAATTTATCTCTTTTTATATAGTTCAATAAATGGTGAATTTCATTTTTTTGTGAGGCAAGGAACACAGCGACGGAAAGGATTAAAGCACGTTATCACGTAACTCCAGTTTTGGTCGAATTGTTGAAGTATACTCCGTCATGTCACAGAAATTGAGCAACAAGAGAGACAACAAATTCTTGGACGCGTGGCCGTCTGAACAACCCGGATATTAAAGGCTCCGAGCCCCTGGCGTAAAGAATGAAAGGCATTGTCTGACTGGGACGTGAATATGTGAAGTTTCGTTTTTCATATTTATTTTTATATCATTAAAATGTTTGCATTATAAAAATGCATCTTCAAGAGACTCAATAGTGTGAAGTGTAACTCTGATCTCAACATCTGCAACGGACGGTCCAAAAACCCAGCTTGAAAAACGATCTTCAGCGGAGAATGTTCAACTTTAAATATGTTCACGGAGGTACATTTAATGGAAAAAAATTCGACCCTCTATTTCCCTTCCGAGTATTTACCCTTTTTTCACGTTTTTCATTTTTCGCTTAATATCCTTTCGGACTTTGAAGCAACTAGTCGAGCGGAGGCTTCCTTTAACCTTAACGCCGCCGTACTTTTCATTACGATCTTCATATAATTTACATTTCAATTAATCGCTTATCAGATGCGCGGTCCGTTATTCATATCTGGGAATAATTTGTCGCTCGTTTAGGGGCTTCCCCGAAGTCCCATTCAGTGCGACCGGGGTGCGCGGCCGCCGGCCCCGACGGTATCTGCTCGCCCGAGGGAGGCTGGTCAGGGAGGTCAGGGCTGGCCCCGCCCCCGAGCCCAGAAGCGCCCGCTCGCCCCGCCCGCCCACACGCCCGCACGCCCCTCCGCTCGCTCGCTCGCTTGCGCACTTCGCCCTCCCGCTCGCCCTGCCTGCCACCGTCTTCCTCTCCCTCCCACCTCCCGACCGCCTGCTCTCTCGCTCTGCTCTCGCCCCTCATCCTCCTCACGCGCTTCCGTCAGGCTCCCTCATGCCCTCTCTACGGCCCCTTCTCCAGTTCACAATTCCGCCGCCCACTTCCGCCCTGCGACTGTCCGCCCGCTTGCGCGCCCTTCCGCTCGCTCGCTCGTTGGTGCTCTTTGCTTTCGCGGCATCCAGCCGCCCTTCTCGCCGCCTTTTCTCTTTTCCCTTCCCTGCCAGTCGCCTTTCTGACGGTCCCTCTCCCACTTCCCCCACCTTCTCCTGCCCCCTCACGCTCGATCTCCAGCTCCCCTTTTCTGTCCTCCCTACTGCCTCTTCTCCCGGTCATAATTCCGCCTACTCGCCCGCCCACGCACCCCCATCCTTACTTGCACTCGCTCGCTTTCGCCCTTTCTCTCGCCCTTCCTGTCTCTCATCCACTCGGCCACCTTCTCCCTTGCTCCTCTCCCGCTCCTCGCGCTCCCCTCTCCTGCCCCGCTCCACTGCCCCTTCTCCCTCTCACTCCCCGCTCGTAACTCGGCCTCTCTCCCCGCCCGCACGCCCGACCGTTCGGTCGCCCACTCCCGTCCAGCCGCTGGCCCGCCCGCTTGCACCGCTTTCCATGCACTCTTGCTGCCTGCTTCTCTCCCTTCCTCAATCCCTCTCCCTCGCTTTCTCGACCGCCTCTTCCGCCCCATCTCTTGATGTCTCTCTTCTCCCTGTCCTACCCTCTCTCGACCTCACTCTTACACTCACTCCCCGCCAACTATCCCGCCCCATCGGGCGCACCCTCTCCCTCAACCACTGGCCCACCCTCTGGCCTACCGGCTGGCCCACTCGCTGGCCCCCCGATGGCCCACCCGCTCGCCCACCCTCTGGCGCACCCGCTAGCTCACCCGCTGATCCACCGGCTGGTCCACCAACTGGCCCCCCGCTGGCCCCCGCCGGTCCACTAGCTGGTCCACCTGCTGGCCTACCCGCTAGCTCACCCGCTGGCCTACTCGCTGGCCGCCCTTTGGCCCGCTATCCCCGTACGTCCGCCTTCCTCGACTCTTTCCACCAGAACCTCTCGCCCATCCAGTGTCTTCTTTACTCACTCACAGGCCAATTCCGCCAAGCGTTTGCTTCTCCCTCTCATCCACTACTCTTTACGTCAGCCCCTCGCTCAGACGCACCCTCAATCGCATGCTCATCCTTAAACTCTTCCTCACGCTCACTCGCGTACCTAGGCAGCCACTCCGTCACCCCACTGCAAGCCCAATCCGCTCTACCTCCCACTGTACCTTCCACCGCCTCCACTACACATGGCCGCCCCCCCCACCAGCCCAAACAGCTCTCTCGTTCTCTCATCTGCTTACTCGCTCACATGAGCCAATCGTTCCCCCGATCGCCCTTCTATGCAAACAAAACTCACCCACGTAAAGGCACTAACCATTCGCACCCGCTCACTCTCGCATCCCGCACTCTCTCCCTCTCTCCTTTTCGCACTCGTCACTAGGCCGCTAGCAGCCCTCGCCCCTCCCCTGCGCTCTCGGCCCCACCCGTGCAACACTGGGTTCTCCGCTTACCCTCAACGCGTAAGCTCCCCACCACCAGAGTCCGCCCGTGGCTGGATCCTCGTCACCGTCCCTCCCTCATCCACGCACCCATTGCCACCAGGCTGTTTTTCATCACTTATTGCTCCCTCTAGCACCGCTCCTTCCCCGCTTGCGTGTTCTTCTAGCAGACAGAAATTTGTTCACATCACACCTGGTCGTCCGCACGTTCGCACGCCGCCCTCTCTCTCCCTCTCTCTCCCTCTTGTCTCCCCCTCTCTCTCACGCTCTCTCCTCCTCTCTCCCCCTCTCTCTCCCTCTCTCTCCCTCTCTCTCTCTCCCTCTCTCTCCCTCTCCTTCCCTCTCTCTCCCACCCCAATATCCCGCTTGCTTGCCCGCCTGCCCGCTATTCCGCTCACTAGCCAGTCTACCCACCCGTGTCCGTCTGACTCCCCATACACACATTCTCTCTCTCTCTCTCTCTCCCTCTCTCTCTCTATCTATCTATCTATCTATCTACCTATCTCTCTCTCTCTCACACACACACATAGACAGTCACACATACCAGCACGCACATAAACATATGTACACAAAAAATATTTTCATTGCCCCCAAAACGCAGCCTCTCTTCCTCCACAGTTACCTTCTCACCGCTTCCGCCCCGTCCGCGGCCCTCCCACGCCGTCCCAGCTCAGGAGCGCGCGCCGCCGCCGTTGCCGCCCCCGCCCTCCTCTCCCCGCTCCCCCAATCCACTTCCACACATGCCCCAACCGCGTCCAGCTCTCCCCTCGCATCACCGTCCTTTTTTCTCGTCTTTCTAGTCCCCCTCTTCCCTCCCCAAAGTTAGCACTGCGCCTCTTCTTGTATTCGTGGGGCAAGAAGTGCGTTGACCACTACCCCCGGGAGTAGTGCCCTTTGTCCTTCGCCCCACCCTCCTGCCTGCTTGTACATTCTCGTCAGCCCTAAATCTCTGCCTCCATTGCTCAGCTGTATGGTCACCCGACGGTCATTCTGATACACATCTCCACTCACGTGACTCTGTATGCTTCCCTGCAAAGCCAGTAGCCCGCAAATGCCACTCGCTACCGCACCCGGCTACTGTTGCACTACGTCACCTAAACCGTGCACGTTTTTACTGTATCTACCGTGACCATTTCGTTCCTTTCATCGTTACTCTATGTCCATTTATTCTCGTTCCGATCTTTTCTAGTATCTTATCATTTCTAGTACTCCTCTGCCCGTACGTGGCAAAGTGATTCTCCGTGACTCCCCTAATTCGACGTGGAACTCTCTATCTCTCCACCCACATATTCTTGATTCGCGATGTCCTGGAGTGTTGCACTCACTTTCTTCCACAACCTGCACTACCTCAAATTCCCGCTCCCCCCCCCCAACTGTGCTGCTGAACTCCTATCTCCCACATCACGCAACTTTTCATCAATCCGGCCCGTTTTAACCACCACTGTAGCAAACCTCCCACCCTTATTCCCTCTTCTGCTCGCCGCTCTTTCCGCATCTCATGCCTCCACTTTCCGTCGCTTCACCGTTTCCGCCTCCCCCGCTGCCGCTGCCGCCACCACCACCGCCGGAGCTCCCCGCGCTCTTATCTGCAGATCTGCTCGCCGCCTCCGCCGCCACAGCCGCCGTATGATTTATATAAAGGGCCGCGTTGTGCAGTTTCGACCGTTGCCCTGGAAACGGAGTCCCGCGAAAAATAATGGCAACAGCGAAGTGATGGAGCGCGGGCTTCGAGAGTGGGAGAGTGGGGCGTGGCGCGCGGCGCGGGGGTGGGGGTGAGTGGGGTAGCGGAGGGGGGGAGGGATGGCACGGCCCCGGGCGCGGCTGGTGGCGCGCTGTCCGCGTGGTATGGAGGTGGGTAAAGGGAAGAAAATTAAAGAATCAGAAGCAGGGTAGAAATACATATTTCACCGTCGAGATGAGTTTTTAAAAAGAAGCCAATGAAATATAGCCGCTGAAGAGAAGTGAATTCGCATGAAAGAAATATGAAAAGATATATCACGCGTTCCTCGAAATTACATTCACATAAAGTGGTGGTGTCGCTGGATATATTAGCGGGCCTGTATAGACTCCCGTCGGTTTGGAAAGCGCCCGGCTGCTTGCGGGGTTGCAGGAGGGGGAGAGAATCTTAGCGCCGTTCGAACGGGTGAGCTAACGGAGCGTGGATGTTCGCGAAAGCGCTGCCCCGCCCCCGGGCCCTTCATCTTCATGGGAGAGCCGCGCGGCGGCCCACATTCTGACATGCCCCGGTGCACGCCGGGCCGCCCCGCACGCCCGATTCCCCGGCCCCAGGCCCCTCCTGCCGGCCGCCCGCCCGCCTGAGAGTGCATCCTTCGGTGGAGTCGCTGCCTGAATAGGCTGTGATGGTCGTCCAGCATCTCAAGGGTTCGGGAATAATAAACACTACGGGAGTATAGAAGCAAAGCCTAAAATAACATTTTGTGATTAAATAATAATTGAAGTTTTTATTGGTGTTTTTGTTACTTGTGTTTGTCAGAATGGTGTGCATTTCGAAACTTTCTGTCATTGTGTTGGTTATAAAGGGCAAACAGCCGCCTGATTCGCAAAGCTCCCTTTTTTCCTGCTTACCAGTTGAGAGTACAACCTTAGAATATGGCTGAAGAGACTGTAAGGGTTTCCAGCATCTGAAATGTTCGGAAATAATGAACACTGCGGAGAGTTTAGAAACAATGCCTGAAATAACATTTTGGGAATAAATAATGATTTATATTTTATCGGTGTTTTTGTTACTGGTGATTGTCAGAATGGTGTGCATTTCGAACTTTCTGTCATTGTGTTGGATGTAAGGGGCAATGCCCATACTTGCTCGGCATACCGCTGTCTTCTTAACAAAGCTCGCCTTATTCTTGCTGACCACTTGAGAGGGCATCCTTCTGGTTGAAACTGGCTGAACAGGCTGTAAGGGTTATCCAGCATCTCAATTGTTTGGAAATAATAAACACTATGGGAGTTTAGAAACAATCTCTAAAATAACATTTTGTGAATAAAAAATAATTTATATTTTTATTGGTGTTTTTGTTACTGGTCATTGTCAGAATGGTGTACATTTCGAAACATTCTGGCATTGTGTTGGATTTTAGGGGATAATGCCAAGCTCATCCTTGCTCTGCATAACGCTGCCTTATTCACAAAGCTGGCATTTGTTTTGCTGACCAGATGAGAGCGCATCCTTTGTTGGATTCGCTGCCTGAACAGGCAGTGACAGGGCTCTTCAGCATCTGGAGTGTTTCGTAATGATAAAAACATGTAAATTATGGGGTGGCAGCGGAGATATTGTGATACTCCATGATAAACAATCTGGGGTCAAAGAGGTGTCTGGCTACATGTAATCATATTAAAATTACATTTAATACTATTGTGGTAGATACCACATTGACCCCAGATAGTTTATAAAAACTTGTTTAGAAATGATACCTAAAATAATATTTTGTAAATAATGATAGATGTATAATACATATTTTTAAATTTCAAAACTGATATTTTTTTTCTGTATCATCATATTCATCCACTGGTGATCAGGAAAATGTTTACGAGTATTTAAACATTTTCTCATTTGCGTAGTGAAATTCAGCCTGGCTCCGGAGAACTTCGCTCGATTCACTGGCAGCTGGTGGAGAATGCATCCTCCGATGAATATCATTATCTCAATATGCACAAACAGGGTTGACTAGCATTCGAAAACTTCAGTAATTAAAAATAACCTTTGTCAAGCAACATTAGGGGAAACTACATTACGTGAAAAAACTAAAGCAACATTACGTGAAAAAACAATAGGTGAACTATTTGCTGTTGAACAGAAATTGAGTTTTGCAATATTCTCATATTCTGTCAATCTGTTAAATATTTAAAATACCTTGTGCAATATAATGATTTTAATGAGTAACCTGACGTTCTTAGCCTGCTTTGATGAATGCCACCTTAGCGATCCCCATTCCCCTACGTAAGGCCAAAAAATGAAGTGAAAACCATCGTCATGTGGCTCATCTCCCTCCATCTAGGAAAGCAATAACGGACTTTGGACGAATGAGATAAGACAAAGGCATTGTTAAATACCTACACAAAGGTATACGCTGGTTTTTATTTGTTGTGATACTCTCCTATTAGTTTAGGCTTTGGCGTACATTCTTGTAATAGTTTAGGGTATATAACATGTAATAAAAATAAATTTTAAAAAAATTATTGCTTGGCTCGTCCGTTCTTGCGCATACGAAGATACAAGAAAAAGTATCTAAAGAAAGATTTTCTTTTAAATTTTTATCCATGACAAGACTTATTAACCTTTGTTCAGATGAATCAAGTCGTGAGAATTCATACTATTCCTGAATGACAAAATAGTAATTCTCTGCGTTTCTCGACAGCAGGTATTTAGACACGCACATCCCAAATGTATTTCTGCAATTCTTACATAATATTTTAGAAGGATTAATATAAGGCCAACCAATTGGCGGGATTCTACGCAACAGGACCAGCAAACGTTAGGGTAAGACTGATTTTTAACAGTCAGAAAATTAATCAACCCTTCGTAAAATATCAAAAATAACTTGTCACATATATAGAACAATTATTTTACACAATAGAAAAGAAATGTAATTGTATATTTTTATTAATGTTAATATTATAAATTAGAAGCAATATATTCACACCGATATATTTATTTTATAGCGTTTGAAGTACGAAATGAGTTGATTTTAAATGCTTGCAGAATACATTCGTCCACATTTATAGGAGACTGTACACTAAAAAGAATATTAAGGAAATTATCAGTTTAATTTTCGCGGGGTTCCTTGTTTGTTCTTTTGGGATTTACTTTTATTAATTCTCGTCAATTGGCCTATGCAATCGCTTCTATTGCATGTACCGATTAACTGCAATGACCCTCCTCTGGCGGTCGATTTTAAAACTGCGTCACTCCACTTGTTATGACAAATGATTACTTTAAAATGTACAGATACGTAAAAAGCGTTGTTCCTTTCCGCAATTTGAACGACAAAAATTTTCGATTTTTTTCTAAAATTGATGCGTTTAAGTATAAATGTTCAATCGATATCCATTGCTAGAACATTATCATCTTCTATTAGCTCCTCGATACTGATATTTTTAAATACTGATGATTTTGGGAATATAAAAATAATTGATTAAAATGTCATAAAAATGACAGAAAGGACATTTTTTCTAAAAAAAATATGAGGCGTTCCGTTAGGTAGGACTTGAAGAGGAATGCCTTTCCCCTTACGAAATGCAAAATTTTGATGGCAGGTAAATATAAGTAAATTATATTACGTTACAAATCTTGTTGATAATAACTAGTAGTGTGACTGTTGTTTGCAGGCTATGTAACGAAGACATGATAAAATTATTCTGCATTATAAATTAAAATAAGTACGAGTGTTCAATTAATGAGCCCCTTAAAGCTCATGTGGTGTAACACACGTTATCACATCATTCTCTCTATTACCATTACCGCGCTTGAATTGGTTGGCTTTTACTTCTGATATTGATTATTAAAATACTGTTTTTATAGAAATTCATTTTCTATTACTGCAACACGAATAAATAGTAAAGCTTAATTTCTACAAATACATCCAATTAGTAAATATTGCGAGAAAATGTTTGACTACAAACATATGTAAAATAAGTTTAATAAACAATTTCATCCGATGTTTAGTAATTGCCTAACGTGCGTATGCCGGTACCTCACCTTGTACCTCGCAGTTAGACCATTTTGCGGTAAACTGTTGAGAGCAAGCAAGGTGTCATTTGATCCGTTTGGAAAACTGAACATTTAACTTAATTCTTCTCAATCTAATTTTAAAAATAGTAAAATGAAAATATGAACATACATTTTACAATGTGTTTGATAAATAATTCTTATTTTTCCATTTACGTTCTTGGTATTCCCGGCATTTATTCTCCAAATTACTCATCACAGCTGCATCATTATTAATTCATGTCTTTTCATTTGCTGCGTAGTAAAGTTAGGCCTTTCTCGTCCTCGGGAATTCTACAAGATATTTCATCTCCACATGGCGACCGCTTAATATACAGCACTAATAAAGCTGCAAGAAGACGAATTCGTTTTTAATGTAGCGTTAAAATGAAGACATTAAATCATTTTTCCAGCTAATTATTTTACTTACTATTAATTGTAGAATTTAAAGCATTAAGAAACCCTTTAGAATATTTCATAATATTTTGAAGTACTTTTTATACTCTAAAAAGACAACTACATTTTCGAACTCTCATTGGAGTTGCCATTAATTATTGTTGCGTTTCTGTGGAATAAATCATTCATAAACACGGGCTACTCAGGTGACAAAAGGCTCCCTTGCTCTCACAGGAAGTAAGTACTTTCTCATTCACACACCATCTGTGCTTTAGGCCATCCTGCTCCGACATCCGGCACGAGGAGAAGCGAAACAGCAGGGAACAAATAATAACAATGCATTGTTATCGCTTGCGGTCAATGCGAGGGGCTTGAATAAGCCTCACAATTCGGGGGAACCACTGTGGCGGCGGGGAAGTGGAGGCCAACAGCACGGGTGGTAGCAGGGAGAAGAGCGGGGCTGCGGAGTTGGGGGGGGGCAGGGACGGGAACATGGAGTGTAACAAGCCAGAGAACAGGAGGACAGGGGCCTGGAGGAGCGGGCCGTGCACAGGGGGACTACTTAGGAAACGTCATACGAGTGGGGCCCTGTCATGGGGTGGGGGGAGCTGTGAAGAGGCCGACATACTGACCTGGCCTGCATGGGAGATATTGCGTGAGCGGAGGCAGTGTAGTCAGAAGGAATAGGAGAAGCTGGGACAAGTAGGGAAAAGGCGGTCCCAACAAGGAGAGGAAGTTGCCCAGAAACGACTGGGGTGGCACGTCATTGCTGTCAGAAGCGGAACTGACAGGGAACGGGGTGTCAAGAGCGGGGAGGAAGGGGCGGGGACTCAGGAGTTCTGGCGACAACGGTGGGGACCTGAAGGATGGTGACGTCAGGAGCGCGGCTTGCAGGGAATGGAGTGTCAAGAGCGGGAAAAGAGAGGGGCGGGGGCTCAGGAGTTCCAGGACAAGGGCGGGTACCTCAGGGATGGTGACGTCAGGAGCGTGGCTAGCAGGGAAGGAGGTATCAAAAGATGGGAAAAGTCGTGGGTGCTCAGAAGTTCCAGGATAAGGGCGGGTACCTGAGGGATGGTGACGTCAGGAGCGCTACTGGCAGGGAAGGGGGTGTCAAGAGCGGATGCCAGGGAAAAGGCTGCCAAGAGCGAGGGCTTCAAGGGCAGGGCCGATATAAAGGGGTATGGCAATGGCAGTCAGTGACGGAGGGCAGGGCCGATAGGAACGGAGGTACGGGCGGCAGAGTTGTCGGCGGCAGTGTTGAACGGCGTGGACGGGGACGCGGCGGGCGGGCAGATGCCAATGGCGACAACGATGGTGGCAGGCACCGGGTCCAGGCGCGCTAGTGTGCTATATTACCGTTACACAAAGCCAACCAATTCAAGCGCGTGACCCAGGCGGCTTTCATCAAACGCGCGCATATCAATGTTATTTCGCTGGCGTTCCTCGCTTTTTACCCCTCCTCGGTGGGCAGGCACCCGGGGAAGCCGGGGAGTGGGGGGCTCGGAAGTCAGAGTTACCTTTTCAACATTTTGCCGCGGTCTCTGGCGTTAATGAAAAATAAACGTTCGTATTTAAACGAGGTGACGGGGAAAGAACCTTTATTGGTTCCTGTGTTTTTATATCGAAATGAGAGTGCTGGCTTCCGCACTTTAGGGCCAGGCACAATAGCCCAAGCGCGCTGTTTTTATAGTGCGCCAAAGATATCAAATATTAACGACGTGCAGTGGAGTGACATCTATCGCCCGGGAGACTGCTCAGGGGCTGCGGTGCGGTTGTTTCAGCTTCAAGGAGCTCTCTAAATGAAAGTTTCCTGACGTGAGGATTGGGAAATATTGTAGTTATTGAGTACTCGCAAAACGAATTTTTGGAAAAAAATTCCTTAGTCATGAAATATTTGCAAAATTGTGAAAATGAATTGAACGATTTGTCTGCTGATTGTGATTTTGTATTTTATGACACCAATCAGGTCAAATTTGAATCTTTTTTTTTTTTTTGCATTCGTTTCGTTGACCAATGGAGAACTTCAAATTCAGAAAGAATAAAAGGAAATAACAAATATATTTTCGCAAATGTATTTCACAGGAAACATGGGAAAATTGTAACTAAGCTGGATGTTATAAAAGGGTCTCATTGAATATGCTTGTACATGTTACCTGTCGTTGAAAACTTCTATTAAATTAATTATTACAAATTGAATTTGGGATATATTCCATTAGACTTTTTCCCTTGAAAGTATTGAAATCTGTTTTATTCCTTCGTAGATAAGGCTCTGAGATCTTGATACTCCCTTTTAAGGGCAAAGGCCCATCATAGAATAAACGTAAAAAAATAAAGTAGACAACTCGAAGAAAATTTTTATATTCGGAAATCTTTCAGAATAAGTAACAATGAAAATATCTTTTAAATGTTGATTCGTATTTTATGGAATAACAAAGACTATTTCTTGTAATTACATTTTTTTTACTATTCAGCGTTTGTGAGAAAATGTGTACGATCGTCTTTAATTTTCCACTGTCTATCGTTTCTTAATCATTGCTTTTCGTACACGAATGCTTTAAGAATATATATGTCCTACACAGCTCCATCTCCTTCTTTTGTGCCACATCATTTGTATTCAATAAAGACAAATAAATGATTTTTGATTGCCTATTTATAAACATTTTAATGTGGTAATTAATGTTAAACGAAAATATGAAGAGTGTTTTATGTAACTTTAAGTCGATGTAAATCTCTTCCGCATTTGAAATGGGGCAAACTGATCAGTGCAGTTACAAGTGCTAGGTCGGGAAACACGATTCTAAAATAAAGTTCCAATCTCGCAGATATTCTGGGAAGGTATTAAACGACCTGATACATGTTGATGTCATCTCATAATTTCCTCTCCATTAATCGTGTGCCATATAAAACGCTTTTCCTAAACTATAAACCTACCCGAAAGTACAGTGTACTACGCAAATTGATAAGGCGTACTACCTTCCATATTTTATATTACACAGCATTCCGTGAAGAGATAATCTCGACACATAGAAATGTTGATTTTATATCTGGGGCATTTACTGATATAATATTAGGTAAATGGTGTTCATCTTCCGTGGTCAGTTATGATTACTTTCTTAAATGTCATTGTGCAACATTTTTACTGCCTTAACTAAATGAATCATAATTCACATACGCAATACGCAAGGTTAGTGAAAATTGAGGGATTTATATCTTCTTTGAACAATATTATTTGAGAAAGGTGACAATAAAATACAGAAACTACAATGTATTTGCAATAAAGTTGACTGGGTTATACTGATTTTTTAAGCTTCTGTTATTTCTTTTCTTTTTTGTTTTGTTTTAAGAAGTTTTTTCAGTCACATAAATAGTTTCAAATTATTATGAGGGATTTTTTTGTTATCAAAAGTATTTCACACGCAATATTTCTTCATACGATCTCTCAAGTAATCACATTAATATAGGTTAAGAAGTTGAAAGTCGAACTGCGCCAAATAAGGTTGTGTATCATCTGTTGTACCATTGTTGAATCACTCTTCTTGTGAACTCGTAATCTGTTTTATCCCACATGACCCTCCTGCTGACACGAGGGTGTTTGATTTCGAAACTCCCCAAGATTCTCCTGTATTAAAGAAATACTTCGCCACCCGAGTTGTCTGACACTCAGCACTAAGGAGAACCAAAGGGACGTCGGCCGAAGAATCCACGAAAGTTGAAATTGTCCACATGGCGGCCGACGGAAAATTTATTGCCGTTAATCATCGACGTAGTCGGAACAGACGCTTTCGAGTCGAAGGGGGTGGGGGGTGGAGTGGGGAGGGGCGGAGCTGGGCGGGGGCCAAGAGTTTCAGCGAACCAAACTTTGTTCCGGTAACTGGCCGTCGCCGCTGGGATACTTGAAAGCAAGCGACCGCCGCACCCTGTCGGTGGCCCCGGGCCGGCCCGGGCATCGCCCGCTCGAAGACAATTGAATGTGGGAGGGCGTGCCGGTTCGCCCGCCGCCGTCGCCCGGAGTCGAACGCTCGCCCCCCCTCCCCGCCCACACCCCCGTCCCCCCCTTTCCACCCCACCCCCAACGGTATTAGCGTTCGCGCGAGGGAGAGGCGGGGGGAGCTAACCTAATAATGACCGAATTAATTATTGAGACTATAATTAGCTTAGCGTGCAACGCGCCCCTATAACCAGTCGGTAATTACCTAAGCACTAATTTTGGCGCATCTGCCGGCCTGCGCGCGCTGGCTCGCGTTCGCGAGCGGGCGATGGGCGATGCGGGGCGGGCGGGCGGGGGCGGGCGGGGGCGGGCGGGGGCGGGCGGGGGCGGGCGGAGGCGGGCGGGGGCGGGCGGGGGCGGGCGGGGCCGGGCGGGTGGCGGGCGATGGGCGGCGACGAGGCGGCCGCTGGCCAGGGCCGAGTGTTCTCTTCGACGTATAGTTGCCGCAGGACAAGCCATCGCCCTGCAGCCAGAGCCAACTAACATAACTTATTTCTGCGCCCGCAGGGGAGATGAGGGGCGTTTCACCATTAATATTAGATATGGCTGTTGTTGCACAGAGAAAATATTTTGTTATTAATGGAAATCCTAAAACCCCGACGACTTACAAAATAATTAGAGATTCGGAAATTCACAAATTCGCGAATTATATGTTATTCTAATTAGTTTTTGCTACCTTTCTTTTTCTATGACTTTCGTAGAACTATTTTTTACTATCAAACTTTGGAATTATTCCTTTAATGTGCGTTATAATATTGAAAGAAATTCTCCTCCGTTTATCCACTGGGATATTGGATTAATTGTAAAATAATAATAATAATAATAATAATAATAATAATAATAATAATAATAATAATAATAATGTGATTTTTATGCAGAATAATTCACCTAACCGAAGTAGCCAAAGCGAAGTAGTCAGTGATCGGCGAATATTATCTTCCTTTGACGTACCCAAAAGACCGACAAGCTAAGAATAGGATGAGCCATAAACGTTTGAAGCTAGTAAACATTTCAAAGCTCTGAAGATAGATTTACTTATTCCAAAACATCACAAATCTGGATTAATTTTTGTTAAATTTTAAAACTGAAAATGTAATAATCAGAACTCAGTAAAGATTCATTTTCCGTTGTCTTAAAATGTTGTTAATATAAATTATATGTTCAAAAAGTTTTAAAATATTAAAAGCTTCTTCAATCCGACCATTAACTTTTTCTGATCTCTCTGCTTCAACTCCAAAAATTTGAATTTTTTATTTATACATATTGATGATTACTTCTGAAAGATGGGATATACTCCTTTATCCTGTAATTTATCAAATGACTGGTCTTCTTATTAAATTTACGACATTATGTTGTTATTTTTTAAAGAAATTTTCTAACATGTTCTTTAGAAAAATATTAACGCAATTTTCTCAAGACGTCACAATTTGGTGCTGAATTCTTTTGACATTATTTTATCATTACATGCACAAGGTGGAAAATATTGTCTCTCAAGAAATGGAAGTAAATCGCAATGTAGCAGAAAAATAGAGGTGGATCTAAAATATTGAAATGATTTGATTGGCGACCTTTTCACCTTTCTGACGTGGATTTGCATATTAGCAGACGAACTTTAACTTTTCAGAGAGAATTTTTCCAATCCACACCCACTCTATAAATTTCCGACAGGGTTTGTAAAATGATATTCTAATAATATAAAGATATGGAATGAGTGTTCTGTAAGAAGAACGGATAAAAGTTTTCAGTTTATTTTCTAGACCATTAAATTCTACTCAATAAATTGTATCTGACTATACGAAAAAGCTTATTAGCAAACATTCTGAACCTAAACCATCAAGATCTAAAAATTACAAATAAAAAATCGGTGACTTCTTAACTTGAGATTACAGGTCAAAATTGCAATTTACAAATTTGAATTAACTTTAATGAGTAAATTTGGATAGAATTCAATACCTAATTCTGAAATGAACTTCAGCCTACGTTCTCATTTTAAATTAATAGAAGTACTTTTCACCATTTGTTCACGCCATTTAATAAAAATATGAAGTACTCACAAAAACAATTTTAAATATATTTCATTGTCGGTACTCTTAATGTTAGTATGATAGATGGCAACAGGTTGTGAAGTGAAGTATCTAGTAATATTTAGGGTAAGTGGCCAAGATAAACTTAATGAATATAAATATAAGATATTCTGGTATCAAGCTCTCATTCTTAATGGAAGAATTAAAAATAATTCATCTAATATTCAAAATAAACGTTGACAAAGTTCCTTTCTATTTCTTCCATGTATCGTTAACCCTTTGCTTGTCAGTCCACCTTACCCAAACTCGACAATATTGAATTATTCAAGTTTCTCACTGATTTCTCGATTTGTTGACACACACAGTCAATTTTCGGACATTATTTAAAGAAGGAACAGAAAATGTGTAAATGTTTATCCTGGTGTATAACTGACGTTAAAGCCAATAAATAAACTATACGAATGAAAAAAATGAAATGAACATGCTTTTACTTCCAATAAGGTTTCTGCCGTCTAATGTATAAAACCTGATTAAAGAACTTCACATAATTTTCAAGAAGGAGAGAAGGAAATTCCAGAGTAACATAAAATTCATCACACTAGTACTCGAAAACTCCCAAAAGAACTGTTAAATGTTCTTCATTGTAAAAAGACTATAGCTGAAAGTGGGTGGGATTAAAATGATTGATTTCTCCATAGCCAGTACGCTTATCAATCGTGTAGTTGAGAATGTGGAGTGTGTGTGCCATTTTCCTCATCAGACAGCATGAACCCCGATGTCTTACTGCAGCTCTGTGCTCCGCGTGTTGCAAGCGACCGCGCCACCTGACCCACCTTTAGAGCCGGGCTGCCAAATCGAGTTCCGCGTATTAACTTCCGTTGCACCACGTACACGTGCACTGCAAGCGCCAGCCAGTGGCTCGTCGCCCACGGCGCTGCTTCGCGAGCGGTCGATTGATTGATTTGTTCGTGTTTCCGGGCGCGTCAACTGCTTCGGTCATTAGTTCCGTTAGTGTAGAGCATTTTTTCTCTCGAGAGATAGCGGTCGATCTTCCCCCGCTGGATGGCGAGATCCGGCGCCGACCTACCGTCGGCTAGTGGGGTTCCCCCTAACAAGGATTCTCTCACCAGCGTGGCACCGCCCCAGCCAGGACAAGCTCTAAGCTCCCGACCGGTCTCCCAGAATATGTGGTAGTGTAATGCATGTTAGTGTAAGTGTGTGTGTGTAAAGGGAAGAGGATAGGACAAGGAAGACGAAGGAAAGATCACGCGCGGTCCGTGGCCCGTTTGGTAGGGTACTGCTCCGGCATTCACCTGGTGTTGACCGGAGAAACATCGGAAAACTACCGATCAGAGTAGCAGGGTGCTAGAATTCTCCTCCAGACAGCGACTGAATCCGACCTAGCTGAAAAGCTATGAGGACTCGAATCTAGGACCTCCCGGTCAGAGGCACTGCAGTGACATCAGTTGATGCACTGAGCTACCGCTCCCGGCGAGCGGTCGAGAGCGCGCGAGAGCTTGGGGGGATGGACGCCGGGGTCGGCCGGGGAGCGGACTGGTCGGAGTGGTAAGCAATGACACGGTTGGTTGGCCCGGCTGAAATAGCTCCGAACAACAACTGTTGCTGCAGAAGCGTCTATAATCGGGAGTTTATACACAGAATCCCGTCGACGGAGAATTTTCGACATTAGCTACAGTCGACTCCGGTTCACTATAGTGAACTCGGATATAGTTGGTTGGTTAGTTAGTGATTCCGGACGCGTCAACAGCTTAGGTCCTTAGTCCCTTAAGTGTAGTGTATTTTTTCCTCGGGAGGTGGCTGTGATCTTCCCCCGCTGGATGGCGAGATCGGACGCCGACCTACCGTCAGCTAGCCTGCTTTCCCCCTAACCAGGACTCCCCCACCAGCTGGGCACCAACCCAGCCGGGACAAGTTCGAAGTCCCCGGCCGGTCTCCCGGCATGTGTGGTAGTGTAGTGTAAGTATATTTGTAAGGGGGGAAAATAGGACAAGGAAGAGGAAGGAAATATCGCGCGCGGCCCGTGGCCCGTTTGTTAGAGTCCTGCTCCGGCATTCGCCTGGCGTTGATCGGAGAAACCAAGGAAAACTACCGAACAGAGCAGCCGGCGGCTAGAATTCTCCTCCAGACAACGACTGAATTCAACCTAGCTGAAAAGGTAGTGTCGAAAATCCTGCCACCGTAAGGACTCGAACTTAGGACTTCCCAGTCAGAGGCGCTGCAGTAACATCAGTTGATGTATTGAGCTAACGCCCCCGGTTCGGATATAGTGTACCCTCGGTTATAGTGAACTTAAGTCACTTGTCCCTTTTCGCATCCATAGCAAATAAGCATAAGAAGATTAGGTTGTAGTGAACATGACACTCTGATATAGTGAATGTAGAAAATACGACGTCCTGGAAATTAATTCCCGCCTGGAAAAGAATATATCATCTAGTGCTGTAAATTCCAACACTAGGTAGATAGAAAAAACAAACGTCGGCCAAAGGTCATAATCGAAGAAGACCCCTGAAATGAAGCTGGCAGACCCGTAATGGGGACCTTACCGCTGCCTTATGCATTTATGACCTTATGCCTCTCAGTTTCACTGCGGAAACAAATGCTGGCTCCTGCGTGGGTCACAACTGGTGGCGGCGACGCATCATTGCTTGCTTCAGTTTCAATGCTTAGTGTTACTAGATATTCCGCGGGACAAATCGTGTTGAATTCTGCGTAGGCGACGAAACACGCGATTGCTACTGGCTACCGATATCAGCTGCACCGCGCAGACAAGCGATCCGTTTCATTAAACCACTTGCGTCATTCCGCTATCAAAAGCATCTCGAATGTTAATAGGGGAGTAAAAGGACCTTCGGAGAGTGGGACGGTGCAAGGGGCATTGAAGGGTGTCAAGATTGCATTATGATATTTAGAGAGAGAGAGACAGACAGAGAGAGAGACAGACAGACAGACAGACAGAGAGAGACAGAGAGAGAGGAAGAGAGAGAGAGGGAGAGAGGGAGAGAGAGAGAGGGAGAGAGAGAGGGAGAGAGAGAGAGAGGGGGGGAGAGGGAGAGAGAGAGAGAGAGAGAGAGAGAGATGACTATTCAGAATCAAGGAAGAAGAGAGCACGAATTCTGGAGAAGGATATAGAGAAAGTACTACTGAAAAACGTACGAAGCAAGCCATAGAAAGTAATTGTTTTTAGGACAAATAAAGATATTCAAATTTTCAGTTCGTGCTGTTAATGTACTTTTCTGTATCTCTATATTAATAAAATCTATTATTATGGAGAAAATCTATTTAATTTTGACATCATCGGATATAATGCACTTCTGATATAATGATGAAAAATGCAGATCCTAGAAATTCACTACAACCGGAGTCAACTGTAGTTAGTTACACTACGCAGTAAACATAATAGATGCTAGAAGTTTAGTCAAAATCCATTGCCCTCTGAAGGAGAATTTTGGCGGCCTGCTACTCTCGGTGATTTGTCCTATCAATACTAGGCGAATGGATTTTCTGTGTTCACCAGCTTCCCAATCAATCGGTGGAGAAATGGCTGCTTGTCTTGTTTCGTCATCTTATCTTGTCTTCCCCTGCATTGTAAACGTTGGCCATTGGAATTTGTGGAGCATTCAGCAAAAAATATTTGAGAATTTCTGTTTGAGGCGTTGAGATCTAACAAAAATAATTTTCCCATTTATTTAACTATGAAATGAAAATTAATTTTGTATAGATATCTTGAGTCGTCGCTATACTTTGTAAACAAATTACACTTTAATAAGAAAGTATAAATTGGACCACCACTACTAAGTTTCAGCCTTTACTCCTTAGTTCCTACCGGGAGCGATGGCTCATTGCATCAATCACCAGCGTGCCGTGCTTCTGACCAGGAGGTCTTAGGTTCAAGTCCCGACGGCGGCAGTGTTTTCAACACTAGCTCGTCAGCTAAGTCGAATTCAGTCGCTGTCTGGAGGATAATTGTAGCGGCCGGCTGCTCTGATCGATATTTTTCCGTGGTTTATCCGACGAACACCAGGCGAATTCCGGAGCAGTACCCTAACAAACGGGCCACGGATCGCGCGCGATCTTTCCTTCCTCTTCCTTGTCCTATCATCATCCCTTACACACACTTACACTAACATGCACCACTCTTCCACACATGCCGGGAGACTTGTCGCGGGCTTAGAGCTAGTCCCTGTTGGGGCGGTGCCCCGCTGATGGGAGATACGTGGTTGGGAAAACACCACTAGTCGACGGTAGGTCGGCCGTAGTCGACGGTAGGTCGGCGCCGGATCTCGCCATCCAGTAGGGGAAGACCACTGCCACCTCCCGATTGAAATCATGCACTACACGTACGGGACTAGTGACCTCACCTCATGGAATCTCAAACAATGAATCCATCCTTATTTTCCCCCCTTTCAGCAATACAAGCAGTACGAGTATTCCCCTCCCCTCCCCGGCCATCAAATCGGGCTGAGTCCTAAGTAAGGGCCCACACCTGTGACTGGGACAAGCCGGTAGAGTGGGGGGTGGGGGTGGATGCGATGAAGTTGCTATGCAGAAACCACACGGTGCCTCGTGTGTCATACAGACTCGCATTTCTAGTGCTTAGTGCTCTGGGTTCAGTATATGGTTGGCTAATGTGTTTCACATAAATAGTACGCTTCTCAAAATATGAATGAGTAGCATCTGTATTGCATTTATCTTCACACATCGAAAGAACTCATTTTATTTATATCCACTTTCTATCTATTTTATTTATTACATGGATACAACTCGGAGACAAAGCCTTAGAAGGTAGAATATTTATAAAAATAAAATCATGTGTTTCTTACAAAAATCGGAATATTACAAAACATTCTAAACTTCCAACACAGTGATACCTAAAAGAAGTTGTACTTTTGTTGTGAAGTTTGTCTCAAAACACTTGTGGAATTTTGCTGGACAAGTATAGGAATATGCTACCTAGATCGACCGTTTCATGTTTTCCTCAACTCGACTCATGGCGGAGCACTATGTCCCACGAACTCCGAATCATGCTCTCATTTACGCATTCTGTCTTAAATTTTATCCCGATGGACGAGTTATTATCTAAGGTCCAATACCATTTTGGTCTAACTTTTGTGGTTTAATCATCTCCGACTGCCGTACGAGTACGTCAATCCAAAACTTGAAACTGTGCTGCTCTGAATGCCTCGGTCCATTACGAATTCCACATAGTCAACGGAATGCGTCTTTCTGTGCCCAGACGAGCGAAGACTAGCGTGTTGTTAGATGGCTAGGGTTGTCTGGGTTGGTTTAAAAAGGCTCTTACACTGTTGCGAGAATTTCGCAGCATTTATTCACAATATTCTCTCAACATTTCTCTCCGTCACTGACACCGTCCTTACCACCCTCACCGTCTAGACGGGAAAATTATTGTGAATTTTGGGTAATTATGTTATTTAAGATGCATCAACCCTCACCGCCCTCGCCGTCCTCGCCTCCCTCGCCACCCTCACCGCCTCCGCCTCCTTCGCCGCCCTCGCCACCCTCGACGCCCTTGCCGCCTTCGTCCCCTCCCCTCCTCGCCGCCCTCGCCCCCTCCCTTCCCCGCCTTACTCACCGCCCTCGCCTCTTCCCCTCCTCGCCGCCGTTGCCCTCGCCCCTCCCCGCCGTCCTCGCCGCCACCGCCACCTTCGTTGCCCTCGCCCCCTCCCTTCCCCGCCGTACTCACCGCCCTCGCCGCTTCCCCTCCTCGCCGCCGTTGCCCTCGCCCCTCCCCGCCGTCCTCGCCGCCCTCGCCGCCACCGCCACCTTCGTTGCCCTCGCCCCCTCCCTTCGCCACCGTACTTACGCCCTCGCCGCCCACGCCGCCCTCGCCCCTTCCCCTGCTCGCCGCTTCCGCCACCCTCGCCGCCATCGCCCTCTCCCCTCCTCGTCACCTACTCCGCTCTCGCCCACTCCTCACCTCGCTGCCCTCGCCGCCTTCCCTATTCTCCCGCTCTCGCCCTCCTTCCTTCCCTCTTCTTTCTCCTCGCCCACGCCTCCCAAGTACCATCGCAGGAATCGAACCCCCGCCCTCGTTGCCGCCGCCGCCGCCGCCGCTGTCCTCGTTGCGGCGTTCGTAATCCGCTGGCTGCTCGTTAGCGTCCTCGAAATTTGCTCGTAATCGGTCCGCGCGCGCCCACATTTCTATGCAGCCGCTTGGCGAGAGGCGAGCGCGAATTTACTGGCGCTCGTCGATGGGAACAATAGCTTTGTCGAGGGCTTTGGCTAGGACGGGAAAGTTTATGCAGTTTTTGAAAAATTGTTTTATTCAAGATTGTTTGTCTCCGTTATCAATTTCTGATCATTTAGATAAAACTGCAATTGATGAAAATTCTATTTTTTTGTTCTATTTTCTTAGAAGGGAATCATGCACCTAGCATCACGCATGAGTATTCTCACTCTAAGGAACAGGTGCCATACTTAATTTGATAGATGATGTTCATAAAGGCGTTAAAACAAATCAAAGGAAAATTTTGAATGCTCTCACATATGACTAAAAAAATGATCCCGGAAGGGAGCACTTTTTCGAACTATAAATTGGAGAGAATTTTACCATATAACTTTCGAATCAAGGAAGTCAAACTTGAAAGTAAAACCTATTTGGTCAGATAAAGTACAAATACGTCGGTTACAATGTTGGGCCTTTATAATGCGGAGCCAAAGATATTGAAATTTTAGTCCTGAATAATTTTCTTCTAATATAAAGTGTGTTTCGTGTATAGCATATTCCCAATCAAAAAATGTACTGTTTGTGTTTTGTGATGTACGTGAAGAATCAAGTATTCCACTATTTGGAGTGCAGTAAACGTACTGTACTCTTTACAATTCCAGAAATGTCCTTACACTCTACGAGCAACCCGCGTGGACTCAACGTCTTCAACACAAACACTCCTCGTTCTTGTTCCCAACGTATCCATCCCAGACGACTATATAGTAATAGAATCAATATTTAGACGATCATAATATAGAAGTAGAGTTATAGAAGATGAAATTAATCACTTCATTGTATTCATGAAAATAGAGGGACATTACTTTCTGCACCGATTTAATTTCTCGAGCGTCATGTCACAAAGGAAGGAAAGTATATATAGCACATCAGTTCCGATTTGACTACCATTATCACCACTCTCCCCCCGCCAGCACTTTCACTCCATTCCTCATCGTTCTCGTCACCTCGACAGCATCACCCGGGAGGCCATTGACCCTCCCACCCGCCCACGCCCTGGGCGATGTGCCCCGCCCCCATGGACCGCCCGGGGAATATTCGTTTACACACCCCGCCACAATATTTAAAAATCGCACACGTTACACCTACGCGCGTTTTTAACAGCATTTCGAAGTGCAGCGATAACGAGCGTGCCGCATGCAATGCATTGGGTGCCAGTGAAATTAGGAACAATAATGCGGCTACGTAATCAACACACGCGGTTTTTTTCTATTCGCCCGTTAGGACACGAATTTGTGAACAAATTTGAAGGCTATCCTGGGAAAGGGCAAAAGTTTTGCGAATGATACTGCAGGCATATGCCATTTCGTCCGCCCCTTTCATGCAGTTGCTGGGAACAAATATGGCTCGTGTCAGAAATATCGGGGGGCGGGAGATCATGCTGATAGCACACAACGGTAAATAATCTGTCAGAGCGACGGAAACGCCCAATAATTCCCGCCGTTTGCCGCGGGCCGGTTTGTTTGTTTCTACGAAAAGAGAAAAAAACTGTATTAGAAAGTCCAAAACTGATAACGCGCTAGTATTTCTCTCCCAATGAATAAAAAATACGCTTGTTTGCGCCCATAATTCTGCAATGAATCCAATGACGCAAGCGTGCTCGACCTCTCTGTACGACCGTCCCCAAACCCGGAGACTGGTAACGACCGGCTGGAAATTGTTAACTTATGAACAGGACCTGCGGCTTATTGATTTTTTTTTGCAGTCGCCCGTCACACAAAGCTCGTTTGAAAGAAGATGACCAAGTGCCACCAGCCGCATTCATCAATCAAACGAACAGCGTTTTCTAGCCTTGTGTTTCGGGGGTCGTGCCTCTCCACGCGAATCGTTACGACCGCCGAAACGAGGTTCCCGAGCTCTCAACTGATGAGTAAAAACCCTCCCCCTTTCGCTGCAACAGCTGCTGCCGCCGAAGCGCCGCGGTGGTAGTTGGCCGAACTAGCCCAGGAAATGGGGGAAATCTCGTTCTGCTCCAACCACGCTGTAAACTAGCTCAGACCGCAGAGATGAGAGGCGTGGATAGTCCGTCCCGCGGCAGAATGAAGTGTAAGGACCGCAGAGGCAATCGACATCAACATTTACTGCCCTGGTTTAGTCGCGTCGGCGGGAACATTCTACGAAAATGGTGGACTGTTGAACTTCTATATTCAGGTTGAAAATGTAATTAGTGCTAGAATTTCTCGCTGGTTACACGTGATATAATGACTGTTCGCTGCTGGTTCTTTCACCTAATTTCGTTCTTGCTTTTGTAGCTTTACCTTGATTCCTTTCAAAGCCTGTATTCTTTGGCGTACCATTTCACCCAAAAATTCGTTTCCCAAAAAAGAATTTCATGTCAAAGAATTAAATATTTTCTTTTTTTGTACAAATTACTATAATGTATTACTTCATAAATGAGATATCTAATCCTGGAAATCCACCCCATGAATGAACAAACATCGCTATGATATTGCTATGATGGGAAATGGTAAAACAGGGTTTCAGGAGAGGGCGCATATCTAGTTATTTCATGAGGGATGTGTTTCAAAACGAGTGTGGAACAAGAGACTGAAATAATGGAAGCAATGGTGGCCGCATTGTTCTTTTGAATGTGACTTGATGATAATGCTGAAATGGTTATTTCGAACTTCCAGAAGCGCCACACAAGTTTACTTCAGATGTCGGAGCACATAACTGGCAAATAGTTTCATGAATGTCTGCTATAGAACAATTGAATAGGAAATCCTGTAGTGTAGCGGTCAGAACAATCGCCTTTATCTGCTGGGGCCAGAGTTCAGTGTGGATACTGTTGAAGACAAAATGGGTTTGCGAAAGGATTTCTCCCGTTTACTCTACATCTCGTTCTCTCCCCAGCATTGTTCAAATCATGCATTCTCAATCACATATTCATCGATCAGTTCTTCCATATCACATATGATTATAAGACGTGAGCACGGGCGTCATAATAGTTTTTATTTCGGATAATTGGGAAGGGAAAATTTGGAGAGAGATTGCGGAAGGATTTTCTCCTGCATTCAATTAACGATATCAGTTTCATTAAATACAAAATTATTATTATTATTATTATTATTATTATTATTATTATTATTATTATTATTAGTAGTAGTAGTAGTAGTAGTAGTAGTAGTAGTAGTAGTAGTAGTAGTAGTAGTAGTAGTAGTAGTAGTAGTAGTAGTAGTATTATTATTATTATTATTATTATTATTATTATTATTATTATTATTTGCGTGTCGGCCATTTCTGACCACGCTACATGATCTCTCCCGAGGTCGAGACTTCTTCTATCCCCAGGGAGAGATAACGTGAGTCATTTGGAGATCAGTTTTACGGCTGTATCCCTTGGTAAGACAAGGTTTGTAAGCCTTCAATTATGAAATATGAGGTGATAGGATGAAGACGAGAGGTAATTGTGGCCTTTTTGAACCATCTCAGCATTCGCCTGTTTGACTGAAGGAATTCAAGAAAACCTCGGTCAGGATGTCACGAGCCCGGGGAACGAACCTGGGCCTCCCGCCAGCGAAATCAGCGCACTGCATACTTAACCACTTTGCTCTGTTATTGTTATTGTTGTTATTATAATTATTGTTATTATTATTACTATTAACTAATCATTTTTTGGCTAGCTTAAGACGCGTCATTAATCAACATTATGACTTAAGAACTGGTGTTGCACTTTATATTATGCTGTAAGTGTAACTTTTCTATTCCTTTCTATGCTACATCCCTAACCTTAGGGATGTAGCATAGAAAGGAATAGAAAGGATACCATCCTTAGTGGTAATTAATCTCACAACCACGCAAATTTCCTGCCATCTACGTTTCATCGAGCAGCAGTCTCAAATAAAAGATAGATGATATTACAAAAGATTGTTTGGGATACGTGATGATTATCACAACTAGAAGGTGAAAACATATTTGTTTCATCCAAGAGTCGAATACACAACACAAGAGGACGTGGATTTTTAATAGCATCATCCCGCGCTAGTTTGTGTGTCCTAACGTGTCATTTTTTTACTTTCTTGTGTTACATTGTGCTTTTTTACTTACTCGCCCGTACTTTCTAAGAAGATAAGGTGATCTTATTTCAAAATATATCTTAAAGGAACAGATATCATTAAAGGAAAAATCTCTGTTTTCATAACACGGTAGTTATAACAAGACGCCGAAAATATTTTGCAATTTTGGAATTATCAGAGTTTCCAACGAAAATGAGACCTGCACCATTCTCTTATACGACCTTTACACAATTCAACAAAAAATGTAATAAAAAACAATGGAGCCATTTTTTTTACAATTTGAAAAATGAACAAGTGCTTCATGTAAAGTACCTCAGAATTAAAATTTTAGTTTCAAATTCTAGGGGCCATGACAACAGGCAGATCGATTGGGTAATATCAATTTTGGAGAAAATCAGTTGAACGTTTTAGCCGCTAGCGTTGTTCACAGACGGACAGATGGACGGGCAGACGGACGTTTTGCCGTCACTCGATTTTTCAGTGACTCACAAAACATCAATTCTGGCTTCACCAGGTGTTAGAGTATTCGATTTTTTTTTCTAAATTTAGCAACTGTATTTTTCCACTTTTTCATTACCTGGGCCCTGTAATAAGAGTTTTTTTCTGTCAGAAATTCGTGTTTTTTTCGCGCAGTAATACATAAGTTTCTCTCTACTGCGTAAAAGGTCACGAGAAAATAAAAAGTGGATACATCTTGTTCCTACATGCAGTAAAATATTTTCTCTGAATTATTGTATAGTCAGATTATTTGTAGACCCTTGATTCCAAAAAACTTGATCGATTGACGGCAAAACGTCAGCCTGTTTGTCTGTTGTCTGCCTGTCAACGCAAACTACTACACTGCTCAGGCGTTTTTCTCTAAAACGTATATTCCCCCATAAATTTAAATGAGTTCAAGACACTCTGAGTTGGAAAAGGATATTTTGATTTTGGGAAAGAACATTTTATATGTAGCCTCAACAATCTATTCAGACTTTTTTCCAAAAATTATTTCAAGGTTTTGGGTTAAACTGTTCTCGAAAAGCATAAGGACGCTGAAGAGAATGGTGCAGATTTCATTTTCGTTGATATCCCTGATTTTTTAAAAAAATGCTTAAGTTGAACTTCTTTCAGCGTCTTCCTACCAACTAGTTGAATATAGATATTTTTTCCTTAGCGAAATCTTTTCTTGAACGAGAGATTTTGAAATAAGGTCATATACAGTTTTTCGAAAATGTGAGTTGTTTTCGCGTAATTCCCCCATAAATTTAAATGAGTTCAAGACACTCTGAGTTGGAAAAGGATATTTTGATTTTGGGAAAGAACATTTTATATGTAGCCTCAACAATCTATTCAGACTTTTTTCCAAAAATTATTTCAAGGTTTTGGGTTAAACTGTTCTCGAAAAGCATAAGGACGCTGAAGAGAATGGTGCAGATTTCATTTTCGTTGATATCCCTGATTTTTTAAAAAAATGCTTAAGTTGAACTTCTTTCAGCGTCTTCCTACCAACTAGTTGAATATAGATATTTTTTCCTTAGCGAAATCTTTTCTTGAACGAGAGATTTTGAAATATCTTTTCTTGAAAGAGAGATTTTGAAATAAGGTCATATACAGTTTTTCGAAAATGTGAGTTGTTTTCGCGTAATTTTGCGTGAAATATAGGTAATTTTTAATTTTGCAAACAATTTTTTACTACATTTTTTCTTGAAATTTTTCCCTCAAAGATATCAATGGACGGTAAAAATGTGGTGCAAGTCCCTTTTCCGGCAAACTCTATATTTTCGAAAACTGTAAATTCCGAATTTCATTAGAGACAAATATTCATCTGCTAGTAGTCCATATTTGTTGACTTACCGAAAGCGCCCAACTCCAAATATCAAGACGCTGCTAAAATGCTTGCGATTTTACCAAAAACAGCGTACAGAACGCCCTGCATCCATTCTTGAGTATACTCGGATCTACGAAGTCGGGTTACAAATTATGATGGTGGTCAATAAATTTATTAATAATTTTAAGTAACTTGGAGTGGGTTTCTACAGTGACTCTTCTATTTGTCTAAATCGTTTATCACCAACGTTCACTTTCTATAACTAACGGCTCTCGCTACCGCATCTATTTTAATGATTTATAGCATCAATATGTTATCGTTTTTTAGAATAGATAGCCCTGTAAGGTAGTGTGTACACGGTTTTGTCACACTATTCCATTTGCTACCATCACACTCATTTACCACAGCACAAAATGGCTGCCTGGAGTGTTTGCAACTCAAGTGCTCGTAAAAGGTTCAGTGGCCACACGCGGCATCGTGAAAGTGATTTGTTTCCACTTCTTATACAGCCTTTGTGAGCGGCGGCGCGAAGCAACCCGTCTGCTACAATAATAAACATCGCCTCCTACACTATTTCAGTAGTGTACATACCTTTTGCGACTCTCGGAGTCTCACATTTTTATAGATGAAGTCTATAAAGAAAGAGAATATTACGGACACGTGACGAATTGCATTTTGACTTTAGAAATGTGAAGGATTTGTTGAAAATCTAAATATTCATGTCAAATGCAACCCGCAACATTATGCAGTATTTTTGAATCTATATCGTTAAATAACTTCTAAACGAAGCGTTCTAGGGCTTGAAAACTAAAATTTCGAGGCCGAAATCTTCAAAGAAACGGTTCTAACACCGTAATCTACAGGATGGGATTTTCTTGAACATTCTATTACATTTTTTGCAGGTTCAACACTTCGTGATTCTACCCCACCTGCTCAGAGACGTGCAGAATCTGCAGCTAAATGTGAAATTAAACTAATTACTTGACATTCTACGCGACTGAATTAAACGGGTGTAATTCAGTCGCGTAGAATCCCTCTGCTAGGTAATAAAGTAAAATAATATTCCAAAGGGTAGGGTTTTGCTTGCCCGATTCTGTATATTTGCACGGAAAACTTACGTAGCTTTCTCGAGAGTAAACAATTTTTTGCAATATTTTTGTGATTACCCAGCAAAGCGAAAAATTGTCAAGGAAGATTTTATAATTACATCAATTGTTTTTAAGGAAGTGTTGTGAATTGTTCCAAAACCATGCCTATAATACTGAATAAACCTTTATTTAAAATTTTTTTCAAACATTAATTTCATTAATAAAACAATGTACAATAACATCGTTGACTATTAATTTCATTGTTCGTTATTTTTGTTTTAAATTATATAAGTACATTGAAAGTTAATTTTTTTAATTTTTAAACAAATAAACACGTTTCGTGAACAACTTCCCCTCTCAATATGGAAAACGAAAGATAGGGAAGATGGTGGAATTTAACATGTGCGAGTTCTCACATGGGTACGTTAGTCTCAAATATGGCGGGAATGTAAACGGGAATAACATCAAAGTTAAACCTATGTGGTATTATTTGATAATGTTTATAGCTATAGGAAAATAATTGTTCCGTACCCATGTATAATGTTGAGGACTGTGCACTTGGAGCATCAGATTTCAGAAAGTGGAAAAAAATAAAATGGCATGGGTAAGGGAAATGGGATATCCTGTTATGGCAAAGTGAAAGTGAACATTTTCTCAAAAATGACTTCAATTTTATATTTACGTTTTTACACAAACAAGATTATAAATATAGTTCGAGTTTCTTTAAAGTCCTTAAATATTTTTGTATATGCTCACAATATTTCGAATTCATTGTTATGCTTAAAAACATATTTATTAAACTTTAAGCATAGTTGTATAAGGCTTAATAAGTATTTTTTTTTCAATTTTTCCCTTCTTTCCTCGTTTAATAAAAATTTTATTGTTCCTTGACTTATATTTCTCGGCAGTATTCGCCTGTGTATAGCATGCCAACCAAATTATTTTACGCACTGAAATATGTTCTAGAATATAGTGAAAATAATATATAACATGTAGATGTTAACGTTGCTTTCCATTTCCGAAGTTAACTACCGTCAAAAAACAATTTAACGCTCAATTATTGTGTTGATGGGTTGCAGCATGGTATAACGTTGACTTTGGTATTTTCTACTTCCTTTTTCCATACATTTGCATGTCCCAACATTGAGAAGTTTTTGAGTCCTATTACCCCTATTCTCTTTAATAAGAGCAGATGGTGAAATACATTTTTGGCTTCTAATAACGGTGTGATGCCGCCTCAAGTCAACTTTTAAGAAACTGAGAGAGACTGTTCCTTTGAAAGAGTCAATCTCTTTTAACACCACTGTAGGATCCTAATGTAACTGTCACAAAAACCTCAAGTTCCAGATTTATAGATTTTTTCACCATAAGCACCACTATTTGATTTCTATGGCATACGCTTTAATTAGACATAGCTGTTTTGTGAATGAAGCAAGAAAAGCGTGGTTGGCTACTTTTGAAATCTATAAAATACAATTTTGAATAACTTATCTTCGGAGTGGAAAAGTGGAATACTGTTTGATTAGAAAATTAGCAGTGCTACGCAAGCACATTTTCTCGACTTATTTTTAACTTAAAAATTCAGTGTGTTCACCAAAATTGGAACCTTTACCATTGAGTACATTGATCTCTTCTAGAAAAAAATACATTAACATTTTAGAGCTGTTTTTCAAAAATATTTTTTCAATTGCCTTCCCTTACGAAGAAAACCTACTCGTACTTTCAAAATTTTAGAATTCCTAATTTAAATAATTATATAATTTTTAAAATCTCATTGCACTGAGAAAAATCATTCTTCAATATTGTCATTCTACTGAACCGCCGAAAAAATTGAACATTTGCAATTTTCGGAAAATTAGAGAGAATTATACCTGTGCAATTGTTAAATGTTCTTTGTTACGGCCGAGAAAAGAATCTCATTAAATTGGAGCAATTTTAAGAAAATTTTGAAAATGTGTTCGAGACCTCTTGTAAGGTGTTCCGAAAAAAATATCCTTTTCAAATTCCCAGACGCAACTTCGGCAGAACGATCGGGGAATATCGTCAAACGTTTTAGACGCTAGTGTCGACCACGGACGGATGGATGGACGGGTGGGTGGGTGGTCGGAGGGGAGGACGGACGACAAGCAGATATTTTACCGTAAACCAATTTTTCGGTATCAAGGACCCACCAAAAACGAGTTCTGATTATACGTGTTGGAGGAAGTAATTACTACATAAAGAAACAGAATTTAACTCCTTTTTTATATCAGAGCCTGACATTAGAGCTTTTCCGGTACACCATTTCAATACTTTTCCTGTACTAAGTAGGTGCGTAGTAGGCGAGAAAGGAAAAGACGCCATGACATGCCGAGAAAATCTATTGTTTCCAAACGATTATCAGTCCGTATATCATCGAGGCGTTCTGAATATTCAAATTATTGAAATGCATTTTATAGTACACTTTGTAATAATGAAAACGGAGGTGGTATTAAAGAAGAACATTCTTGTACTGTTCAGTAATTTGACATTCCTGTCGTATTCAATTTTCACCGAAAGAACTGGAAACAGTTAACTTTGGAAGTCGTTTTTGTGACTTCCAGACAGCAGAAAACTGATGATGATGGCTAAAACATCGATAGCTGCTCTTATTGAAATAAATAGTATTGTTGACAATGACAACGCCTTCAATCATTTCAATTATGTAAATGTCAACTACAACTCACCACTAAACCAATTTGGGCAGTCACCCAAACAGAAACAGGGAGATTCCTCCAAGACGCCTTCACGTCACAATCCACTTACACACAAAAGCATTTGATGTAATCCTCTGATGTGACATAAGGACAGTTCTATTTCAAGCACATCGATGTTTGCGAGGTGCTGAACGGAGAAGGTAGTAAACGGAGGGTCCGCAGGATAGCAGAGTAATGAAGTGGTCTGGTTTGCGCGCGTGTAGTGCTTCATATTGGTGGACGAATTCTTGAGGGAGCCTTCAAATGTCCGACACAGACGGGAAAACAATACGCTGTATGGCAGAACGTTGAATGTAATGAACAGTTGTAATCGGAGTGTTAGATTGATATGTTAAATAACTTGTGGGTTTCTGAAGGACGCGTTTGATTATGATGGATCTAGAGGCGTGTTTGTGCTTATTTGATTGTGAGATTGTAGAAGTTGAGGTGATATGATGGCAGATAAACTGAGCAGAATAGATGAACACTTGGTGCATTCAAATCACATTTAATTATTGATCTGTTTAGGAGGTTTTGTTAGCATTGTTAAAGTACGACTTCCATACTTAAAGTCGATATCGTCTTGATCAACGTTTACATTTAAGAGAGTAACAGAGAGAGGATGGAGAAGTAGTGAAAATACATTTCTATCTGAAGAAGGTGAAAAAAAATAATAATTTCCTAAAAAGCATTCAAATTCATAGGACTATTTTTTACGAACATCTTGGGCAAAGAGAACATGTCGAGTTAAGCTTTTGGAACGAGGCATGTGTAGGGTGAAGCGAATGCAACCGGTAATAAAGGGAGCGTTTTTTTACATTCGATATGTGGAATATATTGGGACGAATATTTTGATGGGTCAGCAGAAGAAGTATGTGGCCTGATAAGCGATCGAATGGACTGTCTGGCGAGCGCCCGAAGAAAAATTGTGAAAGAGAAAGGTTAATTTTTCAGAGAGAAAATAAAGAACGGGACATAGACTGGATGTGCGTTCGGAGGAACGGAAGATCTTGATGGCTGGTGGGAGTACTGTGGACAGGCGAACAGAGGGCGGGCTGGCAGATAAACGGACCGACGGACGGACGGACGGAAGGAAGGATGGGCGGACGGACGGATGGGCGGACGGACGGATGGGCGGACGTAGGGATGGGCGGACGGAGGGATGGGTGGACGAACGGATGGGCAGACGGACGGGTGGGCGGACGGACGGATGGGCGGACCGACGGATGGGCGAACGGACGGATGGGTGGACGGACGAATGGGCGGACGGACGGATGGGCGGACGGACGGATGGGCGGACGGACGGATGGGCGGACAGACGGATGGGTGGGCGGACGGATGGGCGGGCGGACGGATAGGCGGACGGACAGACAGACAAACGAACGGGTGGGCGGACAGACGGGCGGACGGATGTTCCGTCGGACGGCTGTTCGAACGGACGAGTGTCTTGAGGAGGAGGACGGGCATTCCAGTCAGTGATGGGCGCAGCCATGCGTGAGAGAATGGGAATGGGATGAACGGACGGAGAAGGAAGGAACAAGTACAATGCAAAGCAAATTTTACAACTTCGTTGATATAGAGGGCATCGTGAAGACTGAAGAGGGCAGACTGTAGTCGTAAAACGAAGTTCGGTCGGTGTCAATTGTCGTGGAACGGAAGGGACGGATTCGTGACCAGTGAGCGTTCAGGCGGTGAGGCGGTAAACGACTGATTGGAAGATGCAGAGGCAGACTGGGCAAGTGGTTGGGCGGGCGAGCTGTCGGACGGTCAGGCTGTCGGGCAGTCGAGCTGTGGGACGGTTGATATCTCGCACGGTCGGGCTGTCGGACTATCAAGCTATCTGATGATCGAGCTATCGGACGGTCGCGCTGTCGGACAGTCGCACTGTCGGACGGGCGAGCTTTTGGACGGTTGAAATTTCGCACGGTCGAGCTGTCGGACGGTCACGGTGTCGGACGATCGCACTCTAGGACGAGCGATCGTCCTTTGGTTGATCGAGATCTCGCACGGTCGGGCTGTCGGACTATGGAGCTGTCTGATGGTCGAGCTGTCGGATGGTCATCGGACCGCCGAGTGGTCGCACGCCGAGAGCTCAGAAGGCCCAGCGGTCGAGACCGCGAGTGGTCGAGCGTGCTCAAGCGGCGAGCGCCGAGAAAGGCGGGGCGAGTGGCCGGGCGCGGGGCGGGGAGGCGAATGGGCGGGCGGGCTGGCAGGCAAACCGTCGAGCTAATCGGCGACCACGAGACTCGTGCTAATGTGCCTGCCTCCGCGTGCGGACGATAACCGCGGATAAAGCCACGAAATTTGACGTTTCACTTCCCAACGCCCAGTAATTTTCGTGTAGCCTGCATACGCTGCGGTGCGGGCCGCCATCGACTGCTGCGGACATATCGAATAATCTAAACGCCGTTCGGGATTGCCCGCGCTCTGCCATCTACGGAAATGGGCTCCGGTTGAAATTAGAATAATTATTTCGGTTTGATGTTCATGTGAAAGGCCATTTTGTTTCATGTGGCATTAAAATATGGAAATATTTTTGCGGCTTTTCATCTCTCATATTTGTTGTTTAAAACAAGTCACGCATTCGGACGTGAAGGAAAAGTTATTTTGTTTTGGGCATGTTAAATATTTGCTATGGGATGCAAAACAGGCTTTAATTTTAGTTGTTTTATTTTGAATTTAAATATATCTTTTTCATGAATGTCCTACCGGTTGCTTGCTCCCCAAAACAATCCTTCATGTGGAAAGAAGATGGGAGCAACTGCCTTTTAAAGGGCTCACTTGCACTTTTTATTCTCTGCTCACACGAAATCACTCTCATAAGATACAAAAGACGGTACGACGTCAAACGAGAAGTGCATTAAAATATGTACTTACTCTCAAGTGGGCATTTGCCGCTGTTCTAAGCTGCTACCTCCAGTTGTCGAGGCTTGTTTAATCTTTAAGGCAAAGCGGCGGACGGAACTCCTTGAGCAAGAGGCAAAGCGTTGACCTTCGCTGAGAGATGGGGTGAGATCCTAAAGGAAATGCGCGACAGTCTTCTGTCAGCCTCGCTTCTCGCCATACAACGGAGAAATTGTTATTTGCCTTACGGTAGACTTTGCACCTGACTTTTGTTTCTCTATTTTAATGCATGCTCTATTTCCCCTGTTTGCCCCATTCTAATTTCGTTCCTTCGGGTATAATTGCTCTCCTTGATCTCTTTTAATTTTCGTCGTATCCTGCAACCATATTTCTATACCTTTTTCTACTAGCCTCACTTCGTACCTATTTCCATTCTACAGCTTATTTCCCAATTTATTTCATTTCCCTCTTTGCCGTCATTTTCAATATTTTTCCAGACTTCGACTTGTCAAATTTCACGTGTGAATCAGCCACTTTCCTCTTTGCTTTGGTTTCCTTCGAACGACTTTTCGACCAGTTCCTTAATTCTGACAGCAAGGAAGCACAGCGTTCGAATCAGACGCTCAAATCTTGTGCAATCATCCGCTAGAAATGAGCTAAGTGCTTTGTTCCTTTACCATAGACAATGTACGCTTGCGTGCAAACTCCCTTCCATTGGATGGACCACATGTAATTCACATTTTTATGTGATTTCAATAGACACCTCATTGTCATAAATTGTCTCACGTTCTCTTAATTGCTGCCGCCAAACACCGGTAGCGGCAGCGTAAAGGCAACGCCTTAGATCGCAGGAGTACGGGATTTTGGGAGGTCATGGATTCGATCCCGGCAAGGTGCTAGTAATTTACTGGTTATATTTAACATCAGTCGCTCGCTGGTAGTCGTCGCGTTCGGACGTGTTTTGGAGCAGCTCCGCGCGGTAAAGTGAAAGGCCATGGGTTGCGACTTAGCGGTTTACCGCGCCCGGGTGGGCATCTGGGCAGGGCGCCTGCGTGTTTTCCGGGTGGCGAGGGGGCAAGCGGTCCGCGTGTTGTCCGGCGACGGCGTGGCTTTGCTCTGCGCTGCAGTTCTGGCCACTCTCCTTGTCATCGGC
The DNA here is from genome assembly GCA_011170035.1 of Teleogryllus occipitalis. NCBI lineage: Eukaryota > Metazoa > Arthropoda > Insecta > Orthoptera > Gryllidae > Teleogryllus > Teleogryllus occipitalis. Next base: position 140,301 of record BLKR01001188.1, on the reverse strand, counting down.
GGGGTTGAGCAAAATCCTGGCCCTGCTGCTGAATCATCGGCACCCACGTGCCCCAAATGTGATCGAAGCGAGAGAAGACTGCGGAGACTTGAAGCGGAATTGACAGAAGCACAGCAGTGCATTAGGAAACTGAGCTTCAAGATCCAGGAGTTGGAAAAGCAAAGTGTTCGGGAGCAATCAACGCATCCGAACACTGAAGGAAATAACACCATAATTGATGAAGAGCCTTACAAGAACAAGGTCAAAGTGCTCGGAGATTCGATGCTGCGCCACAGCGGAGGCGTTTGCAAGAGGAAAGGAGCCGACGTTTCGTTCTTTCCAGGGATAAACGTTGTACAAATGAAATCCGTCGTGGAAAGAGCGGAAGTTAACGAAGCCGTGGAAGTCATCCTTGTGCATGTGGGCACAAATGTATCGAAGAGGCAACCTATCTTCGACACTGTGAACCAGTGCGTAGAATTAGGCCGTGCTCTGAAAAGCAAATTTAAAAAGGCGCGAATTGTTCTGTCAGGTGTGATGCAACGCCGAGATGTGCACATCGGCAGGACATGGCAAATTAATCAAGGGTTACGGTGGGCCTGCGGAAAGATCGATGGTATTTTCGTAGATCCAAACCACTGGCTGGGACAAGAGGACCTCGCACGGGACGGTCTGCATCTAAATTTCCGCGGTGCATGGAAGTTGGGTCGCCTGCATGACGAGGTCATTCAGTCATGCTTGCGAGCTAAGTGACTGCGCGCGAGGAAGGCTGAGGCATTGGTGCTGGCGGAGGTGGAGGCGGTGACAGTGGCGGCAGAGGAGGAGACGACGACGGCGGCGGCGGCGGCGGCGGCGGCGACGACGGCGGCGGCGGAGACGACGACGACGGCGGAGACGACGACGACGGCGGCGGCGGCGATGACGACGACGGCAGCGGAGTTGACGGCGGCGGCGGAGACGACGGCGGCGGCGGCGGCGGAGCCGGAGGCGACGGCGGCGGCAGAGACGACGGCGGTTGCAGCTTCGGGATCCGCGCATTCCCGAGTACACTTTCAGGTGAGGAAGGGATTCATTAGGTTGTTGCAGGTGAACTGTCGTAGTATAATCAATAAAGAAATAGAGTTTTGGAATCTAATTGATGCCTGTGATCCCGACATAGTGATAGGGACTGAGTCGTGGCTAACTCAGGAAATCGAATCCTCGGAAATTTTTCATTCTGATTACAAGATTTTTAGGAGGGATAGAAATAGTAGAGGTGGCGGTGTCTTTATTTGCGTCAAAGCAGACATAAATATTAGATTAGATTGGGTTAGTACAGATTTTGAAATGATGGGAATAGAAATTACTACTTCAGGAACCGTGTTAGAAATTATTGCATGCTATAGGCCACCGGGTGACGGCTACGAAATTTTGGAAGATATCATACAAAGAACGGGAAATGAAAATGGTCATCCTATTGTTATCGGAGGAGACTTGAATATTCCTAGCGCAAACTGGGAGGGAGCCGTGAGCGAGGCGAAAGTCCAAACACTTGTTAACAGACTAGTTTGGGATAGGGGATTAGCCCAGGTAGTACGGTGCGCGACGCGGCAGGACGCGGTTTTGGATGTTTACCTAATTAGGCCGAAAGATCTTTTCATAACTTGTGAAGTCGTTGAGGGAATTAGTGATCACAAAGCGGTTCTTCTTGATTTAGACGAAAATATTTCAAGGAAATGTATTGCGACAGGAACGAAAGTGCGTCAGTTCAAGAAAGCAAACGTAGAGGGGCTTCATGAGTTTCTTAGAGAAAAATACAACAACTTTCTGAGAACAGAAGGAGGTATGGAAGAGATATGGTGCGCATTTAAAGATATTATAGACGAAGCTTTGCAAAAGTTCGTACCATGCAAAACTCTAAAAAATAATCCGGATCCAGAATATTATAATTCAAAAATTAGGCGTATGAAGAGGATAACGAGAAATGCATTTAAAAACCGAAAACGCAGTACCGAGCATATGCATATTTTTAGAAATTGTTCGAAAGAATTAGAGCGAGAAAAGAAAATTGCTCAGGAGACGTATTTAAAAAACATTCTAGACGAAAAGGGAAATAACTGGTCAGGATTTTACAAATATGTCCGTAGAAGAAAGGGAAACAAAGAGTATATCCCAGTTGTTCGTGAACATCAAAACACACTCATCACAGGCGACCGGGCAAAAGCTAACGCATTTAATAGGTATTTCAGTTCGGTTTTCAAAAGCAATACGAACCATCCACTTATTCAAAGGTATTCGGTTACAAATCAATTTAATATTGAAGTAAACGTTCTACGTAATAAAGTAAAATTTATGAAAAATGGTAAGTCAAGGGGTCCAGACGACATTTCTACGGACATAATTAAACTAGGAGGAGAGGCAATATTACCGTACTTAATTAGAATATTTCACGTGTCTATGAACAATTCAAAAGTACCTGAAGATTGGAAATTAGCTTTTGTAGTACCAATCTTTAAAAGTGGGGACAAAACTATACTAAGTAATTATAGGCCGGTAAGTCTCACGTCAGTGGTCTGCAAACTTATGGAGCATCTAGTTGCGAGTTACATTAAGCAAGAGTGGGAAGTCAAAAAATGGCTCTATCATGGCCAACACGGATTTAGGACTAATTATTCATGCGAAAGTCAGGTAGTAACGCTATTTCAGGACCTAGCAGATGAAATTGACGCGGGCGGGAGAGTAGACGCAGTAGTTATAGATTTTGCCAAAGCGTTCGATGTTGTTCCACACGACCGACTTGTTCAGAAATTAATAAATTCAGGCATCGATCCCAGGGTGGTGGCGTGGATTAGCGAGTTTCTGCGTGACAGGAAACAGAAAGTCCGAATTGGGCAAGAGTTATCTTCCTGCGCAAGCGTTACGTCAGGAATACCGCAAGGGAGTGTCATTGGACCTCTTCTATTTCTAGCGTTCATTAATGATTTGCCAGCGCAATTAATTTCAAATGTTCGGCTATTTGCAGACGATTGCATAATATATCGCATTATAAATTCGAAAGACGATGAAAATATGCTGCAACGGGATCTTGATGCATTATCTTACTGGGCGGAAAATAATGGTATGACCATAAATAGTTCTAAAAGCAAATCTATCACTTTTGGCAGAGGTCACAATTACAGCGTAACAAATTACCGTTTAAGTAACGACATTATTCCGAGAGTTTCTTCGTGTAAGTACCTAGGTATCCATTTCGATAGTAAATTAAGCTGGAAAAATCACGTAGATTTTGTTGTAGGGAAAGCGTGGAGATCTCTTCATTTTGTAATGCGTATCTTAAAAAAGAGTACAGTAAACGCGAAGGAAATTGCTTACTTGTCGCTTGTTCGTCCGATAATGGAATATGGAGCAATTTGTTGGGATCCGCACAAAATTATGCAGTGTAAGAATTTGGAAAGGATTCAGCGTAGAGCAGCTAAATTTACTTTCAGGGACAAGAAAAGGATAGGGTGGGATTCACTCGAAAACAGGCGAACATTGGCAAGACTTTGCGCCTTGTATAAAGCTTATAGCGGTCATCCAGCTTGGAAAGAAATTAAACGGCGGCTAAATTTTCCTACGTACATCGGTAGAGGTGATCACAGGCACAAAATAAATTTAAGACCGCAGAGAACGGATGTCGGGAAATTTTCTTTTACAAATAGAACGATAAGAGATTGGAATAGATTGCCTGCAAAAACCTTTGAACCCTTTCCTCGAAGCGTTCAACAATTTAGGAAAGTAATTTAGGGCATTTCTAAGTTTGAGGTAGTTAACTAGGAATATTAAGTTATACAGTGAAGTGAAGTGAAGTGAAGTGAAGTGAAGTGTTGTGCAGTGTAGAGCAGAGAAATAATGAAGGTGTTTTTTTAGTGTAATAGTGAAGTGAAATGAAGTGAAGTGTAGGCAAGTGCAGTGCGGTCTTCATTGTTTAAGCACTCAGTGCTGTTTTAGATTGACGTTTCTTTTATCTTTTAGGTAATTTAATGTTTGTTTTTAAGATTCACCAGTTTTTATATTATTATTATTATTATTATTATTATTATTATTATTAATATTATTACTATTATTATTACGGTTATTATTATTACTATTATTATTACGGTTATTATTATTACTATTATTATTACTGTTATTATTATTATTATTACTGTTATTATTATTACTATTATTATTATTATTATTATTATTATTTTAGCATTATTATCAACATTATTATGTTATTTGCATGAAAATTAATATCTTGCTTATGTAATTAACTGCCACCGGGTCACACCCAATTGCAGTTTAAATAAATTTATCTTATCTTATTATCAATGAGTTTGTGGCGAAACTCGCTTCCTATCCCACCCCATCATAACATGCGTACGCCGGCTGACATTGCAATTGCACGGGAGTAAGGCTAGGAAACGATTCGCTATAGATTGCTGGTGGTCTAGGTTTCCACACGCGGTCATCGATCAGCGAGTTTGCTTGTCGGCGACCGGGAGATGAAATATACATAGCGGTCTAATTATCACGCTGGTCTGAGTGGCCAATGAGGTCCGGATTCAGACTTCCGTCGGCTTGACCCATTGTCATTGGACATATTGTATTGGACCATAGAGACCTATGGTATTGACCTAAGGTACCGACTGTCTTGCCCAAGACGTCTCCCTTGCCATTACCGATTGCCTTGTGATAGCTTCTGCTGAAATTCTTTTAGCCGGGCGTTCCGGGGTACTAATACTGCTCACTTTTCATCTCTTGAGTACTGGGGTTCCAATGCTCGTGAACCCATTTGGAATTTGTGGCGAACAAAGCGGGGTGGCAGAAGGTCCAGGTTTTCCAGTTTTCTGTCTCACATTCTACCGTTTCTCCATTATCTTATCATACTTTAACGCCATGTATCAATTAAATCACTGATCCCACCTAGAATAAGCAGAAAACATAGTGTATGAAAGCATTGTGTGATTGTACGAAATGTAGAATTAAAATTAATGACTAGAAATCACTAGAGTAGCAGTACAGCTTTTACGGGCACAAACTGTTATGATAGTAATGAATGTATTGACATTACATTAACTATTATTTTCAAATAATGATTGAATTACAATTATTAACCCACAACGAAAAGTGTACCTTTTATTCTTCAAGCCATTGGTTTCAAGATAAGGGGGCGAAATATATTTCCAAAACATAAGGAGAGTACAGGCCTAAAAATGTTGAGATTCTCTTGAATACTATGATGTATCATTTAATGAGATGCACTAAAAAAGCTCTAATGTCTTACTCAGGGTGAAAATGTAATACTTATCCTGATGATTTTGGGCGATTGCAAAAATGGCAAAATATTACATAAACTTCCAAACAGTGTGCTAATTATTCATCTTTCTTTGTTTGAAATGTCTTGTAAAAAAGATATATAAATAGTTAGAGAAAAATATCTTTTCAACTGATACAATTTATTTTCATTCTATTTTTTCAACTAATTGTTCTAATACGTTCAAAATGTTGACAAATTAATGAGCAGCTTTTGCTACAGGCTTATAGTGCTAATGGATTTTTAAGTATACATTTGAAGTCAAGCTTTAAATTAATAATATATTTTCAGAGAACGCTTTCTTTCATCAGCAACAAAAAAAATTGTAACTGTGCATGGTATATAAATAAACACATCGAAGTCACTACCCAATCCTCGCACTCTATCCCACAACCACTGGCGCTCCAAGTGGACAGGGCAGCTTTTGTATCTCACCTCCCCCCGTGCATGTCGAGGGCCGTCTCTTTCCGATGGCGGCGCCGTCCTCGCCCGTGGCCTTTGGCTGGTCCCTCGCTCCCGGCCGGGGCGCCGCTGCACGGGGATCACCTCCTGTTTGAAGTGACGCGCGTTCATCTATTATGGAGCGCGGAGGAATCGGACCGCCGGTTTAAACTTTGAAAGGGGCTCCCTGCGCCGCGCCGAGTTGGCCGGATTGGCCGCCGCCCCGCGCGAGCACAGCGCGCAGCGGCGCTGCGGACGGCGGTGACGCGAGTGTGAAGTGCGGACGGATCGGCGAACGCGACGAGGTAAAAGAGACGACAGCTAATGCGGTGAGGATGGAAACGCTTGCGATGGAATACCGACGATGAATTGGATGTTGGTGAAGTTTGTGGTGGTGAGTTCAGTGGTGGAGAAGACTGTGATCTGCGTGGGTGAAGTGTTTGCGAGCGGAGTGTGTGTGGGTGAAGTGTGTGGGAGCGAAGTGTGTGGGGGCGAAATGTGGGGGAGCGAAGTGTGTGGGGGTGACGTCTGAGCCAAGAAAGTGTGTGTGGGAGATATGTTGGGGAGAAGTGTGTGGAGGCGATGTGAGTGGGGCCAAGTGTGTGGGGGTGAAGTCTGTGCGGGCGAAGAGTATGTGGGTGAGGGAGAAGTGTGTGGAGGCGAAATCTGGGAGAGCGAAGTGTGTGGGGGTGAAGTTTGTGGGGGTGATATGTGTGGGGGAAGTGTGTGGGGCCGAAGTGTGTGGGGGTGAAGTCTGTGCAAGCAAAGTGTGTGTGGCAGATGTGTAGGGGGAAGTGTGTGGAGGCGAAGTGTGTGGGGCCAAGTGTGTGGGGCCGAAGAGTGTGGGGGTGACGTTTGTGCGAGCAAAGTGTGTGTGGGCGAGAGTGAAGTGTATGCAAGTGAAGTGTGTGGGGGCGAAATGTGGGAGAGCGAAGTGTGTGGGGGTGAAGCCTGTGGGGAGATATGTGTGGGGGCGATGTGTGCGGGGGACAAGAGGCAAAACCTGGCCCATACTCCTAAAACGAGATGGCTGGTACACCCTTGTAAGGAACTCTCTTGAAAGAAAAATTGCAACCCTTATGAAAATGTACACATAAATAATCTTACTCTCCTAGTACTTGTGTGGTGTATGTGTTAATTAGAGCTTTGAGCTCGGTCCTTCGATTTCCTAGAGATTGTGTTGTATTTAGAATATGAAATTTGAGCGATCAGGGAATGAAGGTTTGAAAGGTCAGGAGCAAGATTTTGATCAATGTATTCATGTAAGTATGTACGCTTGCTTTAAATTACAATGTTGGTAAAAAATGCCTTATTTTTATATTTAATAATATTACACCGTGTATGATATCCGGAAATAATTGTAAGTTTAATATTATAATGAAATTTCACTGCTTTATTCTGTTCTGAAACTGAAATAATTGCAAAAAATAATTCAGAAGAATATGAGGCAATAAACCAATGTCAACGCAAAAGTGAACATACGAACAATATTTGCGTATTATTACAATGCCACAATCAATGTGGACATATGAAAAGGAACTGAAAGCGCTTTTCATCTCTGTTTTCCATTACAATCTCTGTTTTCCAGGTCAATTATGTTCATAATTAATTTCAGTAATTAGCGTATTTATTAGTGAAATATATGATCTTCGTTTTATTATCTCAAATACTACTTACATAGTATAGAAAAACTAATGTAGTGCTGCGGTATAAAACGGGGATTTTTCTACCAAAAACCGGGTGTTGAGGCCAGATTTGTAATCTTCCACTTGCTCACCAAAATTCACTTTCTGTTATTGATCTGGCTGATCTTCTAATACTGCCATATTGTGCGCATTTTTCTCAGGAATTGCAGACTAATTTCGTTATATTTTTTTCTTAGCTATGTCCTAAAAAGTTCTACAGAACAGTAAATTTGGCAGTATCTTGTGCAAGGTTAGATTCGTTGTATTCTATCCTTTTGGATTCTGACAGCACTTGACTTCTTGAAACTATACAACGGAAGAGTATCCATGATAATACCTTTTTTTTGAAGTCAACAAATGAATGATTTTAAAATAATTTGCGATTCAAACTGTTACATTAAAACGTGGTGTTTTTATATTTTCCGTTTGTGTTAAGAGGTAGTTCATGTTAATGTGTTATAAATGTATAAGTATTGTGTGATGCGTTTATGTTTATCTTGAAAGAACATTGTTAAGAAGGTATTGTTGTGATGCTTGAATTGTTGAAAAATAATGTAACTGGCTACACATATGAACGCATTATCTTTCCTCGACAGTTAAAAATTTATTTCATTTATGTTTGAAGCTTGAAACACCTTAGTTGATGTTTTCTTATTTATTATCGTAGTGATTGTCCCACTTATCTATCTCTGCTCTTTTCCACTTTATGCAAGGGATTATTTATAACAAATGTACCAAGTGTGCTTCGATTTAAAAAAGAAAATGTTTATACTTTGTTTATATTATTTTTGTTCGTGTTCATCTGATAGTTTACGAACTGAGAGGATCTGATTTTTATCACTTTTGTATTATTTTGCAGATTTCATTGAAAAACAATGCCTAAAAATCAACGTAAACAGTTCGGATCTATGCAAAAGAAGGTGAAAAGAATGAAACAGCAACGTAAACAAGAAACTCCGGAAGAGAGGGATACAAAACTTATGAAGCTGCGAGAATATTCTGCTGCATATAGAGCTCCACTAACAGAGTAGGAACGTGCGACGGTACTACAGAACCACAGAGATTTCGCTGCTGCACATAGAGCTTCAGCGCCACCGCAGCAGCGTGAGATACGACTACAGAAAACGAGAGAAAGAGCTGCCAGGGCTCGTGCTTTGGAAACATTGCAAGAGCGTGAGAGCCGACAACTGGCCAATAGAGAGAGAGCAAGACAATCATGGAATTTACGAAGTTTCAGCATATAATTTTTAATAAATAAGATTGGTTACGCTTGACTGTCAAAGACTGTATGATTTTCAAAGAAGAATTTCCATTTGGTGAAGGTATGTGTAGGTTTTAAAACAATAAACTTCCAAAAAAACTTTATTTTTTGGATTCTTTCATGAATATGAGAATTTTATGAAATGAGCTGAAATGCAGGATTCTTCTCGTTTTTAAGTGTAATAGAATGTGGTCAAACACATGATGAATGGTAATACACGAACAATTCCTTCTTCTGTCGGATATTTAACTAATACTCCGGGAATACTAGACATGTAAACATGGTGTACTATTCTCTTTATTACTGGTGGCGCGAAACGGGACCCGTATGGGTAATGCGTCTGTCACAGAACCAACATCTATGAAGGATACTCTGGTCAAAATCCAAATATTTTCACTGAAACAATTTTATTTCATAGATGTGGCCAGGCGTCTGTAGTTAGAATTTAAGCCTGTTAAGAAACAGTCTGCCTTGAAGAGTACACTTTCAATCGCCCGATAGTCTTTTTTTATTGTGAGTCGAAGGTCTAATGGTGTTTTAATGTATTTCTAAAGAAAATATTATGTTTTGGGATAGAAAAATCGAAAAAAGAAAGTTTATAGATTGAAGGAACTATTGTATTTTATGACTGCACTATTTCACGTGTGACCCTACGACGGCTCTGCGCCATACCTTTGCCCATCAGCACTTTAGCCTGCCAGCCGACCGTCAGAATTGCAATGCACTTGCTACTTGCACACGACATGCTATTGACCTCCAAGTCTAGAACAGTGCTGCGAGTCTTGGTGTTGCGGTGAAATCTGCCTGCGGCGAAATGTGAAAATTACAAAAAATAATTTTCGTCTGGAATCTATGTTTATGAGTCTTTTTTTAAATGAAAGGGCTCCTCCGCATACTTGTAACTAACTAAATTGCTTTGCGAGTACAAGGGATAGTCCCAGAGTATGTACCTCTCTTTTTTTATAGTCAACCCATCAGGATCTCACAAGCAAACCTTCAGGCTGGGATATGAATACGCCAAAGCACAAATCTAGTAAGATTATCTACAAATTAATCACAGTGGCATCGCTTCACCTGTTCAGGTTGGTACCGGAGTGATGTGCCATTCACGTGCTTGTGACAAATTTCTTGAAGTCCCTGAGTGTAGGTTCTGCCACGAAGAACCCAGGATCCAATAGGAGCCGCCCTGGCTAACGATACACGGTTCACGGGATCAGCCACAACCCGTCTGCTCACTCTTTTGATAACTAGAATGTGAGTCACATCAAAATATTGAGCTAGCAGATGCGAGTATTCAATTCTCACGCAGATCTTTTATATGAAGAACCGATATCGCGGCCCCATGTGCGAGGTACAAGCATTGGCTTTGTTTGTTATGTCAGTATCCTAATTACATTACATAATTGGTTTGCGATGTACCTCGGTGTACCCCATATCCTCGTCCCTCTTGGGTAGGAAAGCACACCATGCCAACATCTGGATACACCGAATCGCGACTTTCATCTACCCAAAACCTGGACGTAACCGCTTCTCCAGCTCAAAGCTTACCTGCAGACCGGTTTGATTCACTAGTCTCTTAGCACTAAACACATGCGCCGGAACGAATCTCACTTCCGATTCCGTGAATGTAGGACACTATCACGACGAATCTGGAGCCCATGTTGAGGCTATCAAGGTAGTTACACCTATGGTGGAAAACGATGAGTGAGATATTGCGGTTTGTTTCCCACTTCAGTCAATGAGCTTCAAGCAACAGTTTGCGACACAATATCAGCGAGAATTTTAAATCCAGCCAGATACCAAAATTATCACCTTGTTACAAATCATTGAAACATATATCAAGCATTTCTTTCAAATATTGCATCTTATACTCCTTCATCGTGTTATTTTTGGTTGGTCACAGTTGAAAATTAACACTTTTAGGCCACTTTCAGAATGTTTCTCAACCCTTTGCGTTCTCCATTCAACATGGAGGTCAGCATCTGGTCTGGCTTTTGAATGAAGTGAAGTGGTCGGGCCATGGTCGCGTATTTCGTGACACAAACTGGTGCTGCGCATAACGTGCAAAAATTGATGAGCCGGAGTAGTTCACCCACCTTTTTTCACCTCGGTTACATCCGGGAGGCAGGTACCGCCGATTCTTCATAGTAATCCCCTTCTTGCTAACTGTAACACCGATAAACTAGGTGCTCTGATAGGAGTTTCTAATTTCACGTTAGGACTTACATACGTGGGACCAAACTCCCATCCCACCCACGGTGTACTAACATTATTTTGAAAATTTGGGTTCACGGACTGAGAACAGCCAGATTAAACTTAGTTTAATATCAAGGAGTGTTTTACTCGCCCCAAGGCGGGTTCCTAGTATTCAGTCATACTCCTTCGGGTTGCCCAACGGTGCCGTCAGGCTGGCATCTCAGTGCACCTGAGCGCAACAGACCTCATGGAATGTCTCCTCACAGTGAAAACATTCGCATTGTGTTTGAATACTGTGCTCGGTTAATCGGTCGGTTAAGATTGAGTCTAATTCCCGAGGAATTTTACTCGCGGCAAAGCGGGTTCCTCACGATTAGCCCTAACTCAACTAAGGTCCGAGAGTCTCGCAGTCTCACACTTGAATAATCACTGCGCTCACCTTAGCACTAACGACGTGAGTATAGCCCCCTTCGCAATACACAGAAGCAATGTCAGGCTGGCATGTCAGTATGGCGGAACGCAACCCGCCACAGGAACGTCAGCACACTTGAACCTGGGTGGGGTCGTCAGCCTGCCTGCCAGCTCACCAGCTTTCCAGATTGCTACCAGAGTACAATTAATCACCATTCCCAAAGGTTCGGGACAAGTCCCTCCGTAATTACATACGAATGTTCGTCTCCGCCACGGCAAAGCGCACAGCCGAACTGGAGGCTACTGAAACTCTGGGCCACTCGACTAAGGTCCGAGAGTTTCGGAGCCCCACACCCGGGTAATCATTGCTATTACCTTAGCACTAATGACGTGAGTATTGCCGGGAATTGGGTCTACCGGGCGCGAGATTAGAATTTTTAGCAGGATCATAAATGTTGGACCACGAGACAAGGTCATTACCGCCATTACATACGTGGGGCATAAGCATTGACAGTAGAAAGCTTGGGGACTTCTTGCAAGCGGGTGTGAATGCCACTCTACAGTTCTTAAACATTGAAGAGCGCCCAGCGATCAGGCAGTAGGGTAATCAATGCATGTAATGATTAATTTCTCTTTTCGAGCACGTCAACGGCTATGTTTGCGGGCACTTCAACGGCGAGCACGTCAACGACGATCACGTCTACGGCGAGCACGTCAACGGCGAGTACATCAACGGCGAGCACGGCAACGCCAAGGACGTCAACGGCGAGCATGTCAACGTCAAGCACGTCAACGGCGAGTACGTCAACGCCGATCACGTCAACGGCGAGCACTTCAACGGCGAGCACGTCAACGGCTATGGTCATTAGTCTCGTTAGTGCCTTGAAAAAATTATACTGGAGATATTGATACTCCACTGGACAGAAAGATCCAGCGCCAACCTACTCGCCCGCTTGAGAGAGATTTCCCCCCCAAGGTATCTCCTCTGCAGGGGTACTGCTCACGCTGGGAGAAGTTATAAGCTTCCGATTGGTTCTCCAACATATGTGGAAGTATAATGGATATAAGTGTGTGTAACAGTAGATGATAAGGCAAAGAAACGTAAGGAAAGATCTGGGTTCGTGACCCGTCTGTAAGGGTACTGTTCCGGCATTCGCCTGGAATGTGTAGCGGAAACCTCAGAAAACTACCGATCAGAGCCGCGGGCTGCTAGAATTCTGTTCTTTCGTTCTTTGTAGTAGTTTCGTTCCTTGTAGTGTTGAGAATCCACCACCGCCGGAAATCAAAGATCTTAGAACCACCAATCAGAGTCGCTGCAGAGACAGCAGTAATATTTTCTAATCGCGCAGGGATGGCAACGCCCGAAAGTGGTATGTGTGTCTGTGTGACCGCACAGGTCAAAAACGTTGGCGTTGGTGACCGGGCTGGTGGAGACACCGCAAGCGTGGGACTTGGAAGCAGGAGGAGGTTTGAGGTGATGATGGATTTGATAATGAAGGAGGGGGATTGATTACGAATGTGGTAGTGAAGGCTTATCTGTTTTTCTTGCTGTTCTTATGCATGTTGATGTTGTCGTTTTGATTGTGAAGATGGTGGTGGCAGAGGTGATTCGAGGCTAACTAGGCGATAGTTTGGATTGCGCTAGTTCCCTGACTTATAAAATATAAATAATTTATTTTCCAATATTGATAGATTTTTTATTATTTAATGGAAGAAATTACTTAGAATATTAAATAATAATAGATAATAATGATGTAATTTACTGCTTATTTAAATCTTATTAATGTGCACATCGTTAAGTTGTGCAAGTTGTATGTAACTTCTGCGTTGAGAACCTGAAAAGTATATTATTTTGATTTGAAAGAACTGTTTTGAAAGTTTTGAAATCAGCCGCAACAAGATGGGACTTCTTGGGCGACATGTCGCAAAAGAAAATATACTGAAGGAACTTGAAGTAATTATTTTGAATTGGGTTTCTGAAGCACTCCTCAGTCTTGGCGGAATCTGAACAGTTCATAGCACCTCAAAATCTGCAAAATATTTTACGAGTACGCGGATGTCAGTGAAAGTCCTGAACTGGAGTGAAAGGAGTCGGAAAAGGTTGGAGAAATAGAGAGCGGTTGAGTACAGGTAGGTTGAAGCATTGGTGAGGACAATTCAAGTAGCGCCAATGGCAGCGTTTTTGGGACGATTGAAACGTCATGTTGACGGCCTCCGAGTGGTGCTTTCAACTGGCAGTTCATTGGCCAGTTTGTGACACCTGTCGATGAAAACCCAGCAGACTTCCTGATTGCAGCGGCATTTTCCACGGAGCTTGCTAATAGTGAAACTTTACGCTGGACATTTTGTGTGACTGATAATCAGTGGTTCTCTGACATTTTTGTAATCTATAACTTAATATCATTCAGAACTTTAAACATCATATATTTTAATAATTATTAGTGTCAAATTTTAGTAAATACATAAAATCAACGTATTCTTCAGAATTGTTGACTAGTGAGTCGTTTAAGGAGGAAAAAGCACCACCAATTTCTTCTCAATAAGGCTAATAGATATTTCATGCCATATTTTGAATAATTCCACATCAATTCTACAGCTTCTTCGTAATGCTATAGTAATTTCTTGATGATTGATATTTTCCTATAAAGTTCAGAGGTGAGCATTATTAAGTGGAAATCGAAATGCTGAGGTTATTTTTCTAAGTATTGCAAAACAAACAATTCACTTATTTTTACATAATTGTCATAAAGATCGTGAATTGAGACAATGAAGGTGCACAATAAGTAACTAAGTAATAATTGAAAAAAGTTTATGGGAATGTATGATTCTGAAGAACAAAAAATACATAAAATATATTGTTATTATAATGAGGAACACACTGGTGAATTTCTTTTGTCTGAAATTATGACCACTGTTTTCATTGAATGTACGTTTTACAGTTTTTATACAAATTGATATTGGTCGGGACTGTCTTATTGACCGTACTGAACCAAAAACGCACTGGAAAACAATAATTCAAAAAGCTTTTGTACGTGTGGTATTTATACAATCGTTTTTCGCCCTAAAAGGTACACTGCATGAACCCAGTGAATTCATTCCCATGTACTCCAAGAGTAAGTAAAAAATTGAAAAATGACATATTTTCCACCCAATTGACTGTGTGCTAGGAGAAGGCCAATTTTATGTCAGTTATGAGTTTTTATCATTATGGGTTCAATATACTCGTAATTTCGGTTTACTCTAACATCTGCTGTATTTTGGGGTTTAAAATTCACTCCAGATTTACTTTGACTGAGAGTTTACATTTTAAATAAGTTTTGAAGAACAATACAGATGTTTACGTCATATTATAAATAATTCATTTCAGTACTGACAACTTCTCGTCGACTTAAGTAATAATTATTAATTATTATTTCTTGTGGATATTTTTCATTCAAAATTCTCTTAACGATCATTGTTAGTCATAACGTTGCTCGTAAAATTAGTCCGAAGAGTCAGAAACAGGCAGAGAAATGTTGAAATGTGTACCTCTTATTTTGTAATGCGTTCTAGAAAATAGTATTCTGTTAATGTGAATTGTTTGGAGATTCATTACTTACGTGGGATATTCTATATGTTAATATTTCACACAAAATCCATGACTAGGCAACGTTCAAACTCTCCTCTCTCTAACATTTAAACACTTTTTCCAAATTTCTTTTGATTATTCTAGAATATTCTCATCTGACCATTGCTTCCATGAAATGCTACCTGCTATAACAGAATATACCGATTGAATGTTGGCCATCCCTATCGTGGAAAACCCTTTATCCTCCAACGAAATTGCTCCTGCACTTCCTAACTTATCACTAGAATGCCCGGACCGTGCATTTACCGAGAATGCCCGCGCAGCGTCATTTTGATGGCTCGTATATTTAAAGGCCATTTCTGGATTTGGGGGGATTTATACACACAATATGTACTTCACTTATCATTTTATTGATTTATTACAGTAATTAGAAGAATACACGCAATTGACATCAAAATATTTAGGAAAATTCTGGCTGCTCACTCGTGAGTTGCCTTTTGTCGTAAGATGTCAAAGACAGTCCCAAAAGAATTTCATTTTATAATCGACTTTTGACGTCGACACTTCAGATAGGATAAACACTGCTGCTTTTCAACAAAGAGAGCGTCCATGGTTTCTCGGAAGAGAGATAATATGAAATAAACAAAACCAGTCGACTCCCGGAACGCACAGTTTATCAGCTATTGGGAAGCAGTCAATTTGACGGCTTTCGGGCGTGTAAGATAAATCAATAATATACAAGTTTGAGTGGATGAATATTTTTCAAAATTTTTACGTATTCTTTAAATCATAAATACATTTAAAGTCAAGTAATCACAATGTCTTACCGTTCATTTTAATAAAAATAACATTACTTGAATATGTTGTAGCCGTCAAAATGACGGCGATGATTGTTGTAGTGATATAGAAAAGAATGCAAATCACTAGCATTACCTCCATCGCAACGTATTTTCGTACGATATCGGAAAGCGAAGCTGAATCTACGCAGGGACATGAATTGGAGAGATCAGATAAACTGCATCGTGAAAAAACTCGGGGCAGGCCTACCTTTTGTAATACGTACTTTGAAGAAGACCAATTCTAATGTTAAAACGCTAACATACACTTCCCTTGTGCGCCCTATCTTAGAATATGAGGCCTTATGCTGAGATTCCTTGAGGCTGAGCCAAATTCACGAGCTAGAGAAATTTCAGAAAAGAGCCGCTAAATTCTCTGGTAACCGACTCGTTCAAAATGAATTACGACCGCTTTAAAATCGCAGAAAAGTGGCTAGACTTACCGCTTTTATATAAAGCGTACGTAGATTTCGCTGATGAAAAGAAATTTCAAACAGGCTACTGAAACCGACACATTAAGCAGAGGACATCATAATTTCAACATTCGTTTACGATCGCAGCATTCTAATACTGGAAAATTCTCCTTTATAAATCATAAAATAAATGACTGGATTAATTTAACTACTGAAGCATTTGGAACTGACCGTAAAAGTGTAAATATAATTTAGAAAAAAAATTGTGATGCAAAATACGAGTAAACTACGCCTCTTCCATGATGTTGTTTTATTTTCATCATTTTAATATTTCATAATTGTAATAATTGTAATGTAATTCAATTCATCATTATAATGTAATGTGTTAAATGTACATTGTAATATTTATTATAAATCTATCATCGGATGTTAAACCCTAATTAGATCAAATCAGTCTCTATCTATCTATCTATTGTCCCTTCCCTGTGAAGTTGTCCCTGTGGCTCGGTCTCGAAAGCTTAGCGGCGATATGGTTGCTTTTGAAGCATCCGGGGTGTTCGCGTTTGTCCAGGTGGTACTAGGGATCATGTTACGACATTGAGGAGTTTTCGACACCAACTAGAAAGCTTGGTCCAAATCAACCGCTCTGTAGGGGAAAATTATTCCAAATGGTTGCTCTTATACGTATTTTTTCGTGGAATATTCCATCACTACTAACTCAATGCCGAAACACTGCTATAACAAATGGGCTGCGCGCCATCTTTCCTTCCTTATCCTTGTCACATCCTCTCCGCTAACGCACAATTACACGCGCGTGATTTTTCCTTCTTTCTCTTGCCTATCCTCTCTCTCCCTTTACTCTTACACAATTACATTGCACTACACCACCACATGTATCGAGACCATTCGGGAACTTCGAGCTTTGCTGGCTGGGGCGGTGCACGCCTAGGAGATATATCTGGGGAGGAATTCCCCTGGCCCTATAAATCGGTGCCGATGGCACCACCAACCGCTGTAAAAGAAGCATCCCCACCTCCATGCATAAAATCATTAAAGTAACGGGACTAATGGCCATAGTATTTGACGTACTCGAAACGTCAATCAATGAACTCTCATACTCATTGCCTCACTCGTCGCTGTTGGATTTTTGCCATCCCTGCCCTAGAATATCTTCCGCACTCCATCGCTCGGCTTTTTGGAAATGTGCGTTGTGCAATGGGCAGACAGACATTGGAAAGGGCGCGGGTGGGCGGGATTGAATTGAATTGAATTGAATTGAATTGGCTTTAGTTTACGTGGCGAGACTCAGGCCATGAGGCCTGCTCTGCCGTCTGACCACGCTCCATTCACCACCTAGCGGAGAAAGGAGGTATTATCTTGGGCGACGAAACAGGCCATTTTAATTTAGCTCAGAGGCATCATTTAGGCTTGAGGATCTTTTACATGCAGTAAATCTACTAACATGGGACAGCCGGCTTTACTTCCCCTCCGAAGGAAGGCGTACAAACGATTTTTTCGCCCTTAAAAATCCACGGCTTCGATCGGGTTTGAACTCGCAAACTTGGGTATAGCAACCCGATACGCTAACCCAATGTGCGTGTGTAACCAGTGAATGTTCAATATCTCTTACCTAGAATATCCCTGTTATTTATGTGTCTCTTGCAGCTAGAAAACTATGATATCTCACTCATTCTTCTGAGCGGGAGAGGTGGCTCAGTGCATCAACGATGTCACTGCAGTGCCTCTGACCGCGAGATCCCGACGTGGCAGGATTTTCGGCTTTCGATTGTCTGCTAGGACGGATTCAGCCGCTGTCTGGAGGGAAGGCTAGCGGATGGCTGCTCTGATTGGTGGTTTTCCGTGGTTTCTCCGTTTAACACCAGGTGAATGCCGGGAGACCGGCCGGGAACACTACCACAAATATCGGGACACCCATCGGGAATTTAGAGCTTGTTCCGGCTGGGGCGGTGCTCTGATGGGGAAACCTGGCCGGGAAAAACCGCGCTAAATGACGGTAGGTCGGCGCCGGATCTCACCATCCAGCGGGGAAAGATAACCCCCAGGGGGAAATATTGCACTGAACGTACGGGATTAATGATGGGCTTAGCAGTTAACGCGCTCGGAGTCACTAATCAATGAATCAATCAATCATCCTTCCCTTCTTCTAAAATTGTAGATACAAGAATATTCTTCTCTGTTTATTACATTATTGCATTGCATTATCTGTAACCTTTCGCAAAGCTAAGCTGACCCCATACCCTTGCACATCCATCCAATTGTAAGTTGGCCCTCCCTGTTCTAGAATATCCTCCACCCTGCATCGCAGCAGCTGCTGCTGTGCCTCCTGCAGCGAGAACGATCTGCGTCGACTCGACTCTGCGTTTCGCGTTGGGCGGGCGGAGAGATAGGAAAGAGCGCGGGAGGGCGGTTCAGTGCGAGTAACCGGTCATTACGGGGCGCCTGCGGGATTTGCATACCGCCGTTGTTTGTGCCTCTGCAACGCGGGTTTATGGGAGGGCGTAAATGCTGGGAAGTGGCGGCGTCCTTTAATAAAGAACCTCCGTGGCAATTACTGACCCGGAATTCAAAGCTTTCGAGTTTGTGTGACAGAGGGCGAAGGAAAACACACGCCCCTTGTTCCGCCGGTCGAGTATGAATTTCGTTGGCTCTCGTTTCGTGCGATGCGTTGCATTGTCAAGTCGTTCAGTAGACGAGGTGTATCTCGTAACGATAGACATGAAGCTCGAGTTGGAATGAGAGGGAAATTAGGAGAAAATGCAGGGTTTGGTTCACTATGCGAGCGTTTTGCGTAAGCGACACCATTTGAGTGGCTTTTGAAATGAAAAGTCGTTGAATATTTGCGTTACGTCTGATAACTCATAATTTATACTGTGAGTGGAGATCGCCTTGAATGGTATGACTAGCTGTGAACATGTTTGTCGTCTGCCAGCCGAGCGTGAATGTCTTTTATTGATCTGACTCATTTAATGTTGGGTAATTATTGGTACATCTGGTTGACTTTATCGATCAATACTAACAGAACATGAGCAACAAACTTCAGAAAATTCCTTGTGCATGTTACAACCAATATCTTAATAAAAATAATTAGTTTTGCTATAATACCCCATACTTTCTCGCTCTGTTACTAACAAAGTTTAATAAAAATGTTGGAGCCATTTTTGAGAAAATTTGAAAATGTCAAGACTTCATTTTAAGTACCTCCAAATATCAAAACATTAATTTCATATTCGCCAAGCCATGACATCTTTCAAATCGATCTAGGAATATCAATTTTGAAGAAAATCATCTCAAAAGTTTTGGGGCTAGCGTTCGTCAATCGATTTTTTTCCGTATCAAGAACTCACAAAACAAAGATTATGACTATACAATCTGACAAGGGAAGTAATTTACGGTACACAGTAACATGGTTTATCGACTTTTTCGTTACCAGAGCCCGACAATAAGAGTTTTTCTGGAAAAAATTCGCCATTTTTCAGCGAACTATTACAACACTATCTCCTCTTAGGAGTAGGGTGAGAAAGAAACATTATTGTGGCTAAGAGATTGTTGCTAAGGCTTTTTCATTGCTAACTTATATTGATAA
This sequence comes from Teleogryllus occipitalis, assembly GCA_011170035.1. NCBI lineage: Eukaryota > Metazoa > Arthropoda > Insecta > Orthoptera > Gryllidae > Teleogryllus > Teleogryllus occipitalis. Next base: position 120,590 of record BLKR01001188.1, on the reverse strand, counting down.
TTTAAATTTGTTCTAAATTTATATTGATAATTTACATTTTCTCCCTAAATTTCTCTCTGTCGTGATTAAGCTTTCCAGTGACATTGACTGATATTCTAGTCAGCTTTCAACCCGCTGATATTTGTTTAAATCGTTTGGCTTTCTCATTACACACGATATAATGGGGAAGAAAGTAGATAAACGTACTTTTCCCGTTGTTTTAATTTGCTTTTTTCACTTTCATTTTTACTGCATTGGTTACATTGAAACGTATATAACGTTATTCAGTCACAAATGTGTGTATTATATTCTATTTTAAGTCCCTTAAGTAATATTTTGTATTTGTCGTATTATTATGAAATGATATAAAATTTTTCAATCATGAACATCATAATCAAATTTATTTTGTAAACGTAAAGTACAATTCACATGTATCTATTTAATTGAAGATTTTTTTTGTTCTCTTTAATATTTCTGCTCCGCGAAGTTATATCACTAATTTTTGTTTTCCAAACTACAAAATTAAATTAATCATGTATCGCTTTTCCAGTGCGTTGCTGTAATTACGGCATTTCAATATTTCCTTTAATAAAAATAGAATAGAAGTGAGAACACAAACAATAACCCTTGACGTCTGTCGAAAAATAATATTTCACGGATTCGCTTTTCTACAGTTTTTTTCAGTGCTCCGTTACATTTCATCTCCTGAGTGAAACAAGTTTTTCCACCAAAAAAATATTTTTGGCCTTATACCTTGGGGCACAATAACTACATCACACTTTATTCTGCTATAGTATCTTTATTTTTACAATATATCTATGAGTATTTGCTTGAGTGCTTGCAATTTTGTATTTGTAATAGAAAATATAATTTGTTCAAATGGTAATTTTGACCTTAACTGAATACAAGAAAGAAAGTAACTTGTTCAAGAGAAATTCGTTACATTTCACGAGTTTCATTCTAAAAGAAATTAAGAATTTTTGAATCAATACATTTTTTAAATTAAAGTTGGGTAGAAATACTGAAACTAACAAGATGAAAAATTATATTTTTCATTGTTCCACTTTTTATCTCAACACCTTCACGATTCCACTTGACAATTCTCGTTTAGATCACTATCATATACATCGACTGAATTTTTCTTCACCTAATTCAATTTTCACACAAAATAGTACACGTATTCCGTTAAGTCCTTTGATATCTCTAATATTTTTTCTGCAAAACTTTCAATATAATCCATGTGTTGTTTTATTTCTTAATAAGACGATTCTGAAAAATATTTTTGAAAAGTTGTTTGCCGATGAAAAGGAAGTAACGCAACATTCCTCGTTTTTGTTCATATCCCCAGAACTCATTAGCTCTTTCAACATCACATCAAGAACAGACGCTACCATAAATTCATTAAATGATAATGATGTTTTCTCCTCATATTTCGTTAATTCAGTTTCAACACGCTGCTTCATCGTAATGTTTTCCATTACCATAATCCATCTCACACGCCCAAGAGAACAAAACAAACCATTTTTCATTCAAGAGCAAGTTGGAACAACCGCCTTCTTATGCTTAAACAACGCTCCACGCCAAGGAAACTCATGCAGGTAGGCGGATATGACAAACTCAGTCAACTGTTTGGAACTCATGAACTCTTTCCCCTTTGTCGCATCGATTAAACGATCGCATGTGTAATGAACTCGCCGTCACTCGCCTCCACACGCCCCTACCTACCTACATACATACACACACACACATACATATATACATATGTGTAGGTGTGATACACATCACTCATCACTCAGGCGTTGGGGCAAGCGTCTATGCTCGCTGACACTGTAATTGTTCTGTTGCGCAGAGGGATACCAACGGTCTACTATTCTTGAATTGAAGCTTTTGAGGTAGCTTTTGATTGCTTGAGTGATGTTTCCGAGAATGTCAAGTGCTATGGTCATTCGCCCCTTTGTTGTAGTGAATGTTTTATCGTGGGAAGTGACGATGTTCCACGCCGGATGGTGAATTCCGTCGCCGACCGCGCGGCTTGCAGGGGATTTTCCCTTCGAGGTATCTCCCGCAGCTGGTCTCCACCCCAGCAGTGATAAGCTCCAAGCTCCTGTCTGTTCTCGCTACAGGTGTGATAGTATAGTTCCTGTAAGTGTATGTGTTTGTGAATAAGTGGAGAAGATAGAAGAAGAGAGAGGAAGGAAAGATCGCGCGCGGTCCTTGGCCTGTTTGTTAGGGTATTGCTCCAATATTCACCTGGTATTGGTTGGAGAAACTACGGAAATCTACCGATCGGAACAGTCGGTCACTAGAATTTCTCCCCAGACAAGGGGCAGACAGCAACTGAATTAAGTCATGTCATGTTAATAGTGTCGAGCATTGCAGAAGGACTCGAACCTCAAAACCTTCGAGTTAGAATCACTGAAAAGGCAACAGCAATGTTGACTCTGAGATAATTTACCTGATGTAGAAAGCCTTTCGACGTATGCTATGAGAAATATGTGATAATATAATCAAGAAATATGCAAAAACCTGCTTCTCTAGCTTCAATCATAGCTTGACATTTAACCGAATTACATTTCACACCTCTCCTCATATCTTTGATCCAAAGTATCATTTTTGAAAACTAAGAAAAATCTGGAATAATATCAGCAAAAAAATACGGTCTTCAAGAATGTGTAATCTGAAACAAATCACGAGTTACAATTATTCACAGCGTGAAATAAGTACATGAATTTATTTCTGAATATTGGAATTGTGGAAAATGAAATATCATTTGATATTGATATAATGAAATATCATTTGATTATCTTGGGTAATACTATTTCATTACATTTGATTACCTTGGTTGGATTGTATTCGTATTTTGAACTGCGATTTCTTAAAAATTCGAACTTACATTGTTCACTGAAAGGGTTATTTAACAGTGGATGTATGTTTTATGATTAGTCCACGGCTCTTGTGCCATACGATGGATTATATAAGTGTTGCTCGTGTATTCTCGTCATTGCTCGGTCCATTAAATATTCTATTGAGCGAATCACCATCAAATTATTACGTGTGGTAAAACATACGTTTTCATTCATTTGTTTAAATCAGAGATATTTCTTTAAAATGTTTAGGATGGCATATAGGTGAATACCTAGCCTCAAGTGAAATTTTTTCGCTGAAACATTTTTGTGTTATTCAAAAACAAATCATATATAAAAGAGTGCGTAACGATTAAAATTTTTCTAATAAAGAACGCACATAGGCTATTCCCAGCTTGAACCGATAGAAGGCTCGCAGTGTTTCATAACGATTTAGGGCGCAAATAACTCAGTCATTCTCAGTTAAATAGGCAAGAAAATAGTGAATGATATACATATGGTAACAGTCTCGTTTGTACAGGTCATAATTTGCACGAAAAACATTACTTTTTTGTGTCAAATTAATACTAACGCAAACTATGTTACAAGATAACTGAATAATTCCAGTTAAATAAAATATAACACTGTACACCTAGACAAAATGACCTTAAATTTGAAATTCACAAGCACATTTAATCGCTCGAGAAGCCGCTAGGAGAGTTTCCGAGCTCCCAAATGGACTGGTAATCAGTACAAAGATTGAAACAACATTCATTATGAAGTGTGAATATTGTACAACTGCTTACTGTGCATTTGGATTGTCAACTGCTGTGAATTGCGTGTCTAGGAACAGTAACGAATGAAAGCACGGGTTGACTCAGTGACCTCATACCGCGTCAGATTTCCTTTTCGACGGAATTTCTCCGAAAGGCCCCAAAGCGGTTGAAAGTTAAGCGGACAATTACATGCATAAGGCTTTCCTTGAAAGGTATTGAGAATATTTGAAGATTACAAACATATCTAAACACACAGTGGGTTCCGAAACCGAGCTGGGTGGTTCAGACACCCGCGCATCCAATTTCGGGTTCAGGGAGACCTTCCAATAATACATTATGAAACGATGATGTAATGATGGATATTAATACTCGAGTGTGATATTACGATACGAGCGAGTATCGTTAACTTCACAGGAGTGTATTAATACCCATTACATCGACTTCCATACGCTACTTTTCTAGAGCTTATGGAAACTTTTATAAGTTGAACTTTTATATTGAATTGTTTCGTGGCAGTTGTGCAGGATTCAGCCAAGGCCACCTAGCTGAGAGCTACCCTACCTGCCGCAGGTGGCTTTGGTTTACCAGTCCGCCTGCGAGAGGTTAAAAAAGGTGCGGTAATAATTCCAAGGTCACCATTTTCGTTTTTTCTCTTAGTTCTGGAAGTTTTAGCTCCTTCTCTGATTCACTAGACATTTCAAACTAAAGAATTGGCCAAAAAAGGACAAACACACGGCAGCAACATACAACATACAATAACTTGCGTTCTGATCTTAACGTCAGTCAAATGTTCCCTCTACTACTACCACTGCGCTAGTCAAATAGGACAAAAGTGAAATTACGATCCAATTTATTTTATATAATATTCCTCGTAAAAATTACTGATAATAAAAGAAATTAAAACTGATAAACGAAATATAACATTAAAAGCAATTTTAATGTACACAATTGAACAAAACATTTATTAGAACGATTCTCAATGATTAATGAAGTGTCAATACTTGGTTTGTAAACTTCTCTGTGATTTGTCACGAACCTGTATCATAATGAAATCTATATCGTAAGGGGTATCATTATGGAATGGGTTGCAGCCATCAAATGGCAGAATTATACAATGGGAGTAGTAAAAATAATGTGTCCATTTCTCGCAAACTTGCAAGCACACTCAATTTTTGAAGTCCTTTTATTGAAGATTATTGCTAAGTTTTTATCTTTGACATCTCAAATGATAGTCTATATGACATTGCATTTCTTATTATATTGTGATTTCCGTCCGATAAAAAATATTATTACTTTCCTTATCACCTTTAATAAATAAAACAAAATGTTTGAAGTGTAATAAAAGTCTAGCGACTGGGTGTTCTGATGCGTGGTTTTTTCGATCAACACCAGTCCAATCCCGAAGCAGTACTTTAACCCACGAACCGCGCGCGATCTTTCTTTCCTCTTCCTTCTCTTATCCTCAACCTACACACGCTTTCACCCCCGTGCATTGCACTATGACAAATGTCGAGAGACCAGAGCTTGCCCCGGCTGGGGCGTGCCACGCTGGAGGGAGATACCTCATTAGGGAAAACTCTACCAGCCTACATAAGTCGGCGCCGGATCTCGCCAGCGAGGAGGGGAAGATCACCGCCACCTCCCACAAAAAATATATGCACTACCCTTATTAAAAAACTAATCAATCACTCGTATAATGAACGCACAGACTGCTTAAAAATCACCAACAATAAGCATTTTCCTTGTTGCTTCTGGGAGGTATTGCCGTAGGAGTTTAAATTTGCTCGTAATCTTTCATCGGTGGAGATGTTATGTTTGATGGGGAGTTTTCCTCTGTTTCGCAATCCGTTTTATTTTTCTTTCAACGATACGGAAATCGTGGCATAAATTCACCCAGTCGCTCTGGCACGCCTACCCTCCGGGCAGCTCCTCGATCTACATCGCCGCCGTTTAAATGTCGGCGTGTTCCGAATGACATGTGTTAGGATCACGGCTCGTAATTGTTGTGGCCTGTTCTGTTGTGCAGACCCTTGGATAAGAGTTGAAGTTCTTGATAGTAACTAAGAATTGTCTAGTTTATTTGTGGTGTTATTAGTCAAGAGGGACATTTTAATCGATGAGTTTTTATGAAAGTTTCGTTCCCTTGAAAGCAACAAAATGTATCCGAAAAAATCGACGTGAAAAGAAAAACGCAAATTGGAGTGCATGTCCTTTGAGATAATTTTTACTCAATTTATGTATAGCTAATTTGAATTTTTATAATATGGATTATTGAATTTCTTTCCGTAAGAGTATTCCAAGGTTTTTATACGAGTGTATTCACCGGAATTATAGAAAATCATTGGTCAATATCCATCAAGTGGAATTTGATATTGGAATGATATGTTACGATAATCAATCGAGAACGACAAGGAAACTCCCATGTGTTTTCTTTTGGTTTGTATTGAAAAAAGGTCGCCTGGAAAGGAGGTTATAGAAAAAACTAAAATAAGAGCAAAGAACTGAATGTATTTCCTTAAAGAAGAATTTTCAAATGTTTATGATGTACATTTACCCAAGAATTTATGTATAAAACATAAACTGTCACTTTATATTTCAGAGAAGTACACTAGCCTTCAATCTCAATAAATTTAAAAAGGATTATTGCAACAAACACGTTTGACCTTGTCAAGCAAAGATGCTTAAATGTAAACAAGGAAAAAACGTTCCTTTGTTTTGAATAATGGTGCCGTTGGTTGCGCAAACTGAAGGGTAATTTATATTGCGTAGGGAATGTTCAGTGAGACTATTTTATTAGTGTACCGCGATCGCAGGGCAAGATGCCTTTCGCAGGGCGAGACCTTGAAAACCTCCCGTCTGCAGCGTTTCCAGAGGAGTTCGGCGCCCCCTTCCCCACGAGTGAGAGGCCGTCGGCCGAGCAGAATATTCCACGTTCGCAGCACACTAATAAAATAGTTTCACGATAGAATAGATTCCTATTTATATGTAATTTTGTCTGCGTTTTAGGTAATGCGTACAAATATTAATCCCATTTTCTGTATTTTAATAAACATTATACAAATTTTATGAGTCTCATAATATTTCGCCGAATGGTAATGAATTATAAATGTGTCAAATCACTTCACTCTCTTCCCGCTATGTTACACTTTTATCTTTCAAAGATATGTTCCAATTTTATCTCCCACAATAGCACTCACTGTAACATCCATACCAATCCGCTCTCACAAATTATTTCGCTCCGTTTCATCATCTCACGGTGAGTATGATTGATACTAGAGTCAATAATTTGTGATGTGATAAATTAAAATAATATTCCTCATAATTTTATTAAAAAAATTAATAATTAAAATTTCTTTCCATTTTGACCTTTTAAGTACGGCTCCCATGGAAACATTTTAATTATTTATGATACATGCGATGAAAGTGATATTTTATTTTGCTAGTAGAAAATGTTGCGACATGAGGGCAATAGGTCGAGTGATGCAGTCCTACGAGCCAAAGAAAATAACTTTTGCTTCGAGTGTCAAACATTTTTTTAGACAGCCTCACTGACTATCACTTTAATTCAAGTAGTAGCTGATGTGGTCATGTGGAGGTGAGTAGTAGCTGATGTGGTCGTAGTAGGAAATGTTTTCTTTTTTGCATTCACAGATTTATCTATCGTCTCACATTTAGCATTAGTACTAAAATAAATAACTCGTAGCATAGTATGTACACCCTGAAAGATCCGCTTTTACTACTGGCTGTCTAAAAAGTACTTTTTGAGTTTTGTGACTGCATGACTGAACATTTATCACTGCATGACAATACCATGCAAAATGATACACGTATGATTTGTTATTTGCTATCCAAGTCTATGACTACTCACAAATTCACATTCATAAATTGGCCTACCTTTGTGTCTAAATAAAGTGTACCGTTTCTCCACTAATACTTCAGAATATTTACTGATTCGACCTTTCTTACACATAAACTATTTGATGTCTTGGAAAGAAGAATTTGATGACAAACAGTGGTTCAGTAATAAAACATTTAATAGCAAAATGGCATAAGACAAGTTTGTGAGCTGAGCAGAACAGACAGGTGTGATTTTTTCACACTTTACCTATCTTGTGTGATGTTTTTATTCTTCTTTTTGAAATTCTATTTCATGATATTATCCAGGAAGTTCTTTATTATCTCGTCTGACTGAATAATATTATATACCGAATTTAGGACACTACATATGTATCCTTGCGCTTGGATATTCTATCATCAAGGCGTTGTACATGGAAAGGAACACAAAACTGTTCCACCGTGTAGGTAGTGACTATTATAAATGTGTCATATCGTTGAAGAAAGTGGGTATAACCATGAGCTATGCACCGATTTACACGCTTCCTTTTGAGATACTATGACGGGCATTTTAATAAATGCGCACAGGCGCATAGTCCCTCTTCTGGCCTAGAAACACCTCTGCGTACAAGGGATTTTGCTGAACTCCGAAAACCATCGTCAAAAGGAAGCTTGTATATAAAAAAAAATAAATAAAAAAAATCTCGTCTTAGTCTCGAACTTGATTTGTTCACAAAGCTTCTCAATGCTATCGCAAAATAGAGTAAAAAAGCTGCCTGAATGCGTTTCTACTCATTATCCTCTTCGAAAACATCTTATTGTACAATTAAAATTCATCAAACAATTGAACAAGTTATTTCACACTTTTCATTATTATTCTCTTGCGACAGTTTCGATGATAATTATTTCATCTTCAGTCTTAAACATTATGTAATTTAGATGATCTATAGCAGCTTATGAGACGTGTACATACATCACGTTGACGTTCTTGATGAAGTTTCAAGGTACTGTAATGAACCACGTTCTCCAGTCACCACCACAGCGCCGCCATCACGGTCACCGTCCCTTTTAAACTCTCAAAAACCAAGGGACCACGCATAATATAATAATATAGACGAACAGATACATAAACATTTAAAATAATTGAACAATTTAACAAATATCAAACATTGATTTTTTGGTATTCACACTTTATCTCTCTTCGCCACCGCTGGAACTGTCCTCGGAGCTAATATCTCGGTTTAACTCACATGCCCTCTTTCGTGCACGCTCTGCCTTTTCTTGAGTGTTTTGGCCAACCGTGATGAAGTACTTAAAAACAGATCCCGAACCGACCTTCCCTCTGTCAACCGGTCTTCCCGACTGAGTATTTGAACTTGATACGTTTAGCTCATATTTCCGCTGTGTCTGCAGCCACTCTAACCGGGAAGTGCTAGAGTTCGAACCTAGACGGTGACGGATTTTCAACATTAGTTAGCTAGGTGAAATTCTGACGCAGACTGGAGAAAAATTCTAGAAGCGAGCTGCTGCAATCGATACGTTTTCCGTAGTTTCTTGGATCTATATAAGATGTTTTCCACAGTAGTACCCTACTAAATGGGCTACAGACCGCGCGGGATATTTCCTTCCTCTTCTTTGTCCTGTCCTTTCTCTTTACACAAACACAAATGCACACTTAAATGTACTACGCTACCACACATGTCGGATGAGCAGTTGAGAGCTGAGACTTGTCTCGACTGGAGCGGTGCCCCGCTACGGGAGAATCTGGAGGAAGATATCCCCTACACGCAGACGTGTAGTTTGGTGCCGGATCTCACCATCCTGCGGGAGACGAGCATAGCCACCTCCCGGGGTAAAAGCACTCACTACACTAACGGGAATAATGATCACAGCAGTTCACGTGTGCGGCACCTTCAAAGCAATCAATCTATCCTTACTCGAAAGACTCGGTGGTTGAGTGATTCGCAATCTCAGTATCTCAAAAGATGTGTAATCGAGGAGATGTATCTGTACGCTGAGGCACCGTTGTTTTTTTTTTTGACAAGTCACGCGTCTCTTTTGTAGCGAACTGGTTATCGGAGCCGACTTTTCCAACGGCTCATGTTTTTCCGAACAATGAAGCGCAGTCGTTATGACATTTCCAGCGCTAGCTCAATACCTCGGTCGGACATCACTTCTTCCTGGATGATAATGCTTAAGGCCCTCTATGTGGTCGTTTCTGTGATGTCCTTCTCCAGCTATGTTGACTCAGTGGCAGCGTTTCAGTGTTTCTAACAGGATGGTCCTAAGATTCAAATTCCCACAACGACGGCTTTTTTAATCTAACTAGATTACTAGGTCGAATTGATTCGCTAGGAGAATTCTAGCGGCCACTAGCTCTGATCTCTAGCTTTCCGAGTTTTTTTATCAATACCAGATGAAAGCCGGTACAGAACCTTAGCAAATAGGATCTTTCCTTCATCTTTGTCTTCTCCTCTCACATTATTCACATATACAACACACATTCTACACTTACATACAATAAATTACCACACATGACGGGAGACCAGTCGGAAACTTAGAGCTTGTCTGGGTGGGGGTGGTGCCCCGGTGGAGGGAGACACCTGGTTGAGGAAATCCCCCGCAAGACGACTCGAGATCCCACATTTCAGCGGGGATAAAACACTGCCCCCTCGCGGTATATTACATGCACTAGATCGCGAAGTAATATCACCCAAAACATGTCTCTTTGAAAATAAAGATGGTATGAACTACTTTCTCTTTATCAGCACTATTGCCACACTCCACCTGCTTTAAACAACTCTTCGGTCTATTTTTTTTTATTCTTGTCCCATTTTGAGCTTAGTTTTAGCTTTAAAACAAACATCAAAAGAACACAAACTTTTCAGAATAGCGCCCCCCCCCCTCCGAGCAAGTATTTAAGACCATGAAGTATATATTTCACACAAATGAGTTAATCATAATTTTTATTAATTTTTCTGTGAATTTCCTAAAAATTATATACCAAATTAACAATTTTACATCTCGATTGCAAACACAAGCCTTGCAATTGCAATTTACTCTCAATTGCAACCATAAGCAAAAATCATCTAAAACCTAAATTACCCAAACAATTATTTTCTTGATAATACCACACCAAGACGAGACGCAGTTCTACCAAAATTGAGATAATAATGTTAACTACTAGTGACATGCTTGCTGTGTCTAGTATGCCTTATTTTGTTTCTACTCCAATCCCTTCAATTACTCGACACTATATAGCATCTTACGAAATATTGTCTTATAAAATATTATTACCTCATTATGTGTACCAGTATTGGCGTGAACGTTTTTTATTTTAATTTATTTTAAGCCACATCAATAGTCATTAGCAACTAAAGAAATACAATATTTTAGATTTTACATTAACAATATTAAGTTGTGAGAGCATGATTTGTGCAGTAACTCATTTCTTCATTTACTACCCAATTGCTCTTCTTCTGCCAATGGCCCACCTCACCAACGGCATGTAAAATATTCTACACAAAAAGTTTTCATTGACTATATTGTCGCCCGACAGTCAACTTTACAACAACTTCAGTTGCAGACGCACCTGAATTTTCCAAATCACACGTCCGTTCTTTGTAGCGGCCTCGCACGCGGAGCCGACCTGCCTCGAGGCACGTCCCTTCCCCGAACCATGTCGCGCGGTCTTGACGCGGCCCCGCGGTCAATATCGACCTGTCTTCGGAGGGCGGCGAATTACGCGCTGTGCCACCGGCCCGCCCGCCCACTCGCCCGCCCGTCCGCTCGCCCGCCCGCCCGCTCGCCCGCCCGCTCACCCGCCCGCTCGCTCGACCGCTCGCTCGACCGCTCGCTCGACCGCTCGCTCGACCGCTCGCCCGCCCGCCCGCTCGCCCGCCCGCTCACCCGCCCGCTCGCTCGACCGCTCGCTCGACCGCTCGCTCGACCGCCCGCTCGCTCGCTTGCTCGCCCGCCCACTCGCTCGCCCACTCGCTCACCCGCCCCCGCTCACCCGCCCGCTCGCTCGACCGCTCGCTCGACCGCTCGCTCGACCGCTCGCCCGCCCGCCCACTCACCCGCCCGCTCGCTCGACCGCTCAGCTCGACCGCTCGCTCGCCCGCCCGCTCGCGCTCGCTTGCTCGCCCGCCCACTCGCTCGCCCACTCGCTCACCCGCCCGCTCACCGCCCGCCGCTCGACCGCTCGCTCGACCGCTCGCTCGACCGCTCGCCCGCCCGCCCGCTCGCCCGCCCGCTCACCCGCCCGCTCGCTCGACCGCTCGCTCGACCGCTCGACCGCTCGCTCGCCCGCCCGCTCGCTCGCTTGCTCGCCCGCCCACTCGCTCGCCCACTCGCTCACCCGCCCGCTCACCCGCCCGCTCGCTCGACCGTTCGCTCGACCGCTCGCTCGACCGCTCGCCCGCCCGCCCTCGCCCGCCCGCTCACCCGCCCGCTCGCTCGACCGCTCGCTCGACCGCTCGCTGACCGCTCGCTCGCCCGTCCGCTCGCTCGCTTGCTCGCCCGCCCACTCGCTCGCCCACTCGCTCACCCGCCCGCTCACCCGCCCGCTCGCTCGACCGCTCGCTCGCTCGCTCGCTCGACCGCTCGCCCGCCCGCCCGCTCGCCCGCCCGCTCACCCGCCCGCTCGCTCGACCGCTCGCTCGACCGCTCGCTCGACCGCTCGCTCGCCGCCCGCTCGCTCGCTTGCTCGCCCGCCCACTCGCTCGCCCACTCGCTCACCCGCCCGCTCACCCGCCCACTCGCTCGACCGCTCGCTCGACCGCTCGCTCGACCGCTCGCCCGCCCGCCGCCCGCTCACCCGCCCGCTCGCTCGACCGCTCGCTCGACCGCTCGCTCGACCACTCGCTCGCCCGCCCGCTCGCTTGCTCGCCCGCCCACTCGCTCGCCCACTCGCTCACCCGCCCCCCCCGCTCGCTCGACCGCTCGCTCGGACCGCTCGCTCGACCGCTCGCCCGCCCGCCCGCTCGCCGCCCGCTCACCCGCCCGCTCGCTCGACCGCTCGCTCGACCGCTCGCTCGACCGCTCGCTCGCCCGCCCGCTCGCTCGCTTGCTCGCCCGCCCGCTCGCTCGACCGCTCGCTCGACCGCTCGCTCGACCGCCCGCTCGCTTGCTCGCCCGCCCACTCGCTCGCCCACTCGCTCACCCGCCCGCTCACCCGCCCGCTCGCTCGACCGCTCGCTCGACCGCTCGCTCGACCGCTCGCCCGCCCGCCCGCTCGCCCGCGCTCACCCGCCCGCTCGCTCGACCGCTCGCTCGACCGCTCGCTCGACCGCTCGCTCGCCCGCCCGCTCGCTCGCTTGCTCGCCCGCCCACTCGCTCGCCCCCTCGCTCGCTCGCTCGCTCGCTTGCTCGCCCGCCCGCCCGCCCGCCCGCGCCGTGACAGTTCCCGATGCCTGAGGATCGATTGTGTTCGCATGAAAAGTCGACTCCGACGGCCATTAGAACGAAGCAAACAGCAAGAATGTTTACGTGACGAAAATATAATGTGCCATAGAAAGTTTTGAACGCTTGAGTGCTTATTTGTGAGTTAGAAAGTCTTTTGCGGAATGTCACATTGGGTCAGATAATATGTTTCAAATGAAAATACGATGATTCTGACATTGTAAGGAAATATTGTGTACAAATATAAAGCAGATCATAAAGGATTTAGTACTTGAAAAATATTGTAAAACTTGGAATATATTGAATAGTAAATTATTATGTAAATTCTTTGGTAAATTTTACGAAAAAAACTTTTTTCTTTCGAAATGAAACAATAAAAAATCCAAACAAATACTGCAAATTATATAAATGAACTATTCTCAGTGGGAGTTTTTCATGATTTTATTCACAATTTTTTGTAAATCACTGGTGAGATTTGAAATCGTTAAAATAGAGGAAGATGTTTGGAAAAAAAAGTATGTTCGCATTTGGTCTAAAAATCTTGATTATTTATTGAAAAGAGGTTTCGTATAAAGAACAAATAAAACTCACTGTGAGTCAGAAACAAAGAAAGGCAGTACATACATATATTTTTCTTCAAGAGTTTGTAGAAGTCAGCTACTATTACTCTTTAAGTTTCCGGGCAAGCATCACACCCCTGGGCGAGTTATTGTCCAAAATGATTTTTGCAATGTAGTGCAGATATAACGTCAATATTGTGAAATTCAGATAACTCTGTAAGCATTTGTGTAAAACATGCATTTCAATGGATTGAAAATTGTAAAGGTCACCTGTTTTTGTAACTAGCAGTAGCCGAAATAATTTTGTACATGTTTCTATGAAAGAAAATCAATATCTAAAAAAGAGAGAATATCTTGAATCTTGATGTCAAATACTCAGAAGCCAAAGCAAGGAAGTTCAGTTCCAATTTATAAACGGCGTAATGTACACTAAACCACAAATATGTTTTTACAAAATCCTTCGCATTCCATAGAACAAGTAAAATAAAAATAAATTGTTACCAAAATATCCCTTTACTTAAGAGAAAGAAAATTCATTTTCACCCTCATTTCGCAAGCAAACAAACTTTATATTTCCACAAACCAGCGATACTACAGAAATGCATAAAACGCTAAGGGCCAAATTGTAAAATTCTAGAGAATTTCCAAAGTGCGCCGTACCCGACTACGTGTATTTCCCCCAAAGCAGAATGTTTCTAAAAGTATTAACGCAATAATTTATCCGTATTATTACGCAGACTTCCGCGCGGAGTTTTATCGCGGCGTGTCGAGTCGCGAGGCGGCCGCGGCGGGCTCGCCTTCGGGCGGCGCTCCGTGTTTCGTCGGTGTTTGGTGAGTTACCCGGGAGGGTAGTGAGGGACAAAGTTTGACACCCCCAAGGGTGAAGGTAGGATGATTAATGAGGAGGCCTGCAGTAGTTACCTCTGCAGGCGCGGCTAGCTGCTTCTATATCCGCAGGTGACCTATAACCCCGGCGCCGCGCTGCAAACTGTGCGAGTCGACCGCCCGTACGTCGTCTGGCAACGGACGCCTACTATTCAGCAACTCACGAAACCAACATCCATAAACGTCTCCCCCGCCACCCGAGTGGATGGGGTGGGGATGTAGGGGGAGGGTGGGCTGTTGGGAGATCTTCTCAGACGGATGGGAGAAGTGTGATGGAATTCTGTGATCAAGCTGACATTGGAATACGCAAGTGGTATAGTTGAAAGACTAGTTGCTGCTTCACTGATATGAAAGAAATGGAGCTATTTTGAGAACCTTTCAACGAACAGTAGGAAGTTCTCAAAATAAAATTTTTACAGTAAGTACATAGGGGCTTATATCAGAAAAAAAAATTCTCGAAAAGAATGGTAGATTTTTTATTTTCAAGACATGTTGACGCCTCAGCGACATGAAAGAAATGTAGTTTTTGAGAACCTTTCAATAAGCCGTACGAACGTTTCAAAATAAATTGTTTTCTCTAGGTACATAGGGGAGCATATCAGAAAAAAATATACTCATCATCATCATCTCCCTTTTGGGATTAGGCATATTGCCTGTTCCAGCCTCATTCCATCTCATTCTTGGTCTTCCAATGTTTCTCTTGCCTCTCGGCTTGTAATTCAGGGCTTGCACTGGAAGTCTGTCTTGCGGCATATTTCCAACATGTGTCACACATTGCTGTCTGTACTACTTAATTTTTTCATGTACTGTTTCTTTCCGCCCTAGTTCTTCTCTTATTTTTTTCACTTTTTATTTGATCTCTTAATGTACAGCCCTTTACTCCTCTCAAAAACCGCATTTCTGCTGATTCGATCCTCCTAAAATCTTGTTTTTGAACTCAAGTTTCACATCTATACAGTAAAACTGGAAAGGCTATAATATCATACAAATCTACTCACTAAATTGAATTTTGAATTTTCTTTTACCCTGAATCCGTAAAATTATTTAAAAAAATTTTGTTCATTTTTTTGTTTTTTACCATTCGGAAAAACAAAAACTCAAAATTCTATTTCAACAGTTCTGATGAGAGTTCTGGTTAGCGAACAAAGGGTTCTAATGGAAGTTCTAATATATTTTTCACGTCTGACGTGAACATGGGAATTATTTTTAAAATATTATAATTATTAATTTAGAAAAAAAATCCCGTCTTTGAAGTCGAACAAGAAAAGTGTATTAGAACTTTCAATAGAACTCTTCGTTCCCTACCCAGAACTCTGGTGAAAACTGTTAAAAGAGAATGTTGAGATTTTGTTTCTCCGAATGGCGAAGTAAAAAAAATGAACATAATTTTTTTAAATAATTTCCGTGTTTGACGTCGGACGAGAAATGTGTATTATAACTCTTATTAGAACTCTTCACTTACAACTTAAATGTATTTGTACATTTGTGTATGACATCTGAGATGTGGTTAGGCGGAAGAGCGGGCCTGATGGCCCGAGCCTCGCCGTATCAATAAAAGCATTATTTATTATTATTATTATTATTATTATTATTATTATTATTATTATTATTATTATTATTATTATTATTATTATTATTATTAACTCTTTGACCGCAATCTATATTTGTTTTAAATTTAATTTTTCGTAATAATTTACGAATGTTTACAGAACTTTTTTTGAAACTTTCCGAAAACTCTTGACACACCTGTAGCAAACAGGTGTTTCAACAACTTGACACACCTGTAGCAAACGGGCTTTGAAAATATTTCGAGCATTCGCTGCGCAGGCAACTTACCTAAAACATTGAATGTTTGTGAAAAGGCCGGGAGATAGCAATATATACTTTCCCCCCAAAATCTGGTTGCGGCACCCTTTGCAGGCGTTGAAATTTAGACAAATTTATAGAAGAACTGCAAGCCTGCTATGAAAACAACCTCATCTTCAATTTAGGAAGCACGAAAATCTCGTATATTAGCGGTCGGGAGTGAGGGTGCTTGCTAGAGGCGTTTTCACTCGACTGAGAACATTGAAAACAAAATTATTTAGTTGGTAGGCCAGAATAATACATTTTCGCTAATCATGCCGTCACGCGGGGAAAGGGTTCGGCCGAAAAATTGCAGGATCTGACGCCCGGAAATTGTAACTTCACTCGTTGAGTCACAATTTTCTAGTGCAACGTGTGATGTATAATGCACCGTTAAATTGAAACGTCAAAACATGGGGTTCACATTGACTGAAAAATAAAATTAAATTGAAAACTGATGCTGACCTTAGACTGGCATAAATACTGTGGATAATATTGCGTATTCCTCCTACAAAATGCAGCAAGTGAAATAAATTGAACTTCAATCGGTATTTTAAAACAGGAAACAAACTAGATTGAATTGGGAATTGATCCAAAATGCTAAATTTAATAAAAAATCGAAAGTTAATGACAATTTTCTTTTCCATTCTATTTCGAGAGACAATCTTTGCAACATTAAATAATTACATTTCCATAACACATTAAGTTTTGTGTTTTTGCATTACAACATGACATTTAGTTTGAAAAACAATATTAGCTGAGTGAAGTACCCGTGTCAAGTAAAATATACTTCAATTGTATTTCTTACGCAGATAACTTCATTCAGCAAGGCCATCGTATATCATTTATCACGTATCCCTTCCTTAAGAGGCAAAGCGAAGCAGTCAAGGCCATTGGCTGGCTCAGTGGCTAGTTGGGGGGGGGGGGGACTGTCTACTCCGGGTGTCACCATTTTAGGGGTGACACCGATTAGAAAATTTTATAGTTGGAAATATAAAACTATTTATTTAAAAATTATATTTCAATTATTTTGAATTAAATATAGATTTTTAATATATTATAAATAACTACCATGTGCAAATATAGTTTTATTAAATAATGTATAAATTATTCCGTAATAAATATGTTTAAATTTAATTTATGGTGTGTGTGATAGCATTAGTTTTGTCCCGAGTGTCACTAACTGAAGCTACGCTGTTTACCGGTAGCTCAGTGCATCAACTGATGTCACTGCAGCGCCTCTGATCGGGAAGTCCTAGGTTCGAGTCCCGGCGGCGGCAGGATTTTCGACTCTAGGTTTTCAGCTAGGTCGAATTCAGTCGCTGTCTGGAGGAGAATTCTAGCGGCCGGCTGCTCTGATCTGTAGTTTTCCGTAGTTTCTCCGATCAACACCAGGCGAATGCCGGAGCAGTACCCTACCAAACGGGCCACGGACCGCGCGCGATCTGTCCTTCCTCTTCCTTGTCCTATCCTCTCCTCTTACATACACACTTACACTAACATGCACTACACTACCACATATTCCGAGAGACCGGTCGGGAGCTTAGAGCTTATCCCGGCTGGGGCGGTGCCCCGCTGGTGGGAGAGTCCTGGTTAGGGGGAATCCTCACTAGCCGACGGTAGGTCGGCGCCTGATCTCGCCATCCAGCGGGGGAAGATCACCGCCATCTCCCGAGAAAAAATGCACTACACTAACGGGACTAATGACCAAAGCAGTTAACGCGCCCGGAAACAAGAAAACATCAATCATTCAGTCAACTACGCTGTTTGCTCGCGCTTGGGGAATCCCTTTATTTAAATCGGACAAAACAGCGCGCATTCTTCGAAAGTGAGCTGCGCCATGTAAATGGACTGAGAATTGAATAGCTTATTGAACCGGTGTGATAAGCCGTCACAGGTGATAGTGACATGCAAAACTCAAAAAAATTGAAACCGTTTTGAGAATAATTAAGTAATTAACATAAGCTTCTCAGACTAAACGTTTTCTCCTAGATTTTCAGACTTAATAAAACGTAAAAAACAAGTTCCAAAACAGTTCAATATTTATTTTCTAAAAAATAATCTTATAGTCAGTGTAAATCTCACAAATATCTTGCTCTACCGACGTGGGTGTTAGAGAATGGGTTGCTTCACTGAGAGATATAGTACTACATGTAGGGAAATTCCCTTAAACATTTTGAATTGTAGGCTTAAATATAACCAGTTGATCCCTTGCAATTACAACGCACAAAAAGAAGAACCTCAAAAAAGTTTCAAAACAAAAGTACAACAAATGCGGAAAATCGAAAATCCCAAAATATTTGTTTAATGTCATTCATTACTTATTCTCCAGAATTAATGATATAACAACATGCTGAAACATGAAGTGTAATATTGTTATTGAAATCTTTTCTAGAATCGCTGCGTATGAATACGTGGAAATTTGTCAGACCTCTTACTAAACATTTTAAAATTGACATTATTTTTAAATACTATTTATAATGAGAGAAATGGGATTTAATGTAACTGTGTA
The DNA here is from genome assembly GCA_011170035.1 of Teleogryllus occipitalis. NCBI lineage: Eukaryota > Metazoa > Arthropoda > Insecta > Orthoptera > Gryllidae > Teleogryllus > Teleogryllus occipitalis. The sequence continues at coordinate 101,953 of BLKR01001188.1, read as the reverse complement.
GGGACACGTAATTCTGAGCATTACTGAGTATTGGAATTGAGGAAGATAAATAAAATGAAATGTGGTGGATAAATGAAGTGAAATGTAATGTGATAAAGTGAAGAATGAAACCAACAACAAACAATAATTTATTGCCCTTATTATTAGAATTATACTTTTTTATTGTTTGTGATGTGTTTCTGTTTTTTACGCTTATAATATCATGTTATTAATAATTACGATGCCTTACGTGCACGAAGTAAGTACTTAGCATCTGAAAAATAAATCTTCACTGAGTCAATCATAAGGCCGAAAGTGAACTGAATTTGGAATGATTGCGAGATGGCGGCGGAGCGCTAGTGGCGTATTTGTAGGGGGCTACCCATCAGAAGGAAAGGAAACGGCGGAGGGGAGTAGAGCCGCGAAAGGAGTAGTGTTTAGTCAGTGGCAAGCAGAGGTTGCTTACTAGTGCGCGTGCGATTGCAGACTGAACTTTTTAAAACGTGCTATAATCGTGTGCAACGTCAAAAGCCGCAATTCGTGCAATCAAAATGTGGTTCAAGAACAATACTTTTATGTTGAAGTGCAGTTATCATGAACTTGAAGTTTCGTTCATTTTATTTCAGTGCAAAATTATCCATAATATTGTGGTGAAAATAGTTTTGACAGAATAAAATTTACTAAAACAGTCACATTTCATTCAGCTAACACACAATTCTGTATATTATAGAACATGTCGATTATCGCAAACTCTCTGTTTCGTAAATTAAAAGAAATTAGGCATGAATTATAAAAAGACAATCAAAATAACTGAACAGTTGAACGAATTACTTTTTTGTATTCAAAACACACTTTTTCCGAGTATGAGAGAGGGACAATTGCTATTGTGTTGTTGGAGGAGCGAAGGTATCTTCATTGCCGCAAGAACTTGACATCTACATTCTCTTCGAAGGGTGAACTTCCAAGGCCATAGACTTCGACTGTAGCCGCTTTGACCGCATAACGGACATCGTCAACCGTTTTAGTATGTACTGAGGTATGCTGAGATTCTTCTTCCTGTAATTCATATTAGCTTATTCTCTTAGTTCCTGGCCTGTTTGTTGAAAACTTTTTGCATTTCAAGATCTGAATGCCACGTCTAGTTTATAAGTCAAAAAAATGTTGGTTACGAACTACATGAAAACAAAAACATATGTTTTGTTAGTAACACAAAAATATTTGAATTAAAAGAGCATGAAAATAAAATCATGTTCAGGTGCAGATGGACCTTCTGTGGACGACATTGGCTGATACTGCCAGATCAAATGCATGTGTACAATTTGTCTAATTAAGATTCTCACTGTGTAATCAGAACCTTTCACCATAGTTTTTCGTGTAAGCGAATTTAAAAGAATGGAGCTGGACGTAATGAGAACATCACAGAGATCGTCATAAATGCGAGAGGAGATACACACACATGTTCAAGAAAAAACATCCAGTGGCGCAAATGCTTTAATAGTGACTAAATTCAATCTTGCTCTGTAGCTAGTGCTGAAAATTTTGCCATCATCCGAATTTGAGTCTTAAGACCTCTTGATCATCGGCAGTACAGTGATATCAGTCAATGCCCTGAGCCACCTCGCTTATTGCCTCTGATAGTTAATAATTCAGACCAAAACATTGTATTCTTTCGTTATCTAATTCTGTTCTTCCTAGATTTAATTTTGTCATATGTAATTATTAAACTGATACCTTATTATTAGTAAATGGAGAAACATCCCTTAAGATTTGAAAGTCATTTAGTTCTATAAGCTGTCCTCTAACAACTTGTTTCAAACGTGCATTAAATAATCATAGGTGTTCGTCCCTTTAGTACGTTTTCCTCCCCCTGAAATCAAAATCTATTTTATACATAGGTCAGCTTCGGAAGTAAGTATTTGGTAATAAATTCCAGTCCCAATCGCAATGGACACATAAAATTTGCGGCATTGGATTCAACCATCAAAATTCATTGAAACATTTCTCCCCACCCCCGTTCTCTCTCCGGAGCGCATATTTACCGCAACGCCGGTGTCAGGAGTGCCGGAGGCCAGTCCGTCCAACGAGGATGGACATCCGGTGACAGATGGATTAGGCCTACGGGAGGGAGTTGGCGCATGGACTGTTGGGAATAGACGAGATCAGCCGGGACAGATGGACACGCTGGCGTCAGCGAACATCGCATCATGACGTCACTTCCCCAGCGATTATAGCGCATCTAACACACACACATACACCGCACCGCTGCTGAGGTCCTCGCGAGCAGAATGCACGGGCCGCGTGGCGGTTGGTGTCGTGTCACTCTCGCTTAACACAGCCCGGTGTGGTATACGAGGGATCTAAGCGAGAGATGTCGCACGTTTTTCTTTTACCCATGCTTATAGTAAATTTTGTTTGATTTACCGGTCCATTATTTCTTTTTCGATGATTTGATTTTGTTCACTATCCTCAGTATAGGCGATTCAGGGGTTCGAATCATTTCCGAAAAATAAAACTCTTTTCAAATGCGGGGATTATGGTGACCATAGGAGTTCTAAGTGAGAGATGTAGCATGTATTTTTACTATAGTTGACATTTTTTTCCGGCTGACTGTTTCTTTTGGGAAAATTTGTTCAATTGATTATTCATTTAGACTGAAATCTCTTTCCTCATTTCATTTAGTTTATGAAGAAATTACATGAAAGGGAATCTCAAATGAGTATGAGATATCTTTTCTTTAACTTTTTACTTTCTACGTAGTAAGTAGTATGCGAGAATGGAAAGTATATTATGTTGCAGCAAAAAGCTAGGATTTTTTTTTAAAAAAGCTAGTTTTGTGGGTTAGCGATACCGAAAAAAGTGGATTATTTCTGTTCCTCTGAGTAGTAAATTACTTCCTCTAAAATGTTTCGTAGTCAAATTTCACGTTTTGTGTGTCCTTGATACCAAAAACATCTGTTTATTTATTAATATTTAATATGTTTTAATATTATTTAATATGTCCTGTTATACCTCTTATATATCCGTGAACAATGCTCGCGGTTAAACCGTAAGCAGGATTTTTACCAAAATTGATGTCATTCAATAGATCTGGGTGATAATGCGGTCCGTTGAATTTGAAACTGATATTTCTAATTTTGAGAGAACTTTACATGGCGTCTCAGGGATATTTAAATTTTTTTTTAAACATAGCTCCAAATTTTGTCTCACATAAAGCAAAGTACTTCATAAATATGATGCAGATACGATTTTCCTAGAACTCTACATTTTCGAATATTGGAAATGTTTCAGCTTTTTTCGGCATCGTCCTAGAACTACGGTTTTCAAGAAAGTGTTTTTGTTTATGAAATCTGTTCGTCGAAACTGAATATTTAAATAAGACCATGTACAATTAATTTTTTTGCATAATTCTGCGTAAAATTAAAGTCATTTTCAAAAGAATATTTTTCCAAAAACTACTCAAAATTGTTTTTCTTTAAATTTCTTTCTTTCTCGAATAGTGCAAAGTGCGCTTACAAAGATGGCGGTCCAATTTTCGTCCACGTCTCTGACTATTTGAAATTCGAAAATTAAACAACGCGAGAACGTACGTGATGTATTCCATCACCCATTTATGATTTTTGTAACTATTTTGACAGAACTTCATGTGCTACATTTATCATGATAATATGATACCTTATTTGTTGTGTTCTGAAAAACGGCTGAAAAAACTGATTTCATTTTGTGGCGAATTTAATGTAAAGAGCCTGAAATGAATTTGAACACAGTAATGAATCGACACATTAACAGGACAAATTAACATCGGCCTTCAAAACAATGCTTTTTGTTTATTCCATATTGATAAACATACATTAGGTATTAAATTTCACAATATTTGAGTTGTACACATTTGTAAAGAGACAGTAATTCATGCCATGTAGCACAGACTTTATTTCTACGGAAAAATAACGAAAAAATACTAAAAAAATTCAAGAATTAGATGACATGACTTAAAGATTGTTTATTAACTTTCAGTTTTTTAATTCCAACTTAATGAGAGGCGGATGTTGAAAATATACTAAAACTGAAAAGTAACGACAGCTGTAAAAGTACTGCCCTCAAACTATTTAAATAATGAAATCACAAGATTCCTTTCATCAGTAAGGAAACAGAAGTCGCTTAGCGGACGTCAGCACATCTTAGAAGCACATGTCCCTGGTGCACCAGAAAAGTGTCATGTCGTAATTTTGTTTGTTTTTTAGTTAAGAGAACAAAGTTTGAAAGTAGTTTATATTTCTGGTAAAAATGTAAAGATAGTTCACAAAACATATGATATGAGTTAAATACTTCTTTGGACGCAAAATAAATAGTTTTACTCATTGTAAAATCAGTTTTCTAAAACAGTTACGACTTTTGAGATGTCACTTTCATGATCGCCAACGATATAATTTATCCTTGGGGAAGAGTTCATACTACCATCACTGACCGTGGTTCATCTTTATATGTGGTACATTTCCAGTTTTATTAAAGAGTAATGCATCTTTATTGACTTCCTGAAGCACACTACATACAAAAGGAAACGGGATGCTTAAGTTATGGACTTACCGGTTTATGGTGATGGGAATGACCGATGGTCGGTAGGTGTACGGAGTAATGTAAAGGATATATTCATGTTGACAGTTCTGAGAGGTGGTCGTTACAGCTGTCGTGCAATTGCGAATGGCGCGCCCTTACATGTCTACGTCTGGAGGGGCGTGTTTCCTCTCTGTCCGTAGTATTGTCAGGTATCTGGGTAGCGGACGGAGGGTACTTCACGGTTTCCTGATGTGACTCGAAGGGTAAACAAAAAATGTTTTTCGGGCGTTATTTTATTGCCTCTTAAAGTTCATCTCGTTTGTATTTCCAAATGAGAGAAAAAGCACTATTTATTTCGACTCTTCTAAAATATTCCAAAACGGCTGTGTAGAAACTGAATGAATTTTAGTCACGCATTTTGGTATTAAATTACCGTAACAATTTTTTTAAAATTGTAACAAAAAGCAATAATTTTGAACATTTCAAATCAAACTTTTGTCATAAAAAAGGAAATCTAAACATAAACATGTTTTTATAAATGTCACCTTACCCGTCATCTTGTTGGATGCACTTACGACCGGAGAGTATGTTCCGCAGACGTACAGATATCCAAATTGTGACCATGTTACTAAGTAACAATGTATTTTAATAATTAAAATAATTTAAAAAATATTACTTCAGATTCTTTGAACTAATTTAACTATTTAACCAGAAGGCCCGGGTTCGAATCCCGGTTGGGGCGACCAATTCTTTCAACTAATTTAATCATAAACATGTTATTCGCCAAAACTGAAATGTTTATAGACAGCTTTCAAAGCCAAGAAGCACACCCGCCTTCCAGCGCAACTATTCTTGAAAAGGAGAGACAGCTCGCACGCAGCTCCTGCTGCCTGCTGCATGCAGCTCCTGCTGCATAGAATTATTTTTCGCAGGTGTTCAAACTGCCTCTGGAACCTAATGGAAGTCTTTGGCCATGTTTCGCGTGCTGTCTCTCTAATTCCGGGACAGAAATAGAATGAAATTGCTTTTATTATTTCCGCAGACAAGTTTTAAATTTTGGCTTCTCATGATCCGAAAGTGCCCTCAAAATATTTCTAGGTATGTACTTTTAGTAATGTACTTCCCAAACGAAAAAAGGTTTTGGGGAAAATGCACGAAATACATGTAATCGATCACTACCAAGTATCATATTTGATATTGTATATATTCATTTAATGTATAATTTAATATTTCAGTTACATACATAAATATATAGGAAAAAGAGGTTGACACCAAAATATTTAATGGGTTTTAGGAAGCAAAAAATGGTAACTTTAGATGTATTTTATTGTAGTTATTAAGAGAAAAGATAAAACCTTAAATGAATTTTTCTCTGACAATTGTACAGTGCAATATGTAATAAAATAAAGAGCTCTTAGTAATTATTTAAAAGATATGACAATAGTTCGCTAGAATATTTACATATTTTCAGAAATAGTATTCACGGGGCTATTAAAAATCGATCTTTTAAATTTGGTGTCATTAAATTGTTACGAGAAAAAGGTCATTACAATATTTTATTAACAAAAACTCTTGTTAATACAAGGTGTGGCATTTTGAACGCCTTAATAAATGTTAGTTTATTAAAAGAATAGTTTAGATAATATTGAAATGTTTGTGTGGACAGTATTCAGATTACCACCAGTAAGCATTTTTAGGTGACATGTGAAACTATATCATAGGTTTTGACAGTAAACTTCATTTAGAATGTTGATCATACTTTCATATTGCATATCATATTTATATTAATTTGATACTGTTATAATGAGTTAGCTTTAATTACATTAACTCTGCCTCCCGAAGCGTGAAGTCTCAATGCAGCGCTGGGAATACTTCATGGCGAGCAGGTCCAAAAATTCTTATTTCGTCCAGAAACTTTTTATTATCTTACCCGAAGAGATATTTTGAAGTGTTGAGAGAATGTCACTCACATTTTAATTAATTTATTATTTCACGTTCGAGGCTGTTCAATTAAAAACAACCTGAAACGTTAAAATGCTATATTGTCTATTAAAGTTCTATAAGGATCTATTAAAATTTTATAAGAAGAATTATACCGTTCTTGTTTTGTAATAGAAATCGATAAATTCCTTGGTAAAAAACAAGAAAGGAAGCAAGGTACAGTTTTTGTAGTGAGTGAAGATATATTAAGAAATATTTAGATTATGTACAAATTAAAAATAATAAATAATAATGATGAAATACTACTATTATTAGAGATCGTAATATACGAAAAATTCTGAATCGATAGAAAGTCAAGTGAATATATTCCAGGAGTAAACTTTCTTTGTCTCTGAGTATTTGTGAACTTCATCGATAACATGAAATAGATCGCTAAGTAAACGATTAGATAGAGGAACTGAAGCTCCATCAGAATCAAAAAGCTAATCTCCTGTAAAGAGAAAAATAACAGTAAAAAAAGGTAAATACTGCACTGACCCATCTCTAACAGAAGTATTCGTATGCGAGGTTATCCGATAAAGAAATTGCCATTATTTCAAGCCTACGCCCTCCTTTGAATTTCGGGGCAGCAAGTGTCAAAAATGTCTCAAGCAAAAGAGTGCGCCTAGCATTGCATGCGGAATCCGCTAGTGTTTTTTTTTCTTTCTTTTTTAACGTGAAACGTTTATGCGCGGGGCAAATTAATAAAATGTTACGAAAGTTTCAACATCTGACGTCACTTGAGCTCTGTTGCCTAGCAACCAGTTACGCCACTTTACACCCAGCTGCTGCACGTGTCAACTCGACGAAAAGCAGCAGTCATGACGATAATCAGTCGCCTACGAAATGGGATGGAAGAACAATAAGAGAAAGGATTACGTATATGGATATTGTATCCAAATTTTAAAGATTGAATATGAAGGAGAGAACAAAATTTCACATTTTAGGTTTCGTTGGAAAATGCATTTTAATTTGTTCCTGAGATCAAAACGAGTTTTATTAGAATGGAATAAAAATTATATCTTTAGAAACTGACGAATATGTATTTGTTATTCATTCTTTTCCTATAATAAATTAAATAATAAATAAAAAATAAATAAGTAATTCAAATAAAATGTTTCGCCGAAATACGGCAAATGCTTTACGAAACCACACTGTCCGAAAGAGTTCTACGATTTTATTTCTTTTAAACTGTGTTATTCCTCAGTCAGGAATGGAACTGCCATTGGTATGAAAAGAAGTAGGATTCAGATTACACCCCACATACAAACATTTCAGAGAAATAGGAACGAAAAGTATGTACGTACCAGTAGATGAAAGTTGATAAAGTGGCATTCTCATTTTGGAGGACTCGAGGGGATAGAACAGTTGCTAATGTCAGAGAAAAATCTAAAATTGATGAACATAAGATTTACTTTTCTAACACTTTTCTAAACTTCTCGTTCTTTTAGATTCTATCGCATACTCTCATACACTCTTTCTCGTCCTCTCTCGCAGTAATATTATTTTATTACATTTTTTTCTAATAATTATTAGTATATACTATATAGGTTTTCAGCCAAACCGATGTATACCTACGTCGTAAGAATTTGATTTATCTACCTCAAAACTTTTGTTTGCTTTTTTTTACTCTAACTTGTGCTAGATTTTTATATTTTTTATGCTCACATGAACTTCGATTGTAATTATTAAAAATTTTAAATAAACCTGTCACGCTTAAAAAGTAATATGAAGAACTGTATATAAGGGAATGTGCGTATGTCCCACATTGGCGCATTCCCTATTTCTAGACCGATTTCGCTGAAATTTTCACAATTTCTTCTAATAAGTAATGAAAGTGTTTAATTAATGTTTTGAATTAAATCGGACATGTTGGAGCGTTGTTGAAGATGATTTATTCGATTATGACGACCCAAGCGCCTCTCCAACTCCATGTAACACGCCGCACAGACAAGATTTAAGCGCGTGTTCACTGCATACAAAAATATTCTGCCCCTGCGATTGTAAAATATCGGCCGGGATTGTTACTTGAATCTCGGACAGATAAATCGAATTTTTCAAAGATAGTATCAGGAGCGAATGCGTGCCCAAATTAGAAGAGGAATGTTTTAAGAATAGGATACTTGTCAACCACGCCCAAACCAGGACATAGAACAAACCCATTGTTGCGAGGAAGTCATTCATCTATTAGAATTTTTGCACAGCGTAGGGTAAAATATGATCAACAATCGCGTGACGAATAGTGTGTTATGTGTACTGCACACTACTAGTCAACTACAATAGCAAACTGTTACCGGGTCCACTAGTAATGTATAAAACCAGTATTGCCAAACATCCTAAATGGTTATTTTCACACTTGAAAATCCATGGCTTCCATCGGGTTTGAACCCGCGAACATGGGTATAACAGGCAGATACGCTAACCGCTACATATCGCCGCCACAATCATAATAATTGATAGACACTGATTGAAAAGAAAAAAGAAAGTAAGTTTATTATTATTACTATTCTTGTTAGGCAAGCAGGCAGGCAGGCGGCGTGGTGGCCGCGCGGGTACTCACCGACGACGGAGAGGCGCACTTTGGCGTTGCGCGTGGGCGACTGCTCGAAGTCGACGCGGCAGCGGTACTCGCCGGCGTCCTTCTCGTCCACGTCGTCCATGGCGAGCGTGGCCGGCTGCGTGATGGTGCGGAAGTAGAACAGCGGCGCTCGCGCGTTCTTGTCCCGCCAATGCGCCGCCTGCTCGCGGTGCGGCCCGCGCCGGTCGTAACTGCACAAGGACAAAGGGCGACGGGCGTTAGGCGCGGGGCGTTAGGCGCGGGGGATTAGGCGTGGGGCGTTAGGCGTGGGGCGTTAGGCGTGGGGCGTTAGGCGTGGGGCGTTAGGCGTGGGGCGTTAGGCGTGGGGCGTTAGGCGTGGGGCGTTAGGCGCGGGGCGTTAGGCGCGGGGCGTTAGGCGTGGGGCGTTATGCTGAGGGGATTAGGCGTGGGGCGTTAGGCGTGGGGCGTTAGGCTGGCGCGGGGCCTTAGGCGTGGGGCGTTAGGCGTGGGGCGTTAGGCGTGGGGCGTTAGGCGTGGGAGCGTTAGGCGTGGGGCGTTAGGCGTGGGGCGTTAGGCGTGGGGCGTTAGGCGTGGGGCGTTAGGCGTGGGGCGTTAGGCGTGGGGCGTTAGGCGTGGGGCGTTTCGTTAGGCGTGGGGCGTTAGGCGTGGGGCGTTAGGCGTGGGGCGTTAGGCGTGGGGCGTTAGGCGTGGGGCGTTAGGCGTGGGGCGTTAGGCGTGGGGCGTTAGGCGTGGGGCGTTAGGCGTGGGGCGTTAGGCGTGGGGCGTTAGGCGTGGGGCGTTAGGCGTGGGGCGTTAGGCGTGGGGCGATAGGCGCGGGGCGTTAGGCGCGGGGCGTGGGGCGTTAAGGTCTTAAAAACTAATATTTTGAAGAAACGTTCCTTACACCGCAATCTACAGGATGAGATCTTCTTAAACATTCTATTACATTTTTTGTTGGTTCGAAGCTTCTCGACTCTAACCCACCTGTTCACAGGCTGTAGAACCTGGAAATGTATGTGAAATTAAACTAATTACTTGATATTCTACGCAATTGATTTACACGGGTTTTCTGATCGGTAATAACGTTAAATAATGGTTTGTATCGACAAGAGTGTATTGTATTGTAATCAATTACAAGGAGACACATAGAACAAGTGACGGAGGAGAAGAGAATCATGAAGAAAAATATATACTGTATATTACAGGCTAAATATGGAAATGGAAAAATAGGGAAGAGGGTGTGTACTTGCGAGAGTTCTCGTACGGTTACGCTAGTGTACATTTAATTTCCAGAAGTGTTTCAGTGTTTTGTGATCTAATTTCCTTCCATTTTCCTTCTATTTGAATTGTTACTCATTTCACTGCATGGAAGATTTTCAGTAACATTAAATAGACGATACTCAACTGGAATTTCAAAAGTTTCCTGGTTGAATATGCAAAGCTGTATTTAAATCCATCATTTCGTAATCCCACCAAAATTAGTCAACTAACTTACAGATTTCGTAAATAATTTCGTTGAATCGTTTATAAGAACTACTTTATTGTGAAACCTGAGGGGGCAAATATCTTTGGGTCAGTAGCTTTATTGTGATTTTCAACTATTTCATTAGTGTAAACTGTTTCCCTCTACAGTTTGCTTCGTAAAACGTGACGAACAGTGCTGCGCTTACGCCACAGTTTGTGCATAACGCACGTGTTTGTTACTCATGAACGAGTGTGAAATATTTCATAGTTTTCCTTCACAATTTATGCAGTAGTTGAGGGTATTTTCAAAGGTTAACTTCTATTTTGAAGGAGATATCGTTATCCATAGGACTCCGTGTTAGATACATGGGAGAGATTTGTTTTATAATATTCGTTATACAGCCACGTGTTGTTGAAGAACATTTGTATTTTATGTTCACGTAAATAGAAATATTTAAAATTGGATAGAATATTCTCCTTCAATTATTCAGTATTTTGATAACATTGGAGTTAAATCAATACGAATAAAAATCCGGGTGAAAAAAAGATATACCGAAGTAAATACTAAAGCTTAATAGTCGCCACAATGAATTACACACATCGCGGAAAATATATTGCATAATATAACCTCTTAGAGCACTATAATTAGTGTCTTGTGTATAAATGTATCTTATGAATTCTTGATGTATTCGGTGACATGATTAAAAGTTAAATGTACTGTTCATCGTTTTCGAAGTATCGAATCTCGAGCATCGTATCACTTCTGGATGACATTCCCAACACAAATCTGATTGTCTTTGTAAGCTATGCTTTTCGTGGGTGTGAGAGCACACTGGCGAAAGTGACCCATTTAGCATAAATTGTTGTAGGATATCTGAGACGTTTATTTCATTGAATACAATGCTCTATGTAACATCCCAAACCTTCACATTACTGTTATATCAACTCCTTGTTAGACCGTGTAGATGTTCGGTCGTTCAAATTATTACGTAAGATATACACTTAGGCCTTTACTCTTTAAATGCGTATTCCTCGGAGGGTACGTAAAGGTTCAAATATTGTTCTCATATGCCAGGCGTTTTTGAATACTTCATGAGTGTTATCGATTGTTGAACTTGAAAAATACTTCGGTTGCAGCTTGTCATCGAACTATCTTGGGAACCACACGCAGGTACGCTGTGACTGCCCGTGATTCAGTGATTAAAGAGATTAAATGTGGGCGTAATTTCGTGCGTGCAAGTTCAGAGTAGTCATAAATCACGAAACTAAAACGGCGGCATCAGACAAACGTAATAATTCTTGTGTGTAGTAGTTGTATTAGTGGATCAGTATGGTGAAAAATGATGGTACATATAGGAAACTAGTGTGCACGAAACCATTGAAAACAGTGACGGCTGGTGCCGCACGAACCAGATTGTTGCAAACATACATAACTCCTCGGGCTCTGACTTTCAGATAAAAACATATTTTTTCCCTTTAATCTTGAGCGGTTGAAGTTCGATGGAAATTCAATAAGCGCCCAATGGTTTTTGTATACAAAATCTACGAAATAATAAAAAGTAATCGCATAAAAATAAATATTTTCGTCAAAACAAATGTTATTACATATTTCCGGCAATTTTATATAGATAAATTATAATTTTGAGTCTTTTCACGATTAATACTTTGTTTAAACACGTAATAAATGACGTTTCACTACTTCTAATCATAATAAATCACTGTACACTCAAAACAACTCTCACTGAACTTGTCCACGAGGCATACCAGTATTGGCAACTGTGTCATCTATTTTCTTAATTTCATACAACTCGGTGGCTGAAATCATCACGGGTTTGAGAGGTGCTGCTCCTCCTGTCGGTGTTGGGAATCATTTGCAACACTTTAGAGAGAGTATGGGATAATACAAAGAAGAAGTTCGAGTCGTATCGTATGTCAAGGTACCCGGTTGTTGTAGTGAAACACAACTCCCTTGATGACTTCAGCTCTTGGACGCTCACTGGGACCTCTCTTCGTCAGTTAACACTTGTAGATAAGAAGTTCATTCGCACGTTATTAAAATGATTTATTTTTAATGTTAACGGGCAAGGGACATTGGCCGAAATTTTCGGTTGTTCTGTAACACTGCAACAATGCCACGAACCGTCACTGGTTGAAAATGTAAAGAGCTACATATTTTTTTTAGTGAAAGAGGGTCGACGCTAATGAGTTTGTAACCTCCCATTTCCTGGGCAGGTAAGTAGAGTTTAGTTTAGGTAAGGTAAGTTAAGTTTGTAAGGTAAGGTAAGTTTGTCTTTGAGTTTTAAGGTGTGAAGGTTGGCAATGCGACCATGATATTTTGGCGAAAGACCATTTCACGTATCTAATTTTATTTGAATATTTTGCTTTACTACCATGTCGACATTTGCAATTCGCTGTGAACATAATCGCAATGAATTTTAAACGAGAGCTGAAGGCACAGAAATATTGCCGATGTAGTAGAATTGGAATGAGTTCAAAATCCCGTCAGCGGCTGGGTAAACGCCGATACGATGTCATCGGTAGCAGATATCAAATAGTAAATGTCGGAGGAAAATAATTACATTCGAAATGAGGATCTCGTGAATGTTACTGGCTACCCCACCCTAGCTAGTTGTTACTAGTAAAATACACTGTTTCAACCGTTCTCAGCATCAACCCTGTTAAACAGGCGTTGTGGCGACCATCGACTACTGGTTGCGAATGTGAAAACCCTTGCAGAAGTCTCAGCGAGAGACGGATTGATGAGGATTCATCATTGTGAATGTCCCTCACGCTGCCAAAATGACGTATCGCTACTTGAGAGTTCACAAAATGGCAACAGCGGCTAAGCTCTGTTGGAAGTTAGTATGCATCTACCCTCTCTCTTGCGGGAGTTTGTAGGCCCAGGGTGAAGTTTGCGGGAGAAGTATTCTTGAGTTTTAGAGCCATTTCATTGTGAAGTAAGAAAACCTCGAAAAATATCTAGAAATTGTATCATTCTTAGTCGTTTATGTCTTTTCTTATGCGGTTTTGAGTTTTAGTGTTCACTGTTAAGAGTGATCTTCAAACTCGTTTGACGATAGTAATGAATGCCATCGAAATGTTTTCCGCCAAATATCGTTGTTAAGACACTTGGACAAAATTATTATCTTGTATATTTTTTAAAATGTTTATGTTATAGCACGTTTTATTGTATATATAATATAAATGACAATCAACGTAATTCTCATTAGTATAAAAACACAAATATGATTCTAGGCAATTTTAATGGATTTTGCGATAATTTCGTTATCACCCGAATCACTTAATTTCACTTATAATCCACTTTTTAGATAAATTCGGGATAATCATTTATTATATTCTTGAACCCAATTATACAATTCAAGACAAAAGAAATGTAATTATCTGTTGTGGCAGTTAGTTTCGCGAACATTTTTCATTTCTAACCTCCCTGCCTCTCAGCTGTCCCATCGCGAGAATAGTCATCCAAATCTACTCCCCTACATCCCCCAAATCTACTTGCACTTGTCAATGTTTGCACACATTTGCGTTTACAAACGCAATGTTGTCAAAAATACATTGAAGTTAATCACTACATTTTGCTGCATCTTTTCGTAGCATTTGGTTTCCCGGAAGGTCATATGACACCTATTGGTCTATAAGTCTTTTTGACATTCTTGAAATTCTGAACTAAACTTCGGTTTCAACCGTACAGCAGCAGTGAATGAAATGTACTCGCACGTCGACTGGCTGGCAAACGCTATGATCCTACCAACAAAAGATGCTGACAACAATTTAATGATTATTTGGAATACAAGAGTACACTGAGAAAGAGAGCATCAAAAATATTTGTTATTTCTAGATTGTGTATGTATGTATTTGGCGTTTTGGGTGGGTAGTCCGACTTCGCCGACCAGCTACCGGTGTCCCTCTTGCCTTGGCCTAGTTAAATTCCCATGCTCGGGGGTAAGAGGGATATGAGGCAAACATGACGTATTCTCTTTACCGTAACTAGCAAGATCCGCCTGCTTGAGCTTTTCTTCGTCACACAGCTACAGAAACTGGACGATTTTAAAAGAAAGCTACAACTCTATTTTTGCCTCGACCGGGAATTGAAACCGGAGACCACAACATGGTAAGCTTGTATGCTGCCCATGAACCATACCCGGTTATTCCTAGATTATAATACAATAATAATGTGTTATGAAATATCATAATCTGAGACAGTCACACGGATTGTAAAAAAAGGTAATCACAATATTGTCAAGCGATACAGTTATAATTTCAATAATTTTAAATCGCCAATTAAATTTTGCTCCATTGTTCCTCATGATTCAACTTCCAACAATGACATTAACCTCGCCGTTATTTGAAACTATTGTAATTTGTTGCATCATTTTCTCATTAAGCACAATAGCAGCGTGTTTCAACCCCCACAGATGCATTGCCGTTGCAGTAGGCTCGGAGCGTCCCGGAGGCGCGACAGGCTGGGCCAACCCTCGCGGCGCCGCGCCGCGCCGCGCCGGGGCGATGCCATCAGAAACAACCCTCGACTCCGCTGCAGCACTGGCGCTTGCCGCCTAATTAACGTGCCATCACGACATTTACTAATTACGTGTGGGGAGCCCGGACGCAGATAAGTCGGAAACTGTCACGAAGATGCGAGATAGGCCGAGGTACGCCGAGCGGGAGTTGTTATTGATAAAGTCGTGTGCTGTGTGAACCGGTTGTTTCAGCGAACACGAGATCCGTTCGTTGGAGGGTGTGTTGTCAGTGTTTACATTACGACGGAAGCACACGAAATAATTTTGGTGAACACGCTATTTTTGTGGTTGTTCTTTGGAGATGAATCGTGATACATCGTTCTTTAGGCAACAAATCTGACTTCCATGGGTATATTTGAATGATATCAAAATAAACGTTTGGTAGAACTTCATGCACACTACAGTTCACACCGATTATCGTGAAACTCTGGCAACTAACACTCTTGGTTGACTATGTCGGAGGTAGACTGTAACCAATAGTAGGAAAATAAACTAGTTTCTTCTCGAATTTGTTATTTGAGAGGTTCAGTAAAATATCCAAACACGTAATTAAAAATTTCACTATACTCATTTAGCCTTAAAATAATAGTTTTGAGTAGTGATCACAGCTTGCGTTTTAATTAATAATTTTTGGGTCTTACCCCATTTCGAATCAAATCTTCTCCGGAAACCACAATGCAACGTACAAAATGGAGCTAGTTTTGTCGAAAACGTTTTGTAGTCATTGTAAATAAAAATAATTAAATACTTCTGAGAACTTCAAAAAGCACGCACAGAACATTCATAATACTTTAAGTGTTTTTTTCATTTTCATTGAAATAATTTGGTATTTTTTCAAATTATATGTAGTCTACACACCAACGTCCGTCTGGGGCAGGACGACCAACGGCCCGGAACCTTATAGTTTTAAATGAATTAAATGAAACCTTACAGCTTTTTCCTCAAGTGAATAGATTACATGAAGAGGAAAAACTGAAGTATTATTTGTTAATTACTTAAAATTAATTTAGAATAAAAAGTAATTTTGACGTATGATTTGAAATGATACACGACAGTTGGTGCAGACAATAGTAATTTCCTTTTAGATCCCCTAGCAGCAATCACCGTTGGGACAAGTGGCCTCCATGGCGCTTAGATCTTTAGACTAGAGGAAATACAGAAAAGGATAGAGGCGTAAACACGTCAATCTAAGGTCCTAACAGGAAGGTCATAGAAACAACTATCTTTAAGATCAAAATGAAACAAAATGCTTTTACTCCATTGATTCAAATTCCAAAGTATCAGTAGAATGATAAAAAAAAGCTGACAACAAAAGAAAGATAATACTAAAAGACATTTTCAAACTTAAGAATCTAGCTCGATGTGTACCGAGTGTAGAAACACTCCAGCATTTTAAAACGGTTAAGTATAAGGGAAGGCAATCAATGATTAAATATTGTTCACAGTAATATTTGAAGATAAATTATCAGAGCACAGATTGTTAGCAATGTTTTAGTATTCTTTATTGTTAATATGCTTCCTTTTTAGTGCGTTAAAGTCACTAATGTATAATAAGGAAAACAAAATTTGTTTTGTAATCCTTCCCTCTTCAATACGACTAGTCCCTTGCAATGTTTGCCATTGAGTCAAGTCGAATTAAAGAATGTGCAGACTGATAGCGTACGATAGTTCGTTAAATTCTTATATTTCAAGACTTGAGATTTTGTTGTGGACGAAGGTGAAACCAGTTGTGAATATCAAGGTGGTCACTTCTCCAGAAAAGTTGTAAGAGAGCATATAACGCTCAAAATACTGTAATCTGGTCGTCAGCATTTGAAGTTGCGAGGGCAGTGGTGCGTTGCTGTTGACTCTGTATATTGTTACTCTGGTCAAAGTTATTTTCGTTCAAGAATATTTTGAATTAGATTTCTGTTGTTTGCGTTTGATACATTGTGCATTACGCATGAAGTAGACTAACAGAAAGTATCCCATCGCTTCCATCCCTTCATCCTCCCTCTCTCTGTCAAAATACTTGGATGCCGCGAAAGTCTTCTGTCCGAAAGGCAATCGGTGCCAGAACTGTTGGAAGGATTTTTATGTCCTTACCGATTACTGAATAATTTCAAATCACCTGACAGAAATATATTTTACTCTACATTTCTTCAAAAACATTATTGTTATCTTTTCTTGAGCTATCCATTGCAGATAAACTACTTCTATTCAAAAAAATCAAAGATTATAAATTTCTCATAATCCAAAAATATAATACAAATAATATCTTTGCGTCATACTTCTTGTCTCATGATTCAGTATAGTTCGACGAAAACTACATATCGATATCGTGACCCGTTTGGAAGTTACGGGGGTGGTCCCTAGAAGGCGGAACACTCGTGTGTTAGAGAATGTTTCCATTTCATAATTCGTAGGAATATTACTGTGGGTCTATTTTATTAGTGTGCGGCGATCCTGGAAAATGCTGCTCGGCCGATGGGCCCTCACTCGCCGGCGAACTCCCGGCAGTTGAACTCCGCTGCAGACGCTACGGATGGGAGGTGTTCAAGGTCTCTGCGCAAGGCTGCTTTCAAGGGCAAGTCCTTGAAACCTCCCCTCCCGCAGCGTTCCTAGGGGAGTTCAGCACTCCGGTCCTCGGCGATTGAGGTCCCGTCGGCACAGTAGAATTTTTCACGATCGCCGCACACTAATAAAATAGCCGCTCTGTGTAATCAAATTCATAGTTCTGGGAAATCCGTTGGGTACAGCGTTTGTATTCTAGTTATTGGAGGGTGTGTTTTCACTGTTTACATTCCGAGGAAACCACACAAATTAGTTTGCTGAACACACTATTTTCGTGGTTGTTTATTTTTTTAGCAAAAATGTGACGCTTTGGTCTTTAGGGAATATTAATCAGCAGTTTGTGAATAATTTTCGTATTTGAAATCAATTTGATATCAGTGAATTCTTTTACAAAATTCTATATCAGCCACATACTACTAACCCGTAGATGCGGTAAATTTATTAAGCCCATTTTTACGATTGTCATGTATGGTGTTCGTAATCCTGTGAATAAACCTTCAAGACGTTAGCATATGTTCTTTCCACCAGTTTTAAACATTAATTAATGTTCTCTTTCCATTAGCGTTTTTGCTATTTATACACCCACCAAATACGAGTGAAACGGAAATAAAAGGCAACTCAACATCACACAACAAATGCCGGTTCGTGCAGCTGTTTACACACTTTCAATATGGTGACCTTGCGCATCATATCGACGCTCGGATTGTGGGTAGCTTTCCTTTCTGTGTAGTACATATTCTGTGCCATGGGACCGGGAGCGGTAGCTCAGTGCATCAACTGATGACACTGCAGCGCCTCTGACCGGGAGGTCCTCGGTTCGAATCCTGATGGCGGCAGGATTTTCGATACTAGCTTTTCAGCTAGGTCGAATTCAGTCGCTATCGACAAGAATTCTAGCGGCCGGCTGCTCTGATCGGAAGTTTTCCGTGGTTTCTCCGATCCACCCCAGGCGAATGCCGGAGCAGTGCCCTACCAAACGGGCCACGGACCGCGCACGATCTATCCTTCCTCTTCCCTGTCCTATCCTCTCCCCTTACACACACACTTACACTAACACGCACTACACTTCCACGTATTCCGGGAGGTCTGTCGGGAGCTTAGAGCTTGACCCGGGTGGGGCGGTGCCCTGCTGGCGGGAGAGTCCCTAGTTAGGAGGAAACCCCCCTAGCCGATGGTAGGTCATTGCCGGATCTCGCCATCCAGCGGGGGAAGATCACCGCAGACTCCCGAGAAAAAACATGCACTACACTAACGGGACTAATGACCAAAGCAGTTGACGCGCCCGGAAACACGAAAAATCAATGAATCAATCAGTGAATCTGTGCCATGGGCTCGCAGCCACATTTGAAACTCATAGAAGTAGGGAAAGAAATGTGGAGGGCCCGCAGCGGTCCATAGACCATTTGACAGTGTATTTACTTCCTCTATCAGCACACAAATCACACTTAATCAAGGCATGGGAATGGGTTCAAAGGTAAATTTCATTTATTAAATGATATATGCTTATTTAAAAAAACAACTAAATATACATCTACACACAAAGCTACAACTACGCCTACACGGTAATCGTAGCGGCGACCCGCCAACCCATACCGGCACACCACTGGACTCGTACAGAGCGGGCTCAGTCTCCGGACAGGCCAGTGGCGCTGTACGAGAATTAGTCATAACATCAATTATCACAAATTGCGATGCAATCAAATATTTGCGTTTTTCAGGCAAAATGGAAACTCTTTCATTATTACAGTATATTTCCTGAGTTTGTGGATATCTAACAAAACCAGACACTTCTCATTTGACCGGAGGCTATTTTGTTTTCTTTCGATTTCTGCGCGGGTTGGTAATAGTAATGCAGATTGTTTTTGCCTTTTTTCTCTAGTTTACATGATTTTAAAATCATAGGGAACAGTGTAGTTACCTTTTTATTTTAACATTCTACTTACAAAGGAAGCAAAAGAATGATATTATATTAATATAATTTGAAGCAAAGTGTATTAGCTTTCGTTCATTATTTGCTGTTGTGAAGAAAGTGATTTGTGAGTTTACTAGTACTAATCAAATTGATCACAGCAGGTTGAACTTTTTTTAATACGGTACATTTCGATAAATCTGTCAAGATTTTTTGAAGTGTGAGAAGAGTTCATGAACTCGTAATTCTTCAATTTCCTACTTTCTTTTCAGGCCAGAATAAGACTGGAACTTTCTACTGACGGAAAATGAGGTCCTTAATTTCTGTTCGTGTTGCCACGAAACTCTCTTCGTTATTCTTCTAGTCATACTTCATTCAAGAAACAACTTGAATGGTGACAACTTAATGGAATTGAACATGAAACTTGTCTTTAAAAAAACAAGTTATGATTTCAATAAAGAAAACTTTTCATCATCCTTTTACGGGAAGAATAGAGTAACAAAAGATGTTTAATTACTCTCGTCATATCAGGTGATTTTTGACGTATTCATTGAGACACATTGGAAATTTCAGCGTTTGATTTAAAACATGTTGCTATGTCCCGGTTTGTACCTACCATGTAACACAATTGTTATTGCAAAGAATCTAATGACATAATTATGTTACATCAACAACATTATTTTACATTGAAAGATATATCAATGATACGTTTTCATTAATTAATGTCTTCAGAATGTGAAATAATGCATTTATCGCAGTAGAGGGTTTATCATCAATCTTTTATATTTCTATTTCGGTTAATTTAAACTTAATATTAACTTCTTTGACTGAAGCTATAAATTCCTCAAAACACTCTCTCATCGTTGCCTTAATCTGAATGCGGCTGGTATGTTTTAGTTAGAAACGTCACAAATATTACTTTCGGTAGTTTGCTGTAGTTAAGTTTCATAACTCTCCCTTCTTGTTGCAAAAAAAGCACGTCTATTTGCTGCATGAAGAGAAACGTACTTCGCAGAAAATTAAGTGCATGAGCAGAAATTTACTGTCGCCCAAGATCGTGCTGTCACTACTTCGCGAAAGGAAGTAGGACACAAATAAAAAGACACGAGAGAGAGAGAGAGATAGATAGAGAGAGAGAGAGAGAGAAAGAGAAAGAGACAGTAGTCCGTGAAGTGAGAGAAATATAAAAAAGAAAATTAGACGAGCGAGGGTGATGAATAATTTCCACTACCGAAAATACATCTTCCTTTGACGTACACCAACTAGCAGTCGGACAAGAAGTCTATCACGTGTCTAGAAAACCGGCCCCTGCGAAACCCCAACTTAGATTGCTGGGACGCTTAGATCGTGCAACGGCGAGGTGGCGACCTTGCCAAAGCGGCGAGACGGGTTCCCACGGGGGCTGCACAGAGCCGGGTTTCGCTCGTATTCGAATGCAATATCCGGCCCACTCGGACGGACCGAGCGGTGCGGTGAGGAAGGCCTCTGCGGGGCCGAAGTTTCTCCTCTCGTCAAATCCACGCGCGGGAGAGCGCGGGTTGCATTTGTACGCGTGGTTATTAAGCACGAAGGCCCCGCCCCGCCCCGCCGCGCCGGCGACGGACAGTCGCGTGCCGGGACCTTGGCGGTCGCCTGGCGGGGGGGGGAGGAGCTGGGTATGCGCTAGGCATGTGCAGAGGAGGGCTCCGTGAGCACGTTGGAAGTTTTAATAAAGGTGCCCCTCGCACTTACCGAGTAAAACATTGTATTTCCATAAATAATAATTTTTTTTCTAGGGCTTTTATCCACCCAACAGTCGGTTACCCATTATGTCCCGATGGGACGCATATCCTACCATACACTAGACAAACACTCTTGCGGGCTCCTCTGATCTGGGGTCAGCAGAACGCGAAGCCCTCCGCGACAACACATACAAAGTCAAGGGATAAACAGCCATGCCCAAGGCGGGACTCGAACTCGCGACCCTTCGGATCGAAGCGCTGAGTCGGTACTCGCTCTTAGCCACCTTGGCCATCCAGGTCGACTAAATAATAATAGTAATAATAATAATAATAATGATATAATAATAATAATAATAATAATAATAATTAATAAATCCATTGATCCCAATGTTGTGCAAGGCCTCCCACTTAAATACTGGGGGGGGGGGGACTCAAATTTTCACTGTTTTCAGGTGAGCTAGTCCTGGAGAGCGTTTATTCAAAGCAAATTATCCACTGTATATATTATTAGCCCCTGTTCACTTTATTCACTGACCATATTATTATTGACCACTGTCCATGTAAATGGCCACTGGTCACTTAGGACACTGGTGACTGGAGTATTATTGTTCATTTAATATTTACTGACTGCTGATTTTACTACCATCACTAACCACTGTTCACTTATTGATCACTGTCCATCTTGTTTGCTACTATTGACTACACTTCTGACGATAATTGATCGTTGAACTCGCTGTAATTGTCACACCTGTTATCTTCCCTATGTGTGAGAAGTTTCCACAAGCTTCAATCTATCGCTTTTCTTGACCATAGCTTTCCGGTTGTAGCTTTTATTTTATCGCACCAACGAGTTTATTGTCGTCCCACTTTCCTTTTCACTATTTTTGTGTTCCATAAAATAGCTCGATGTTCCCATCTCTTCGAATCCATTCGCATTATATGACCTTCCCACTGTTTAATTTGCCCATCATTTAATTTTCCGTGCCTCTGTGCATCTATCTTTTAATTAAGTTCTCTTGCGAAGATCTTCATTTCTTTTCCTCTCTCGGAGCGAGATTCCTAGCATTTTCCTTTAGATTTGTTCTTTGCCAAATGTTCATATAGTTGTTTGTTCCGTAAATAGTATATATTCAACTCCAATTTCTCCCTTTTTCAACCTGACAATAGGAGAAATGATTATGCATTTTGGAAAATGTTTTCCAAGTTCTCTAGCAACCGCAGAAAAAGGTTAGCATTAAATTAATTGTGTTTATTGTATCATTAAAGTTATAACTTCATTCTCCTTATGGTATGTTTCATTGGTAGACTAGATAAATGTCTCATTAAAGAATTTCAATAGAAACTCGGAAATGTACTAGCTCCAAATGTATTTAAGATTGTGAGTTGCTCTTCTTGATTGAGTATGCAAATACCTGTGTGCATGCTTTTCTTGATTCGAGATCTAGTTGAAAGTTTTAATCTGTTTTTGTTTTGTTTTGATGAAGGAATTTTGCGGAGAATTAAATGAATGGCGTATTTAATATCTTTAAAGTTAGTTTTCCCATTTGTGGAAAACAGTCTAGTTACAATTTAGTTAGAAAAAATCTAGTTAAAATTTTGAAAACGTGTATGTCCCTTTTATTGACTTGTTACATAAATTTGAATCTGTGAGTAAACTACGTTGAACTTTAGGACTTTAGCCACTAAAACGTTTGAGTATTAAGTTTTTTATTAATATTATTTTGTGTACTGAAGAAGTTACCCCAACCCGAAAAACTTGCGAGAAATAAAATAGGCTGAATACTATTATCTAATAAACGTTTTGAATAAACGTTTGCTCAAAAGTATGCAATGTGCAGAAATAATTTACTTTAGTAGTCTAAACAATCACACTCTCTTACTATCGGTTAAAGTAGTGATTTGAATAGTTGCTTATTGCGTAACTTGACAATAGAATTGAAACATATTGTAATAAATAGTGCCCCTTGTATTGAGTCTCCTTGGGCTTATTGGCCGCTTACTTCTTCCATTGTAACAGAAAAGTTCGTCGAGTCTATCTACTTTTATTTTTCTTTATAAATTGTATTTGTGGTAGTTAAATACGTACTCTTTAACGATGGATGTATAATTAGGCGGCATATTTATCTTGGAAGAAATATACAATGCAGAGTAAGATGCAATGATATATCTAAACTGATTATAGCATTGTTTCATCGTTTTAATCGTGTTGACATTTTAAACTTTCACTTGATTGGAAATCGAAATTTGGTAAATAGTAAGAAACTAAAAGATTTGTTCCCGTGAAAAGTTGTGAATTCATCACCGTGCAGCACTTTTGAACGGCCATCAGCATCACGCGAATAGGTGTTTATCTCGTTCATTGGCTTGAGGTTTAACATTTCCTCCACCAGTCTCTATGAGATATTTCTGAAATGAGGACGACAACAGTAATCTGTTGGAGGTGAGTGAAAAATTTGAAGATTGCATTAAAAGTTTATTTTTAATGCCCCCTTGAATACTGGATGTCGCAGTGTGGATGAAAATAGAAATCACGCCAAGGAAAAAGTAATATCTCCGGTGACAAACGTTTGTTTTTTGAGGTGTAGAGAAAAATTGTTTTAGAGTAAATTAATTGCAAGAAGCCTGAAAATGTTTACGGTTCATGAAAAATGATAAGGAAAAACTCAAGAAATTAAAAGGACTCCGGGACATTACATGGGAAATACAGGACCTAAATGTAATTTGCACTGAATAATCGAAATTTCTCGAGAAATTAACATGTGTAAATTAAAAAGATTTGCAAATTTTTAGGTAGATATAAATTCCGTGATTTAAATAATTTCAAATTTTAATTTAATTTTTTTGACACCAATAAGTGCCCTAAACCTAAAATACGTAATTGGTTTTGCATAACCAATTGTGTAATAATTAATCATGTTTGTTTCTAATGTGCAAAATAAGCAATAAATAAGATATTATCATCCGTAGAAAGTAAATGTCGGTTTGGAAGTTTTAAAAATAAAAGATATTTTTAGGTGATGAAGTTAAATTAGTAACAAGTAATATTCTTAATTCTTCACGAATAAATATTCTTCCTCGGTGGATAATCGGAAATTAAAATATATAACTTAAAAATTTGTTCTTAATATTAAAAAGTACTTTAGTTATACTATCCAAATACATAAATTATCATAATATTACGACAACTGTCTTAAGTTTACTCAATTTTGTAACATAATCGTACTCAGTAAGAATTCTTTTGCGTACGGAATACGTGATGTATCTTACTTACATCCGCACAAATAAAACTATATATTTGTCGGGTGGAATGCGTGTGAGCCCTCTTGGAGTCTCCTAGAAACGCACCAACCACTTGCGAGGCGACGCGACGGAGCGGAGGGGCGGGGCCACGGAGGCATTGGTGAGTAGGCAATGGCGGCGGGGGTCGGGGCGGGCGTCTCGCCGCTGCCCGCCAGGCATTGCCACACCGACCACGTCGGGGGTGGGAGCAGACAGCGGCCTGGCGTGGGACGAGGTTCGACAGCTGGTGCGAGTGCTTGACCCACTTCCTCCCGGTCGCTCGAGCGCGCGCGACCCGACCCGACTCGACCCGACCCGACTCGCGCGCGTCGGAAAGGGGGCGGGGCGCTGGCGAGCGCCTGCGACAGACTGTGGTCGTAAACGGGAGAGAGGCGAACGTCGCGTCGTCGAAACACGCCGGGGGCGGCGCGGGCCGGGGTGAGGAGGGGAGGGGAAGAGCCGGAGCGCGCGGGCGGCGGCCCCCGAACGCCGTCGACGTCGTCGCCAACGAGGCCCGTCAGCGCCGCCCGCGGCGACTCGCTGACGAACGGCGTGGCAGGCAGGGCTCCCGCAGGGAGCGCGCCGAAGAAGGGGGCGTGGCGTGGCGGGGTGGGCGGGCAGCGGGCCCCGTAGGCGCCCTCGTTATAAGTAACAAGGTCGAGGTTCTTCACCTCGACGTGGCGGCACGGAGGGCGGGGGCGGGGCGGGGGCGGGGGAGGCCGTGGAAGAAGACGACGCCGGCGATTGGAGACGAAGTGGAGCTGCAGGGAAGTTGGGGGCAGAGAGATGTACAGATATTCAGGCGGGGATGTAATGGTTGTTTGCTGTCGTGACAAATGGTGCGAACGGCTTGGAAGCTGAGGGCTACAACAAAATACTCGTACCATACGAGAACTTCGTGCAATGTGTGACGCGGTTGGCTCGCTTTAAGGCTACGCATGTGGTGGGAATTGTTTGAATGGGGTTTGGGAGAAAATTTAAGAAGATTTAAGGAGATGGAAAAATAAAACAAGGATTATTGTATGCTACAAAACGTACGAGGTGGTTGGCCTTTGCAAAGATGTTGAGAAGTAATGGAGTTGAGTGACTAACCAGGGGGGAAAAAGCCGAAAAATAGAGCTCTGTTAGGGTGAACGTTGAGAGAATGGTATAAGATGTATGACACACTTGAGAGATGCACAAAATTGTTGAGATAATTTAGAAAGTAGTGAAAATGAAACATTAAAGATGTCTGCAGAAGTTGTGCCACCAGAAAAGTTGACTAAGTGAGAAAATACGAGTTCACGACGAGGGGTTTGCGTGAGTGTGCACGATATTTGTATTAAATTTGACGATGAGAGGTTTGTCATGAAAAAGTGAATGACGTAAACAGTGTGTGACGTGAGTGATGTAAGTAAAGTGTTAAAAAGAAAGACAAAAGAAGAACGAAAAATTGAAAACAAACAAACAAAAACGGTAATCAAATTGTTATCAGGAAGAAGCGTTTATAACAAAATCCCTGGGGTCAAACTTGGCAACCATATGTTTAAATGTGTATACCGTGTAAAAGCTCGATAAATATTTTGCAAGGTGTGTTAGTACGTGAACAAGAGAAAATTCTAAATTCTATTTAAGTGGAATATACAAGTTCAAATGAATAAGCAGCTTTCGCCACCGGGTTCAGTAGATGCTCTCCGGGTGAGGATTTCTCAGTTCTTGGTCACTGTGATTAGGACGCTGTGTCTCCGGGACAGCCATGTAACAACACATTGTACTGATTGTAATCCTGAATATATGGGAGGACTAAAAGAAAATTTTCTAGAAGGTCACTCAAATCGGAGCATAGAAAAATAATTTGTACAAAACTACTTTCACTAGCAACTTAACAGAGTATCAAGTTATTCAAAGATAATACGTTATTCCTGAATGAAACTATAAGGGAAAAGGAATACGAATTGTAGAATTATTCTCAGTGTACTCAATCTCCTCGATTCTTTTTTTTCTTAGCTCTCTTGTCTTCGCAATCCTACACTTACTTTACTAGAAAACTCTCCCACAAAACAGTATTTACATATCAATAGCAAACCAAGTTCAACCAAAATTACCTCATTGCTTGCCTAAGTTTCTGTTCATCATTTTATTTAACTTTTCATTACTTGCAGTTTTGTTTTGGATAGTGATCGGTTTATAAATATTTCATTTTAGTGCATTTGTTGCATAAATTGAATCAATTATATAAATTATTATTTTTAACACTGCCGCCTTCCTTACTCCCCTCCTCTGAGGCAAAGTTTTTGGACGAATGACTGGAGCAGAAGGTTAGATTTGCTCGATGAGTGGCATCCGTAATAACAATGGATGTCACTAGTTTTATTACAGATGAAATTCTGTTCCCACTGTAATGCAGGGTATAGGGCGCCTCTCCTTACCAATGAAAAGAAAGGTCAGGTACTTTTGAAAAAATAATAAGGAGAATATATTATTTCTTAGGTTTACAAAAAATTGAAAAGAATCTCAGTAATCGTTGAATTGGATTACATCATAGTTAAATCACTAAAGTAAACAAAAAGCAGAAATATCAAAATCCAACCGTAGTACGCTATGAAACAGCTGAAAAATGGTGTGGAATAGGGACGAAAAGGCACAAGACAAGCGACTTGTATTCCAATGTTTCATTTTGCTGGATAACTTTTTATCACAAGCAGAAATGTTTATTTTACTTCTAGAATTCTTAGTATTGCGCTCTATTCACGGAGGAAGAGGAGATGGAGGAGTAGAAAGAGTAGTATAATTATGAGGATAAGTATAAGAATGAGGAGGAAGAGGACAGGTATGAGTAGGTGGCTAAGGACAAGTATGAAGAGGATGATAAATTTAAGTATGAAGACGATAATTTTAGGTATGAAGAAGATAAGTTGAAGTGTGATAAGGAAGATATGTTTAAGTATGAGGAGGAGGATAGGATTTAGTGTAAGGAGGAGGATGAGCTTAAGTATGAGGAGGAGGAAAAGCTAAAGTATAAGCAGGAAGATGCTAAGGGAAAGTAAGAGGTAAAGTATGAGGACAAGGTAAATTACGAGGAGGAGGAGATGGTAAATTATGAGGAGAATGAGGTTGAGTGTGAGGAGAATGAGGTTGAGTGTGAGGAGAATGAGGTTGAGTGTGAGGAGAATGAGGTTGAGTGTGAGGAGAATGAGGTTGAGTGTGAGGAGAATGAGGTTGTGTGTGAGGAGAATGAGGTTGTGTGTGAGGAGAATGAGGTTGTGTGTGAGGAGAATGAGGTTGTGTGTGAGGAGAATGAGGTTGAGTGTGAGGAGAATGAGGTTGAGTGTGAGGAGAATGAGGTTGAGTGTGAGGAGAATGAGGTTGAGTGTGAGGAGAATGAGGTTGAGTGTGAGGAGAATGAGGTTGAGTGTGAGGAGAATGAGGTTGAGTGTGAGGCGAATGAGGTTGAGTGTGAGGCGAATGAGGTTGAGTGTGAGGCGAATGAGGTTGAGTGTGAGGCGAATGAGGTTGAGTATGAGAAGGAGGAGGAGGGTAACGTTAAGTAATAAGAGGATGGTAGGGTTAAGTGTGAGGAGATGTAGGATGATGATACGGTTAAATATGGAAGATGTTGTAAAGGTATAATATGAGGAGGAGGAGGATAATGTATGGGGAGAGGAAGGAAAGAAAATCGTCGCCAGGAACGAAAGGCACTAGCCGAGGGCAGCTCGCCGGAGGGCGGGTGGGCGTTGCAAATGGCGCGGTGGGGGGCTCGACTCGGTCGCGCGCTCGCCCCCTCCTCCTCCCCTTCCGCCTCCCCGTAAGGCAGCACGCGAGAAGTGGCGCGGCGGGACGCGAGCGCGGGCAGGGGGGAGGGAGGGCAGGAGAGCTCGCGCGGCGGCGAAGACACGGATCTTACATTAGGCTGGCACGCAGGCGAGGCGGCGGTTTTGCGGCGGCGGGCATCTTGAAGCGCGCCTGATAATCGTTTCTTGCGCACGCCCGCTCGCTCGCGGAGAAGCGTCGTCGAGGTTTATTCTGCCTCCGCCCCCGCCATCACCCCGCCTTCTTCTTCTTGGTCTTCTTCTCCTCCTCCTCCTCTGCTATCTTTGCCGCCGTGCAAGAAACAAGAGCGCGGGCCCCCGCCCTCCCCGCCCCGCTCTTCTGCAGCCACGCTGTACAAGCGCGGAGAACGCGTTGAGTGGGGCGGGGGGGGGGGGCGTTTCTTCGCCCGGTTGTTTTGCAGTGGCAGGCACCCGCGCGTAAATTGAAATCGTCAAGCGGTGCTGGCGGGAGAGAATAGATTTAATCCCGCTGAGAATGGCTTATTTTACGTAAAAGTTACAACGGGATGAGATAATTCACGCGTTTTTACTCTTTATGACTCTTTACGACCCGACACGTACGTTGTTGTCTGCTGCTCATCTGTTTTTAACCTTGCTTATTAACATGCCGTATTCATATCGCAGTTGTAACCGCGTTATATTTATATGAAATGGAATACTGATTTGGAATTCATAAAATGGGTGAAATTATTGTAACGCTATACTGCCACTTTGCTGCAATGCGACTGTTGTGATGCATATTCCACTCTCCGCGAAAACCGGTAGCTCGTGAAGGAGAGAAAGCGTGCGTGTTTCAACAAATTGCACGCATCAACATACACTCTGAACTGCGAGGTCGACAGAAGTTCTGTCTCGGGGAACAGAGAGCTTGGGTAGAGCCTTTCAAGGAACGTGTCTGCAGCCTCCAGAGGTTTTTTTTTCTCTTGCGCCACTCACGGTGTTCTGAAGGTGCTCTCAGCGATATTTACTCCGTGAATTACATTATCAATTTTCATTTGTAGGTGCCAAGGTATTCTAAGGCCGAGAATCGTTTGCTTTTCTTTCTCGCGGAACGGAAAGCTCGTCTTGGTAATGGCCTATGTTGGCGCTTGTAGGTTCTCCTTTTCTTCGGGAGCGAGGCCATTTCTCTAATGATGCTCGGGGATTATTAGTAAGATCGCATCGTTTCTTTTGTTTTTTTGTGTGTCGCCTCCCTGCGCCCGCGTCGAGCACTGCAGGGGGTGGACAACTGGACGTGGGGGCAGCGCAATGCAACGTGACACTTCAATTTATCTACCCGTCCCCGGTAGCTTGAGTTGGTAAGCCTTGTGCGGGGTCACGACGTGACACCTGTTTTCGTTATCGCGTCGCCACTCCCTCCCTGTGCTGGCGTTTGCTTGCGCTCCCCGCCAGCTCCCCTTCACTTACCCATCCCCCTGTTGCCTCCTCGCTTTCCCTGACCCGCCCATCCCCTCTTTGTCTCTCCCCTCCACTTCCATTTCATTTCTTACTTCTATTATCTTTCATTCTCTCCTCCTCTCCTCTCCTCTCCTCCTCACCAACCTTCCGTTGCTCCTGTCTCTATCTCTTCTCATCGCCGTCACCCTTCTATCCGCACCCATTTCCCTCCCCGCCCTCATCTGATCCCCTTGCTTCGCAGCCCCGCCCAACCCCCGCGCCCCACTCCCCGCCCTTGGCTGCAACATCATACGTTTTCCGTGGATTTGGCGCGTCGGCGTTTGTAAGCGTGGTGTTGGCGCTGGGAAGGGCAGATAAACTCCTGTTATTCCTGGCCGGGATTTTGAATCGGCCCTCCGCTCGCGTCTGATGCAGATTTACGCCCGACGGCCGGCGGCGGGGAGGGGGGGCGCGATGGAGCCGCCGCTGATGGCGCTGTGCGGCGCAGTCCAGCTGCGCCCTGCAGCGGCCACTCCGAATCTCATCGGGGTGGAGGGGAGTTGCGTGCGTTGTCGGGCGCCCGATTTTGCTAACGAGATTTTTTGTTTTTCTTTTTCGCAGTGTGTTTCCAAATTATATAGGCGGGGCTCATAAATGTGTCTGACGAGCTAATATCAATTCCCTCTTTTCGTGTTCCCTTGATGTAATGAGGTCCACCCTTAGTTTCACTGATGAACTGATGGATTAAGTAGATGGGAGTTACGTGATGAAACATGGGTTTGTTTGTAAATGAATGTCTTTTATTTCAACTCTGGTGACACACTGGTCAAACTCCGGTGATACTGTGGTGAAGCTTTCTTGAACCTCCAGTGAAACTAGCAGAACTACAGGGAAACCCTGCTGAACTCCGATAAATGTTGTAGTAAATCTGTAGTGAGGGTTCTTGCGAAATTCTCATTGCTGACTCATTGATCAATATTAATTGGTTTACTGTATTTGGTGTAGGTAACTTACAGCCTTAAAATGTTGTTTGTGTGAGTTGTAAGTAAACTATTACGCAGCAATATTAAACTTGAAAGAAATACTGTAAAATTCTAGTACTATCTGCACTGAATATAAAAGCGTACTGTTGATTGCGCGAAATATATCTTTGTTGTTATGTAAATGAAATGGGAGGAGATTCGTTCAATCAATTCCAATTCTAATTTGGTAGTTGCATTTACAACATCTGAGCTTATTTTAATTTCAGAGATTTGAGTTTATAGACTTAAGAAATTATTTTCTACGTATTTGTTCTTTTCCGACTAAGAAAGAATGAAACTTTTGATGATAATGAAGAATCCGGAGATTCAGCTTACCAAGCGTTACTGGCTTCTTTCACTGTTTCAAAATGCTTTTTACTTAGATCAGGGAAGATGCTAAAATGTCATGTGTATTACGAATCAATGGATCTCGACTGTTTGGGTAATAGCCAATCCTATTGTCATTGATTTGTCAACGTTACTTAGTCATTTATTTAGTCATTTATTTAGTCAAAAACAGTCAAAAATTGTATGTGACGTATGGGGGAGAAAATCATCTGCGCACGCTTTCTTGAGTTTCAGAATCCCTTCCCAACAATTTAACTAATAATACTTGTGAACAAAAGTTTCATCATCACTGCCTCATGAGTGTTGGTGCAATGGTGGGTTCGTAAACAGCTATTTGAACGGAAACATGATCTCCCTAACACCAGTTGTAAAGGAGAGCCTCAAATATTTGAAGTAGTAAATCCTAAATGAACCCCCCCCATTCTAACGACTTCAACTTTACCTCCCAGCGCTATTTGAATTTCTAATCTCCAGGACCTAGTGCATTCGTTTGTGCAGTGTTGAGCTGGACCGGCGAAGTCTTTTGACTCCTTTCGTCTTCCTTATGTCTTTTGCCCTACCTTAGTCTCGACAGTGAAGAGTTTTCCACACTTAATAAATAACTCAGTCGAACAATACCGCTGTCTGAATGTAATTTGTAGGGCCAAATTCATAGTCGACACTACTTGAGGTACAAGAGTGTCCTCATGCCATAAGCGATTTCTTAAAGTAAGTGGTCACTTGTAGATGTTCGATTATTATTAACGTTCATCAACCCTGAATGAATGCTTATTTAAATGATCTGACAATATGTTCTGAACCTCAGACGTCTCGTTGCTACTTCACTAAAAAGTGAAGCCTGAGGAAGGTCGGAGAACGGCGGCCGAAACGTTGGCACCTCTGCCTAGGGCGCAGCGTCTCCCGGACTTCCGTGCTACTACTGCCCCTCAATCCTCATCCTCTTCACCAGTTTAGATTATGTTTTTATACGGTTCTCTCTTCTACCACGAAAATGCACAACAATGCTTTTGCAGACCATTTAGAATTCTATACATACTGACATTTTATTGTATTACGAAAAGGTACATCTGAAACAAACCATTGAAAGTGAGTGTAATACTACTACTAACGGTCTCTAAAACTCACAAGTAAAGTTGTACGCCTTTTTTTAAATAGTTAGTGATTTACGTTTTAGTTTTAACAAATATTCTTACCTGTGTAAAGCTCCGTCCGTCCGTACGCGAGAATTGATAACTTATAGTAACTTGTTAATTTATTTCACATTATTGATAAATACAGTAAATAACTAAATTTAATAACACACAATTAAACGAAACAAGGAAAGAATTTGCCGTTCAATGATATTTCTGTCACTTAGCAAATATGTTTATAAAAGGGAAAATTTAGTGAGAAAATTAACATAAAATATGAATAAGTAAAGAAGAAGAATACTTCTCAGTGATTTGAGAGAAAAAAGTCTGGCAAACATATTTTCGTTTGAAGACACTTTTCGCCGTCTCTCGCCTCTTCAGCTTACGCGTGTACACCCCTTCCTGGATTTTAAGGGGAAATGAGTGCTGAGTCAGGGGAAGTTGACCGTGCCCGTAGGAGCGCCTGACTCCCTAGGCGGGCAAGTAGCTCGTGCGGGCGCGGTGTGACGTGTCTGATCTAGAGAGTGTATGATAGCTCTGAGGAGTATAAAAGGAATGAGAGCGGAGTCAGGGGAAGTTGACCGTGCCCGTAGGAGCGCCGGGCTCCCCAGGTGGGCAAGTAGCGCGTGCGGGCGCGGTTTGACGCGCCTGACTTCAAGAACACTATACGTTACCACTATGCAATCTGCCCCCTGGGCACTTGCTGCTTTTTCCCTGGTTCGGAGGGTTTTATCCGATCGCTTCCGGATAGCTACTGGAGTTGCACCTGAAATAACAAGCACGCAATATTTCTTTCTCCATCATATCTCCGCATCCATTCTTACACCCATCGGATAAGGAGATCCTCTGTTCTTAAATGGGTCACTTCGCAGCACTCAAAGATTCCACCATTTCCATCAGTAAGCCAGGTAAGATTCAGATCATAGTCCTACCTCCAAGGAAGGAGAGAGTGAGAGAGAAATTGTGGGAAACAAGATAAATAGAGGGGGATAGAGGAACGAAATGGGAAGAGAGAGAAGAAATTGAGAGGTTGTAGAGGGTAGAAATGGAGGGAAAGAGAGGAGATATAGAATTAGAGGGGGGATGCAATGAAGAGGAAGAGAGAGGGGGAGAAAGGAAAGAAAGGAGAGAGAGGAAGGGGGAGAAAATAAAGAGGGAGAGAGGAAATAACGAGGAGATAGGAAATAAAGGGAGAGGGGAGAAATGAAATGGAAAGGAGACGGAAGAAAGGGAGGGAGCAAGGGAGTAGAAATGGAAGAGAAAAAGAGCATCAGGTACCGTTCACTTAAAAATATCTTCGCCGTGACTCAACTAAGCAGCGGAGGACCCCCCCCCCCCTCCAACACGCGTAGTTGAACAAGCAAATCCTAAACGAACAATCCCCGCCGACTAACGGCTTCATCTCGGCCCCGCGCCGCCATTTGACTTTCGCGTCGCCTGCCCCGCCCTGCCCCTCCCCTCTCCCCTCCCCGCCCCTCTCCCCTCCCCGCCCACCCCTCCTAGCTCTCCTCCCCGCCCACCCCTCCTAGCTCTCCTCCCCGCCCACCCCTCCCAGCTCCCCTCCCCGCCCTCCCCTCCCAGCTCCCCGCCCTCCCCTCCCCTCCCCTCCCGCCCCGGCCACACCCCGCTCCGCCCCCCTAGCCCTACTCTGCTCCGCCCCGCCCCGCCCCGCCCCGCCCCGCCCTGCCGTGTCCCGCGTCCCGCCCCGCCCTGGCCGAGAGTGCGCTGCGCTGCGCCGCGCCGCGCGCATTCGTTAGCGCCTGCTACCGCTGGGCTGGTCCGACGGGGTCTTCCGTCTCCTTTCGCCCTTCATTACGCCCTTTGAGCCCTACGAAAGCAATTTCCTTCCGAGTGGTCGCAGATTACGTCTACAACCCCCATTGTCTTCCCCGTGCCGCCCCTCCGAGGGGCACTAAAGCAAGGAGATCGCATCGCGGCCTGATTGTTCTATGCGCATTTTGTCGCGCACAATGCTCGTTCGCACGCAGATATTTACCGTCGGATTGCGCAGGCGCGCAAAAGCCGACTTCGTTAAAGTTTCACACTCGTCCTGGCGATCAAAGGTAAATATTGAATCGAACGTAGAAACCACGCGTTTGTAATTAATAGAAAATATTTAAAACAATCAATAAAATTAGCAGTTTGTTGGTTTTAACTCGGATTTCGTTCCGCTCTGAAAACATGTGTTTGCTCGCGGGCTTGCGGTGACGTGGAAGCCAGCCCATCGGCACGATCAGTTCGCGGGCGTGCCGGCGGTTAACCTCGACATGTAAGTTGGGAATTTAAATGTTGTATTGACGCATTTGCCATATTAATCTTTTACCCTTGCGAGCCTCTATTAGGGGCACAGTTAAATGGATGTAGTAATTGCTTTATATTGAATCATATAATACGCCAGAGCTTCAATTTGTTGAATTACCGTAATGCTTTTTTGGAATATTATGAATTTGTTTATTAAAATTATAGTCTCTGAGAGAAATGGAATGTTTGGATTTTGTTGGAAGCTTCCTACAATTTCTGTGTCTGCGGCGTAAACAGTTATATTCTCGAGTTTACTATTCAAATATTTTCCCAAACACAATATATGAATGAAAGATAATTTCGGTGATTTAACGAAAATGAGAGTAAGTTGTGCATTGTCAAAATTTTTAACAAAAGTACAGTCAATTTTCCACATGGTATATGTTAACAAGAAGCATTATGTTAGAAATACTAAGTTTTATTCATATTCTAAAAATATATTATTTCACTTAGTGAATGTGACTATTTGAAAGTGTTTGAAAACAAAATTGTGTTGAAAAAAATTACAATAAAAAATCTATTGAATGATTTAAAATATGAAAATTCACAATTTTTGGTGTGAATGTAATTTATTGCTAAAGTTTTATCTCTGCCCGCATACATATTGATAAATAATAACAAAATGTACACAACAAAGCGATGAATATTTCACAAAGGGTGTCCGAATTCTCTCACGAGCCGACAGATGTGCCATATATCACAAGTTACATGCTTAGTTGTTTATGCCCATATACCTAGACTATTTCCGCCTATTATCCTTGTCCGGTAGCATGCGACCTTCCATAACCTAATTTACTTGAGAACCTATGATTATTTCATTTTCTTTCTAAGTCTTATCTTTTTTCAATAGTTAGGTATTTTATTTGTTGCCTTCACTTCAAATTTTTAGACGTCAGTGGTATTCGTTTATTCATGAAAATGTATTCTTCATATTCTTTTTTCGTTGTGAAAGGAATGTCTTTTTGATTGTTATTTCCTGGATCATGAAACTCTTAACGGTTTAATAATTGGTATTGATGTCTCATTCAGTGAGAAACCTGCGAATAAATTCACAATAATTTCTTTATGAGCCTATGGCTACTTAATATTCTACAAATTATTACGGTTGTATTCCCCTCGCTCTTGACTGCTCCTTAAATCTCTCTATTGACTACAAAAGGCACAAAAGCGAACTTCAAATCGATGTGAAACTTTTAAAAACTACTTACTACCACACTCAAGGAGGCCAATTTACAAAAGTGCACAGCCCTTTGTGTATTTTTTCCAGAATTTTTTTCTTACACATAAGCGAGCACAGCGGCACAGAGCGTTAAAGGATCATGAAAACACATTGCTTTGTGCTCGGGGAACGGTTTTAAAAGGTGGAAACTTTAAGGTTAAAGCTCGCGAAAATATGGATGGAATAAAGGATTCCACAGGAACAGCCAAGTGCTTAGTTAGCTGTAACGAAGCCATAAATAAACACAGGGCCCTGCGACGTGCAATACATTCTAAAACGTATCCCAGGAAGTGCGAGGCGGCGCTCGGGGTAGGCAGATGAGACGCGGTTGCGGCCGCCTTCAAATATGTATGGGCCGGGGATGGCGGGCTTTCACTGCCAATATTTCAGCCGACCTGCGCAAGCGTGTAAAATGGGATTGCATTAATTGTGGCGGCCGCCGACACTGGGCTGACTAGTGTGGGAGATGGCGGCGGTGGCGGTTGGAGGGGGGGGGGCGTCCCCGGCCCCGCCCCTTTTTGACCGCCACCGTTGCCTCTGGTCGCTGCCAGGCACGTAGCCGAAAGGATACATGGCTAAAGGTGGCCATACACGAGTAAGCGTGGGTCGCTATCAAAGCTCGCGCCAATTGTAAATATTTTGAACCGCGTTTAATCTGATAGTGGCCATGACACATGAACTATTGGGGCGAGCCAAATTTGCCAGCCTGTCGCGTTCGTAAATGGACATCTCAAAAGTCGCTTCAGAACTATTGTGTTCTCAGTTCAAGTCCTTGTGTACCAACAATTGCAAATGTTATGGCAGGTTGCTTTCAGTTGCGTAGTCTAAAACATCAGTTGCGTTTAGTCTCAGAAGCTTCAT
Source organism: Teleogryllus occipitalis (assembly GCA_011170035.1). Taxonomy (NCBI): domain Eukaryota; kingdom Metazoa; phylum Arthropoda; class Insecta; order Orthoptera; family Gryllidae; genus Teleogryllus; species Teleogryllus occipitalis. The sequence continues at coordinate 65,370 of BLKR01001188.1, read as the reverse complement.
AAAAAATTATATACTTCATATTTCACATTTCATTGACATGAAAATGTTTCAAAAGTTTAAAACTAGCTTGGTCAATGTATTATATAGAACGATAGTTGATGGATATTCGAAAATGAATATTCTGATGTCGAAGATTCTCTTGTCACGTTCCTCCTAAAAGAACATTCTGGCTACGCACTTATCTACACCCTCATATCTGTTGGTGACAGAAACGTGTCAAGGGCAGGGGTAAACACTAAAGATGCTCCCAAAGAATACGATAGTTCAGACTAAATCTCTCATCAGTATAGGGACATAACTATATAAGTGCAAATTGTCATATTCGTCACGTTGAAATGAAAATGTATCAGACTGTAGTAAGCAGATTTTGTGAAATATACTGGTTGCTCGTGGATGTTACAGTATCATGTAATCGAAAAAAGTTGACAAAATATTACTTTATGCAAATCATTACGTTTTTTCAGTGTTTGGAACCTCGTCGTTGTTTTCCTATATCTTTGGAAAAAATGGTCAGCAAATGGTCGTATAAAGGAGAAATGGAACGTCATATCATAAACTTCGTTGTCAAATTAATGTATTATATTGGATTTTAAATTAAAATTCAGCTTTGACAAATGAAAAGCATTCTAGTTCTTATATTTATGCTGTCTGTTACCAAAGAATAAATGAACATCAACACATTACTAACTTCCTCGTTCACAATATCTATCAACAAGTTTCAATTTATATGCAGATGATTTATTAGTAATTTAATAAATACAAAAATAGTTAATGTCATGTAGCTGCAGGAGCATAATTTTACTGATTGTCTTGGAATATAAGATACTGAAAATCAACAAAATAAAACTATAATTTTGTGGTACAATAAAAAGTATTGTTGTATCCCTCCTATTAGTCTTAGTCATTTAATTCATTATTCGACATTGGTTGCGTTAATGTTTGTGGAAGGATAAAAATAAATTTTATTACGTTTAATTATATTAAATGTATTAACTAGTGTGTTCTGATTTATTTCATCATTGTCTAAGGCTAGACTTACCACTATCAGGGTATGCAGCTGGTTTCCAATACACTGCCCCGACGGTAGTTTCAATTGATTCAGCTAATGAAATGATGTCGGAAATTCGTTTCCACGAGGGTTACAGGTCGCTTACATTCCAAACAGGAAACTATTGGTTTGAATAACACGAAAATACGAGAACGGTCAAATGTTTGCAAATAAACGAAGCACAACCTGTTCAACGCTTTATGACTCTAATCTAAATCTGTTTCTTGGAATAAGTTGTTTTAATAAGTTGACTAACGAATTCCAACCTTGGAATAAGTTAGCCAATCATTTATTGATTGTTTACAATTGACTGTACATCATTGTGTACAAGTATATCCTAACATTTAGGTTACCTCTACACCTGTAGTATATCATTATTATAATATATATTTAATACGTACGATGATACGTCACATTTCCTATACTCTACTTTTAAGCCGGTCATTATTCTGTACTTTCCTTTCTAGTTTTATTAACAAGGTTTAATTATGCTTTACCCCTGGATTTAGAGGGCAGTTTTGCCGACATTCTTTATACAAGAAATTTGAAACTTTTTTAAAGGAAATCTTTGGAAATGTATCTTCGATGTGATATAGATGTTTATTTGAAATGAAAAACTGCATTAAAACCGTTTTCTTTTCATTTACTATTAATGTGTTATTTTGAAACCAAACATCTGATATTGTACTATTTACGGATTCTTCATTGCAAATCATGTTCGTATCATCGGCAAAGAGAACTGTTCTTCCGTCTCGAATCGTCGAGGCGATATCGTTTAGGTATAGTAGGAAGAGAATAGGATCTAAAATCGATCCCTGAGAGATTCCACGTGAAATTGACATAGTCAGAAAGGTGTGTACATAATGTTTCATTCCAGTAAGGCATTTCTACTCTCTGTAATCGTTGTTTAACATAACCTATCTAGGGCAATACCACGGATTCCATCAGAAGGTAATTTTGAAAGTAAAATGTCATTATCAATGACGTCAGAAGCCTTGGAAAGATCTAAAAATAATCCAATAGGTGATTCGTTTTGATCCAATGATAAAGTGACATCTTTCAGTAAAGAGAATATGGCTATTTCCGTAGATTTTGATTTTCTAAATCGATGTTGGCAATCTGAAAGCGTGTTGTGTTTACTGATTGTGAGAAAAGTTTCCATTCGTACGTAAAAAAAAAAGTCTCTTCAGTATTTCTGAAAAAACTGACAGAAGATAAATTTGCCGATAATTTTGAATTTCATTTTATTGCCTTTTTTGAAATTCGGCTTAATCTTAGCTGCTTTAAAAATATCTGGAAAAGTTCATGTGCATAAGGTTGCATTAAATACGAGTTAACGAGTGTATATTGACTTGCGCTCAGGTCTTAAACCTACAATCCTGAAATTCGTCTAAACCGGCCGAATATTTATTTTTTAGTTTACCAATTATTTTCAGAATTTAATCAGAAGAAGTTTCGGAAACGAACATCGGGTCTAAAATGTTTGGAGAAATGTCGCGTATTGAATTTTGTGGCTAAAGACCCTTAGTGATATCGGTAGCAATTCTCGAAAATTATTGGTTAAAGAGACTAGCCACTGTTACCGGGTCGGTCACATTTCTATCGTTATATTTTAAAACAATATTCTCTACAAGTTTTCTAATTGATTTCGTTGTATTTTGATTATATTGCACTTAGCTTTTGATTTGTTATTTGAGTTCAAAATATCCTGATCTTGTTTCATTATTTTAGCCTTCCTTATGACTTTCCTTAACAATGATTTGTATTTTTTAAAGTAGATGAGGAAATCTTGAGATACGTTATGATGTTTAGAAATTAAAGAAAGAATTCGCTTGTTTTTACATGATGTCCTAATCCTTTGTGTTATCCAAGAATTTTCCGTGAAATATTTAATTATCTTTTTAAAGAGGAAAGCAAGTGTTTAAGTGAACAGAAATCGTTTAAAAAAATAATTATATTTATCATTTGTATCAACAGTATTATAAACAGCGTCCCATGACTCCTGCATCAAGTAATAAATGAATAATTAATTTTACTTTTAGTAAACACTGTTCACACGTGTATTATTTATTGAGTCAGTGTTTGCATTTCTTATAGTATTGAGAATTTGTTCATCATAGTCACTGTATCCTAAATCTTTTGTTTCAACTTCATATCTAGTTGTAGTTTCGCTAAATATAATCTTATCGATTGCCTTAATTGAATTTAGTGTGATCTGTGTAGGTACATTTATTATAATTTGTAAACTGAAAGAATTAATTAAATTTAGAAATTGTTCTTTCTTCCAAGATTCGACAAGAAAATCAATGTTGAAATCTCCGCATACAACAATGTGTTCAAAAGAGATTGCTGACTTTATTAAGTGTAATCTCCAGTTTTTCTAAGAACAAAATATAATTTGCGGCTTTCTTTGTTGGAGGCCCGTAGATACAAAGTAATATCATTTTTAACGAAGGAAGATGTATAACAGAAAATTCGAAAACCTTTTCAATGGAACACACATTTAATTCTGTCAAGGATAAAGAATTGATATTATTTCTAACGTGCATGCAAGAATCCACTCATGTACGATCTTCACACGATTCTTCAGTTTCTGCACATACGGTACAATAAGATTGATTTTTTCGTGTTTCCGGGCGCGTCAACTGCTTTGGTCATTAATACCGTTAGTGTAGTGCATGTTTTTTCGCTGGAGTTGGCGGTGATCTTCCCCCGCTGGATGGCGAGATCCGGCGCCGACCTACCGTCGGCTAGTGGAGTTTCCCCCTAACCAGGACTCTCCCACCAGCGGGGCACCGCCCCAGCCAGGACAAGCTCTAAGCCCCCGACTGATCTCCCGGAATATGTGGTAGTGTAGTGCATGTTAGTGTAAGTGTGTGTGTAAGGGAAGAGAATAAGACAAGGAAGAGGAAGGAAAGATCGCGCGCGGTCCGTGGCCCGTTTGTTAGGGCACTGCTCCGGCATTCGCCTGGTGTTGAAACCACGGAAAACTACCGATCAGAGCAGCCGGCCGCTAGAATTCTCCTCCAGACGGCGACTGAATTGCTAGCTGAAAAGCTAGTGTCAAAAATCCTGCCGCTGTGGGGAGTGGGAAGCTAGGACCTTTCGGTCAGAGGCGCTGCAGTGGCATCAGTTGATGCACTGAGCTACCGCTCCCGTTCGATACAATAAGGATTAATATTCCAAATTAGCAGCTCATTTGCCTCTGAAAATGGTTTGTGATGAACAAGAGCGAGTATTTTCTTTTAAATTCTAAATTTTAATCTCAGTTGTAACCAAAAATGCGCTTTTCTAGATGTATTAATGATTCAACATAGTATATAGGATTTTTTTTTAAAATATTTTTTATTTCCTTGTTCGACATTATTATGCCTTTCAAGGGTTTTTATGATACATAGTATACAATTTTGTGTGATTACATTTCATCATGCATGAACAATGGTAGAAGACTAATATTTACAATATAAACAATAACAACTAAGGATACCCAGGAAGGGTCCTTCAGAAAAATGCATACAATATTTGAATTAAAAACATAAATATTTAATTCAGAAATGTTGGAACCTGCTTTACAGCTAATTAAGGAGGATGTAGTAGGTCTTTAGAATATTTTGATTTTATTCGTGGAAAAAGATTGGCTGATTTACCTAGAGTGTACAAAGGAGTGGCTGGGCAAGATGAAAGAGAAGAGTAGAAATTAGAAGAAAGTTTTAGAAGTTTTCAGAGGTTCTATAGAGTTCTTTTAAAATTTGATCATTTCTGATATACCATGGAGCTTTTAAAACATTTCTTAAACATTTATTTTGCAGTACTTCCAGTTTTTGAAGGTTGTTTTTAGCGGCACCTCCCCATATTGGGCAGGCGTAGGTCAGTGAAGGTCGTATAATGTATTTAAATATTATTAATGCTGATTCTATTGATAATTTTGATTTTCTATTTATGAATGGATACAATTTTAATATTTTTATGTGTGTGTTATTAGCTATTGATGTTATGTGGTTTTTCCAGGTTAATTTGGTATCTATTTGAAGTCAAAGATATTTAACCGGAGTGTCATTTGGAAGCCATTTAACTGTATGGTTATTAATTATTAAGGTATATGTGGGATGAATCCGTTTTAAGGAGAACATTTTTGCTTGAGATTTTTGGTGATTTATTTTTATTTGCCAATCATTGAACCAAGACAAGAAGAGATTTAGGTCATCTTGGAGATTGTGTCTACCTAAAAGAAGTTTACTATGAGTGGTAAATATTGCAGTGTTGTCCGCAAATAAGGCAATTTCTGAGTGTAAGAGGTAAGGCATATCAGAAATAAAAACATTAAAAAGCATAGGTGATAAAGGAGATCCTTGGGGAAGTCCAGCTTGTATATTGTGATCAGTTGAGAGAGTCTTATTTATTTGAACTATAGTATACAGGATGACAACGTAACTTTAGCACCTCCTGCAATTTATGCACCGTTGAAGTTATTGCAATGGAGTGGTCACGGAAGTGCATGCGACAATGTGGCTAATTGATGCATGTATTAGTTTCCATTTTATCACTTGTATTTTAAGAGATATTATGGTAACTTTGTTTTTTAATGGATCTATACAATTTTTTTAGTCTATCATGACGATAGTAAAACGACAAGCTCAGTGAAATATATATTGGTATATGCTAGATAAACATTTTTTGAGTAAGTTTGAATGTAACGGTCCACCAGCCAAGGTAATGCAGCTGCTCTCCCTGCCAAGGTGACGCGCGCTCGAGGCGTTACGATGTTCGTTAAACACGAGTCGCATAAAATCAAATTACTCAAGTAAATGCTTATCTAACGTACGACAATATGTATATCATCGGATTCATCTTTTACTCTCGTCATGATATACTAAAAATTATGTATTGTTCCATTTGAAAAAAAAACAAAACCAATTTTCCTCATTATCTCGTAAAATACAAGTGATAAAATAGAAATGAATACACGTATCTATTACCCCATTCCCTCATGCATTTTCGTGAAAGCTGCATTGCAATAACTTTAACGGTTCAGAAATTGCAGAAGGTGCTTACAAGCTTACGAAGGAAGTCACGTGACTCACCCTGCAGTGGAAGTGCTAGAGCAGGGATTCCAGAGCACATGAAAACGTCCACAGAATACATTTCAGTACGTGACAATAGTTTTTGTCATTTAATATAGAAATACTTCAAAAATATTTTATTTCAAGTTCTTGTATTATATTAAACGTTTTGTCACCATGCAGAATTCACAACTGTAGAGAGATCCTATTATATCTGTGCCTAAGTTTTCGATAAGGGAAGCTTGTTCAGCGATATTGATCGTTAAGAAATTATTTAGATCTAAGAATATCGTCTTTTACAATGAAATGTTTTATACTTCTGTAAGTTTTCAAGAGACGATGAAACATTTAAAATGCACACAAATGTAGGATTTTAAATGTTGCCCTTTCACCACTGCTTTCGGCTTGTATCCTAATTCGAAAATTCGAATTTTCCGAATTCCAAGTCCATCATTATTTTCGTTGTGTAAGGGATGTTCATACGCTATGTGCATGCATCAACAGTCAGAGGACATACAGCTGGCGAGACGGTATATCTGCATTTTCTGTTCGCGCGGAAATGTTAAATATTTCAAGTCGAATACACTTATATAATGCAACTGTTTTTTTTATATTATCGAACATTTACGCACCGAGTAAAAGGCTCGGTGAGACGACAAAATGTCATTTGTTCGCAGTCTCTCCGGGAGTTGGGTATTGCTTTGGGAAAGAATTCATCGCTGCGACACATAAAAAGTTCTCTTTTATGTGTTGAATTACTTCATAACTATATTTTAAATTCAAATGTGCGTTTTTATGAATTTCATGGTCATAAACTTCTTAATGGATGAAGAGCGGTCAACTTTGAGTCCGGAATACGTATTCGTTGCCTGTTCCTTTGAGACAAAATTGAGAAATTGAGATATTTACATCACTATCACGAACTCAAATGAATTTTTTTTATATTATTCACTTCCATGTGAAACATATTTTCGTTTTTTAGTTTTCTAGGATTGCGGATTTATTTAAGAGCAACGAAATACGACACTTTGTGTTATATCTGAAGAATTCAGACTCTGGAGTTGCAATATATTTTAAATTTATTGTCATGTTATGTGCTTTCCTAGGCTTTTCACTTGCATGTTGTGGTATATGACATACTTTTAAATGACATAATTCAACTTGCTCTTGTTTCAAAAGCAGGGACTGAAAATACGAGGAATTGTATTTCATCGACCGCGGCCAAATAAAACAAATACAAAGCCTTAATAGTATTCGGCGTAACTTCCTTTGGTAGGTAAATTTCATTCATTCAGCGGCCGTTTCATTTCGCATTGAAACTCCGGCGTAGGGTTTGCTTATAATAAACACACATGCGCCCGCGCCCGCTCGTGTATTGACTGACTGCCGCCCATTTCGCCGGCCTCACGCAATGTCATCTGTGGCACAGAAATCTGGCGGCCCGCTCTCATTGGGGCATGCGCCGCAAAACTTCCATTCGTGCCCAGTCTGGGGGAGAGAGGGCTGCAGTCTGACCGCGAGCGGAGAGGAAATTGGCGGCCCTTCGCCCCTTCGGCTCTGCAGCAGCCGACGCGAGGACCGATCGCCCGTTGGGCTTCCCCCTGCCTCCTCCCCCGCCGTCCCCACGCTGACGCTGCCATCCTCTCGCCATCCCTACAGTGGACAAAAATGGCGAGCGCCGGCCTGGATAGCCGTGGCCGCTAAGACTGAAAGGCCGTAGTAGCTTCGGCTTGAAGGTCGCGGGTTTGAATCCCACCTCAAGCATGGATGTTTTTGTATTTGAGTTGTCCTTACGTGTTCTCCCTACAGTTAAAAAAAGCACAGTTGTCTCTATATGACCAAGTTGTTGAAAAGCAACCTTAAAAAAACGGCGAACTTTCGGGCCATTTGGAGATGTTTCCGAAGGTACGAATGATCGGCTGAGATTACTCAAGGAACAATCGTTGGAATTGATGTGTTTCTGACTAGGAGGTCATAAGTTTGGAAGCCCGACGGTTGCTGATTTTTCCACTCTACATAAATAATGTCGCAGTCAGTGTAATCTGCAAGATAATTCTAGCGACCGGCTCTTCTGGTTGGTAGTTTTCCGTGGTTTATTTCTTCAGTCAATACCAGCGAATGCCGAAACAATACTCTAGAAAGCCTGTAAGTCCGTCCTTCACCGCAATCTTTCCTTCCTGATCCTTGGCCCCTCATCGCCCTTTACAAAACCCAATTACGAGCAATACACTTCCACTCATGTCGGGAATTTAGAGCTTGGCCTGGCTGATGCAGCGCCCCGATGTCGGAGATACCTGGAGAGGAAATCCCGCAAGCCAACGTGGTCGTGGTTGGGTCGGCGCCAGATATTATGTTCCAGTTGTAGAGATTCACCGCCACCTCTTGGGTTATAACATACTCTACACTTACGGGAGTAATGACCGTACCATTTGACGCGGCTGAAGATACGAAATAACTAATCAATCAACTATGAAAGAAAATGAGATGGTTAGTGATTATTTGTACAAAGGAGATGTTTAGTGTGCGTGAGAGAATCAAAGATTAAGAGTACCAAGTTCGCGTTCTCTCAAAAATCCGTTTTAAAATCAGATTTCGAGTCTCCAGAATTGGATTTTTTTGTATTTTGTGGAGAATTGATATCTTAATAAAAACAGATCGTGTTCTGACGTAAAGAGATAGACATCTTGAAAAGTTTAAATAATCATTCCTCCTCAAATTGGAGACATTTGCAATATTTTAAAAAACACGGTATGCAACACTTGTTAATGTGACCAACATCTCTTGGGTACATTTGTGATGTACGAGGTTTGTCGATGGTGGTTTTGTAGTTACTCCCTCAAAATTTTGAAGTACATTTCGGTTTGATCAACAAGTGCCATCTCAAGTACTGATTGCTCTTCATTTGGTAATATTTCTTAATTTTACCTCAGTCTCTATCATTTCTGATCCAGAAGGTAATATACTCGTGGCTTGCTAAGTTAGGTGAAAATAATCCTTGAGTAAACTTTCATTGTCTACTCGTAGCTCAAACATCAAATAGATAAAATATGCATAATTAGAAACTTCAAGTAATCAATTAGTTTACAAAAATCATCTTGACATATTAAAGAATAATTAGTAAATTTGCTTGTTCCTTCACCGCGAGGTAAGCTAGTGATTTTTAGAAGCACTGAAAATAAGATAAAAAAGGAAAAAGAAATCGAGTAAACTTCCTGTTAGTTTCATTTCAAAACTTTGTTTAAACTTCTGATTCATATAAGATTCTGTTTGATCCATATTCTACCCCACAAAATAAGACAGAAATAGTACAATGCTGATTATGTTAATGGTAAGTCATAATTTACCAACATTAAAATTAGTCAAAGCATGTTTTCACTCGGCCGTCCTGATCTCTTTATCCTGATTTATTTCTATTTCTGACTGCTACACTCCGACTACACTCCACCCTGTCTCCTTCACTACACTGTTATCCGATTCCTTTAACAGCAACTTTCTTCCTTTATCCTGTTCTTCACGCCATCCCACCTCCCCCTCCTCCTCCTTCCTCCCAATTCGCCATCCCGTACTTACTCCGTTCTCACCCTTACGCTGTCCCGCCCTTCCGCCCCCTTCTCATCCCGCCAACCCCACCCTTCCATTGTTTCCATTCAGTTATCCACCCCTTCCACAATCCCTGCACTTTCGCAATCCCCTCCATTCCATCTTTCCTCACTTTTTTGATTACCACCCCCTTATTCACCACCTATGCTACGCCGTCCTTACCATCAGTTCCACCAGTTCTTCCGCCACCCCCGGCGTGCCGTCATCCCCTCATCCCTACACCACCGCATCCCATCCGCCATCCTTGCCCCTTCGCCATCCGTGCCGACCCTGGGCGGCTGCTTGGCCTCGGGAGAGGGTGTAAAATTGGCGGGGCTTCTAGCTGCCCGCCAGGGCCCGCCCCCTCGCCAGGCCGCGCAGCGCGAGCGGGGATTTTAAAGCGATATGGCGCTCTGATGTGCAACGCAGCTGCCCGCCGCCCGTCACAGAGGCGCTGAGCTTCGGCGCGCCGGCGGCGGAGGGCGCCACTGGGCGTGAATGTGGGCGTGACTGCGCGTGTATGTGTGTGGGAGGGTCGCGTTTTTATATCGCGGTCCCAAGTCTTGGAGGAGAAAGGAGTTCGGGCGGAAATGGAATTTTGGAGAATAGAAACATTTTTTTAGGGGAGAGTCTCGCTTTTTATTGTTCAAATGATGACATCAAGGGGTTTATTCTGTACTTCAAAGGATGGTTGATGTAGGTTTCTTTAGTTTGAGGTACATTAATAACCTGCAACAGGTTTGTAACGTAATTGTTACATATTTCTGAAGGCAAAATGATGTGTCAAGTGTCGCCACTCATTTTATGATCGGATGTTCTTATTATAATGCAGTAAAATTGTATTTAAAAGATGTACGAAATTGATATTGGTGAATAAAATTATTTATAAACAAATATTACTAATATAATAATTTATGGTGAACTTTTATTCATCAAATGACATTGTGTATGTTTGCGTAACTTCAGGCTCTCTTTCGTCCCTTATTTTCACTACAATCACTTCATATTCAACTTAAACTGATTAAAATCAATGTAAGTTGCCACAATTGGTTCTTAGTGATAAAATATACGGGATTTAATTTATTTCCAAGTATGCATCTATCAATCATGGTGTAAGAGAGGGGTATCCCATGTCAGCCATATTTTTTAATTAATGATTTGATGACTAGATAAGCGATAAGAAAACCAATTAAAAGCAAATCGTATTGGAACAATCCCGTTGAATTTATTGCTATAGGTATAACGATAGCTTATCGTTTCGAATTCAGAAGAATGTCAGTAAAGTGCAACATTAAGCATTTCAGCCAGTCAGAGAAAGTAATTTAAAAATATACCTCTAAACCAAATGATGGGATGTAAAAATATCTCTTTTCTTCAAACTAAGTTGAAAATCGATACGAGGAGAACTGAGCAGATTTAAGTTTAATATTTTGGATACAATATAGCATATAAATGTATTGAGTTCTGTGAATAAAACGGTGAATTCCTGCTTCTACCTGTGCTTTGATCCAAAGTGTGTAAAGTAAGATGAGAGACCGTCTTTAAATCCTACAGGCAAGTTTTCATGGCGATTGAATTTCTCTTTTATGATTCAGAGACCTTGACATCACATATAAACAGAGTAAGAACATAATCGTCGAAAGTGAAGTTGTTGAGAACACTTCCTAGTTGCAATTCGCGACATCATACATAACAAACAATAGTAGGTCAGAACAACAAGATACCAATCTCAAATATTGTATTTATAATATGATATGACCATTTACAGAGAATGAATAGTTAACGTATCCCACTATAAAGTTTTTAGTATTAATTACTAAAAAAATATAGGAAAAACCACGAGCCCGGTAAAACGACCAAATGAGACCCCTTGAAACGGAATGCTAACGGCCTGCGAGTAGTTGATAATGTATTCGTACATGATGGTAATTTACTTATATTTCAAATCCAGCATCGTATTTTAAAATGTTTTTTTGTTATATTTACTTTTGTATTACAATTGCTTCTTACTCATAATTAATTTTTGTCCATTTGTTTCAGATTAATGTGGGAATGAGCGAAGAGCCTTTCAAAGAGGAATCAAACAATATGTTATTGTTTTCCATCAGCGGAATTGGTAAGCACTCACATTCACGGATCTTTGTTTATTGAACCGTTGAAAGCAAACGGTGGATTAATGAAAATCATGTATCACAATTGCGCTACACAATTCTTCTTCGAAAACATATTAGTCATAATTAAAAGTAGAAATGCCGTCTGTAGCACATCAACTTCTATTTTGGAAAAGCAAACAAACGAGAAGTAAGTACATTGACAATCACACTTTTATACGCAATGTCAAATGAGAAATTTAATAATCATTCATTAGAGCTTTGAATACAGAATAGTTCAGACGGACATAGTTTTGTCCAGAATTTTACATACAGTTTGAAACACACTGCTCAGCAACATTACTACTTTCCGTTATTTTCTGGAAAAAGGATCAGCGATATTGCTCTAATTTCGCTTTAACTTTTTTAAAACCGTTGATAAGAATAATCAGCTTTTTAATTTTCAGATATATTTTTGACTGTAATTAGAAGATGTTTATGGTTTATGTACAAAATATAAGAAATAATTTTATCATAACATTATTATAGCGATACATTCTGTTGTACGTGTAAAGTTTCCAGGAAGAAGGGGTCCATCGGAAATATATTAATGTATTCTGCCTGCAATATTGGAACACCAGAATACTAAACTTTTTTTTTTTCGAAAATATGCCACTTTCGCTTTAAAAGTACTTGATCGGAAAACTTCGCGAAAAAGTATTGAGTACTTACTTACAACAATTAAATTAGTCAAAAAATCAAAAAATGGTTTTATTTAGTATTTGCTACTTTTTTCACTAATACGAAGATATAGAGACTCTGCGAATAGTCGAATACAGCTTATTGCAAAATACCTTAAAATTATATTATATACAAATGTGCATCCATGTGTTCTGATGTATTCAATATTTTGTTTCGTGTTGTATTAGATAAACAATAATGTGCAAAATAGTAACTACAGCTCTGAAAAATACAATATTTCATATATAATACTTCCTAGTTGATTGTTTCTTGTTGAGTCCATCTAATGCTTCACTCATCTTTATCTTTTAAAATAATTTATCTCTCTGAATGGGACGGGGACTTTATTCTCGAACGACCCCCGCGGGTGAAAACGCTGACCACAGGAAGCTGCGTTCGCAAACTGTGCTGCCCTCTACCTCGCGGCATCTCGTGCACGCTTCCGCGAACTGTCGGAAAATTATTTCCTGGAATAAAAAGGGAAACCCCTTTCCAATAATTGTTCTTTGTTATACAATTCGGTTTGCAAACATTATGAACATATTTGTAATGAATCGATATTAATATGCAAGATTGAAAACGTATTTTACGTAATACTGTCCTGTTGAATTTACTTAACGCAACTAAACAAACTAAACGCAGTTCACTAATCCCGGTGTCCGTTAAGGATATTAACGAACCATCTGTTATGGATACATCAAGTAGTTTTAAGTCGGCGCGCGTCCAGCTAGGCAGCGCACGCTGTTGGGGCTCGCTAGGCAGTGGAAGCAGCTACTGTTACGCAAGGTTGAGGCGAGTCACGGCTTGTGACGTCGCTGGGGGGGGGGATATAAGGAGACGAGGGCGCCCGAAGAGGCGGTCTGATTTCGTGAGAGAGGCGTTCCATGGCGTTGATAGTTGTTATAGTAATTCTGCTTCCGCCGACCGTGCCCGCTATTGGAGACTATAATTGAACTTTGGTGACTTTGGCTTAGAACTGGTAATTCTTTTGGTGGCGACGACAGTTATTTGATACTTGTACATTTTATGGTTATATAGGACAAAGAATTGTTAGCGATACGATCTGGAACTCGGAATTGTCTCAAGTGAACAATAACCATTAGCTGTTTATTCATTTGTGTGTATTTTCTGGACATAACACCATATAAAGAAAATAGGAACAAATGCGTTGTAGCTAAAGATTACAAACGAGCACTCCTATTCCGAGAAAAGGTACTTACGGGTACTTACTCGGTTTTCCCATAAAATTACACCTTACGGACTTCAAACCCTTTTGTTATTTGCTCTATATTGCCAAACTGATATTAATAACTATCACATTTTACATTAATGTCTATTGAAAATTTACATCTTGAAAATTAAATGAAGCTCGTAGTAGTGGGTGATTGGATTTAGCTGCAGTCTGGAGGAGAATTCTAGCGACCGACTGTTTATCGTCTGAATGATAGTTTTCCGTAATATCTCCCATCAGTACCAAGCGAATACCGGTACTCTAATAGACTGAACCACAGATCACACACAATATTTTATTTCTCACTCTCTTTCTTCTTCTTTACCTTTACACATATTCACACGTACTACATGGACATCACTACCATACATGTAGGAAGATCAGTCGGGAGCTTAGAGCTCATCCCCGCTGGTGGGAGGTACCTGGTGAGGAAAAACCCCGCTAGTCGACGGTAGGTCTGCGCCGGATCTCGCCATCCACTGGGGGACGATCATCACCATCTCTCGATGAGAAACACGCACTACACTTACTGGACTAATGATCTCAGTAGTCGACGCGCCCGGATTCACTAACCAATCAGTCTCCCATTGCCACTCCCACTTGCAAGACGCGTCCACGGACGGCACCCGGGCGGCGCGGGAGGCGAGCAGCGCGGAGTGCGGTGTGCGGCGCGTTTTTCACGTGTCGCGGCGCGCTAGATCTCGGGGCGGGGGCGGCGGGAGGTGCGGAGTGGCGCTAAAAGCAGAGGAAACTGAGTGGCGGAGGTCACGCACGCGGCGCGAGAGCCTTTATTAAAAGTTCGCCCGCCCGCCGCGCCGCGGGAGACCTCGGACGTGAGCAAGCGCGGACACCGAGCGCGCCACGCCGCGCCGCGTGCTCAATGCGCGGGCAATTACGCTGAGCAAGCCATTGCACGCACGCGCAACGCGCTCGCCGTGCGCGCCGGCCTTCGGAGGAGTTGCGGGCGCTCCCGCAAACCACGCGAAATTTCACCCTAAATGAATTGGAAGAAAAATTACGGAAGGAATAGTTCCTCACTGATCTTCGCTCTTGAAGATACTCGATGTCTTCTCTTCGCTAATTATAATCTCACATTCACATGTACTCGCGGCTTTGCCCCGGCCAGACGACGAAACGCCGACTGCCTTTGTTAGATCGATTGTAAATCCCACTACAAAACCACATAATGAACGCTATAACCATGAGAATTAAGTGTTCCTTCTAATAATTTTATGATATTAGGTTAATAGGGACAAGAGATATTACAACAAAGAGCTACCACCTTACATTTTAAAAATAATAACGAAATTTGATTGAAAGAAAGCTTAAAAGACTTTATGAACGAAAACTGTAAGTGTTTTAAAAGTCTCTCTTTTAGACGAGATGGTGGTGCACGATCTTCGGTAAGGATATCCAAGTTATCGCTACGCCAAAACAGTAAGTAGGAATTCCTCGCCACACCTGGATATTTTCAATTGTACTCCGCTATGGTCAAAATGTTCTCAAAAATGGCTTCAAATTCTTTATGAAATTTTGCCCTCCGATAGCATAAAGAACTCTTAAAATGGTGTGGGTATCGTTTTTCTTGAAAAATTGCAAAATGCAAAATATTTTCGACCTCTTCCTACAACTAAAATAGAGATATTTTTTTCTTAATGAAATCTGTTGTTCAAAGATAACTTGAAATAAAGTCATGTACAATGTTTCGAAAATATAAGTCGTTTTTGCGTAATTTTTCGTGAAATAGGTTATTACTTTACACAAATATTTTCTCAAAAACTGGTACACTTTTTTTCTTAAAGTGTTTTCTTCGAATTATCAAAGAACGGTAAAAAATGTATGCTAGTCCCATTTCGTGAGAGCTCTGAGTAATTTTAAAAACTTCGAAAAGTTAACATTCCAAAACCACAAATTTAAAGACATATTTTTGTCTTAAATTAAATCTATTCTAAAAAATTAAATCTTTAAATTAAGTAAAAATACAACTTGTTGAAAAAAGTACTATTTTTTGCGTCATTTCTGCTTGAAATTAATGCAAATAAAAAATAAAAACCGCTTCACAATTTTTCTTTAATTTTTCACGGTACATTTAAAGGGACATTTAAAAGAATGACGCGGGTATCATTTCGTGAAACTCTATTAATATTTGAAATTGGCAAAAAAATAGAATTATTGCCAGAAAGTAAGTGCTGTTGAAGCACAAGTACTTTTTGAACCAGTTTAGATTCGATAAGTCATGACATATATTGCAATACGTGAATACGCCCCAACCAGGAGCAAACAAAGCCTTACCAATCTCGGATATATCAACAGTTAGGTTTCAGGTATACCAAAACGTGTTCATATGTTTCGTTTAGCATGATTATATCTAATGTAGACATAAAATTCAGTTGAAGGAGGCATTTGAGCATCGATAAAGTATGTGGAAGACATTTTATGGCAATGGGCTTATGCCCATTGCCATTAGTTAACATAATTCATTATTCTTCTACTTTAATCACTCGCCCCCTAATGTTCAACCTTCCATCTTCCAAAGGAAGGAACGTAAAGCCACTACTGCAGTCAACTCTCAGGAAAGACAAAGGTATAAAACCGTTAACGTCTTCCCTCGCCTACTCTCAGAAATAAGTCTGCAATCATCATCATCATCATCATCATCATCACCACCACCACCTCCACCTCCACGTCAGTATTTGACGCGTCAGGAATCGATATTCACACTCTCTCTCTGCGCATCGCCCTCTGCTGAAGATAGGAGTGGTGATAAGTTGAACACGGAAGGATCGCGCACTGTTCGTGCCCATTGTTTAACGTCAACCGCGTGGAATTAATGGGAAGAAAACCACACAACGAACGATCAGAGCAGCGAACCTCCAGAATTCTCAATGAGGGAGTTGTCGGTATTGGCTGAGCTAATTAGCTGGGATCGAAAATCCGTCAGTCGGATCTCAAATACAGCAAGTCCCTGTGAACGAATCTTTCGGTGTCTTTTCCGCAGTGAACTATTAAACTACTTACTCTATTACACCCCGAAAAAATACATTTAATTTTGTATTATATGAAAGGGAGTAAGTTGCACTCGTAAATTTATGTACGTTTGTTCCACAAACAAATTACACTGCCATTGGCTCCAAATGTCGCAAGATTAGTTTCAAGCTATTTTCCCTTTGTTGCAGAACTTTACAGGCTAATATTTAATGAGATTTCTTTTTTTCTCATTTCAAAATTATAGAATATTAGTGCGTTCATTGAAAATCCAATGGCAACAATTCCATTTCGAAAAAGAAGTATTCAGCGTATTTACCTTTCAACTTCTCTTCGTTTAGTACGTTGTTCACGTGGATCAGCATGTTGATTAACTTTTACCCATTTCAGTTTTTTACAGAAAGACCCATGATATTAAATTTCATAATATATCAAAATCAAACACATTAATTTTACTTAGATTCCGATATGTTGCATTTTTGACAATTCTTAAATATCCAGTAATATGATAAAAGGTCTCCTCTTGTAGATTATAACCATTGATATACATATCGTGTTCCCTTCTGAGGCACGGATTTCGAATTTCAATAACCTAGGACTCGCATTTTTTGAGTTATGTGAGATGGTAACACTTGTTGCAACGTAACGTGTGTTGAGCGTTTTTATTTTCTCAGCCATTTCTTCGAAGTTTAATCTATAAAATTCCAATTATTTTCGTCCGAATTTTTTTATTCACATCACCGGAGCAAATCCATATAATTTTTTTCTATCGATACTTTCTTATAAATCGTAGAAAACTTTCCGTATTGTATTTTACGCAAAAAGTATCAAAGGGATTCTTTCTTACTAATAAAATCTTGTACAATTTTGTATCATTTATAAGAATCCAACATTGCTGAAACACCACAATGTGTCGTTTTGAGGAGATAAAATAACACTACAAATATTCATGATTTTCAGTAAAAAGTATAAATTTTTGGTTCTCTTCAATGTCTCTTGTACTTTGAACTTTTTCAATGGAACATTATTATTCGTTCACTAATTACGTATTGCTTACCGTGGATTTCGGGAACTATCAAAAAGCACTTTCAAACCTTTTAACCCTCGAGCACTCGTACGGACGTCAAATGGAGTGGCCATTTGAAAAAGCCACTGTCCTCTGCAGGAATAAACTACCTAATCGAAGTGTCATGCTTTAGAGTTGTAGTTTTTGTCATTAGACACCAGTGCTTCGAGCCAATTGTGTGCGGCAGTCGGCTTTGGGTTCAGTGGTAGTGTATTTGATGGTATAGTAATGAATGGTAGTCAACGACCATAGCGATTTGAGTGGGAGTGTTGTCTAGAAATGAAAGTAAACAATATACAATATTTCTATAATTTAATAGTATAATAATAATTGTGTCTTGACTCTTCGATAAGAAAAAATTCAATCATTATGTTAATAAAACAAAAGCTACTCAAGCTTTTTCCAATTTTTTTACAGCTCCCTGTTCATGGAAGACCTGTGTGAGGTTGACTTCCATAAATTTTAATATAATACCTTTATGAAATATTGGTGAATGAAAAATATAATACAATTTATTCGTTAGAATGTTTAACAAGTACCTGCGTTGTAATTGTTGCTATAAAAAAGTGTTCGTTCAGAAATGAATTATGTTACTTACCCATGTACAAAATCATTCTAAACGTATTATAATTATTGCACTACAATGAAAAGTGATTTTTTTGGTTACTAGACAATAATATTAGAGCCAAATTTAATTGAAAGTTTACGCTTAAGAGTTTTTTTTATTGGGAAAATCTGGATTAAAAAATGTTGTATCAGAGATTTCTTGACTAAAGCATGTATTTAGAGCACATACTTTTTCATCAATGTTGGAGAAAAATGTGTTTTTTAATATAAAATAGTAAATAAGAGGCGGCTTAATTACCATCTCGCTAGCTCTCATGTAACATCATTAAGGGAGAGTACTCGAAGGTTAATTTACTAATTGTGAATGTTACTAACTGAAACTTTACTCACGATGTTCTCACGAAAAGTACGAAAAAACTAATATTGTATAGCCTGCAGCGTTTGAAAGCTTTTATTCCGAAACTAGATATTAAAACAATCGCGGTGAGACGCTTTGAAGCCGAAGCAGGGTTGGGGGCGATCGCGTGTCCGTTGATAGTTTCAATTGCGCAGCGTAATCAATACGCGGCCTCCCGTCATTGCGATCGCACTCTCATTTGCGGCATGCGGCGTGCGGGACGCGTTTTTCCTCCGCGGGGCGGCCATTTGCTAGTTGGTACTCCGCCTGCACTTCATTGTCCTCTGCGAGCGGTTTGGGGGAGTTCGAGTTATAAGGCGAGCGCGCTTCCAAGATAGTTGGCGAATCGTTGAGGTCTTTGATAATATTTGATAACGACCTACATAATTGATAAATATTTTAAAATTAATAAATCACGAACATATTATTATGTATGTAAATATGGTCCTATTTATATGTTTGTAGATATAAGAAGTTAAAATATATTATTATTACTATTACTATTATTACTATTACTGTTATTATTATTATTATTATTATTATTATTATTATTATTATTATTATTATTATTATTATTAGGAAAATTGTGCGAGTATTGTAATATAACTTTTTTAGTAATTTTTCTCATGGACTGCATAATGGGGAAGGAAATAATTGCAGAAAGAAGCTCAAATTGAAATTTATATTGACTACTATCGTTATATTGCAACTAGTGAACCGGAATACGCCTCAGTGAAAAGAACAGAAGGTTTTTGGAAACAATTCGCGAATTAGGAGAGGGGGATTTTGTAATGCATTATAGAATTTTAATTACAATTTTTTGCAATCAAGATAATTGCCGTATGTACTCTCTTAAATATCTTCTTGCTCCCTGATACAGAACCGAGACTCCATCGCTTTCTACGCAGGTATTCTGAGCGAGTTGAATTTCCAGGGTGAGCCTTCTGCAGGAAGTGAAGTGTAGGAAGCTATTTTATCGTACGGAAAAGCTTCGTGTCTGGCCCTGTCGGCTATGAAGAATAACGGCCCGGAGGTATTTTTCGGACTGAGTATAATCAGTAGCCGTGAGGCCTGTGGCAACTGCGCGAGGCACAATCGTGCCTACGCGACGAAAATAGTTGAAGGCCGTGAACTGTGAATCTGATTTCACAAATGATCTGTGATTTCTCATTTTATTCGGTCAAATAATTTTTCGAGCGAATATTTACGTATACTACTTATTAAGTTCATGAGTTGGTAACAGCACTATTAAATTTGCATGTTTACATAAATATATGATTTTAAATAATTTTTATAACTTCTATTATCGTATCTTATAATGAGACAAATAACATCGCACTCAGTCAAGTTAGCATCTAATTTATTATAAACATATCATCAAAGTGAAGTATTTGCCATTAAGATAATTATCTGATATAGTTACCTATACTACAGATTTTTTTAAATAGTTTTTATTATCCGTGTTCGACAATTATTTTGTCTTTCAAGGGTTTTTGTTACATAGTATATACAATAATTTTTTAACTACATTTTATCATACATCTTCAATGTTTGAAGACAATAATAATGGAAACTAACAAATAAGGATTTCCAGGAAGGGTCCTTCAGAACAATAATACAATATTTGGATTAAAAACATAAATATTGAATTTAGAAATATTTGAATCTGCTTTACAGTTAATTAAGGAGGATGTAGTAGGTCTTTAGAGTAACTTGATTCGATTCGTACAAAAAGATTGATTTACCTAGAATGTACAAAGGAGTGGCTGGACAAGATGAAAGAGAAGAGTAGAAATTGGAAGAAAGTTTTAAAATTCAAGTTTTTAGAGGCTCTATAGATAATTCTTTGAAAATTTGATCATTTCTGATATACCATGGAGCTTTTAAAACATTTCTTTAAAAAATATTTTACAGTACTTCCAGATTTTGAAGGTTGCTTTTCGCGGAACCTCCCCGAATTGAGCAGGCTTAGGTCAGTGAAGATCCTATAATGTACTTAAATATTATTAATGCTGAGTCTATTGATAATTTTGATTTTCTATTTATGAATTGATCCAACTTTAATATTTTTATACGTGTGTTATTATCTATTGATGTTGTGGGGTCTTTTCAGGTTAATTTTCTGTATATTTGAAGCCCAAGATATTTAACAGGAGACTGCAGATTTTAAACATGAACCAGCATGCGCGTTTTGTGTCATTTTACCGCGAGTTACGTCGTCCCACACATGAATTCTTAACACTTGATTGATTGATTGATTATTATGTTGAGTGACAAGTGGCGGGTTATCAAGAGGAAGGAGGAGAATCGCGCGCGCGCCGTGCGTTTGATTAGGTATTTCTCCGGCATTCGCCTGGTGGTGATGAGAAACGGAAAACTACCGATCATAGCAGCCGGCCGCAATTCTTAACTTAATCGAACAAAACGTTTAGGAGGTCGATGGCCAATGTATATGTATTAATGATCGGTTTGCGAGACATGGCTGTGATTGCTCCTCGCACTCGTACTGTATTGAACTAAAATTACCAAATAGTAAGAAAGGAATTTTTAAGGATAGCAGAATCAATAATTTAATTCATTCAAATCAGTGTTTTATTTTACAGACTTCCTCAAGAACGATCTTCATGTTGTTTTTAGCAATAATATACTATTTATATTTTTATTATCCTAATTTGTTTACCTAATCAAATATAAAATTTTTGAGATGTCACTTTTTTTGTGCATCGACGATAAGCGATCTCAACACTTCGGTGAAATTAGGGTGCTCACTCTTATTTGTTGCCTGAAAATATTTTATCGAGTTATGAATCGATCGATTCTATGGATTCCCTGCCTGGAGTCTCGCAAATTTCTCCTTCCCCTGGGCTCTTTCTCTCTGGCGGCGTCGAAAGTCACTTGCGGTTGATTGAGGGCCCCCCTCCTCTGGTCCTCCGTCATCTTTTGCCTGACACGTCGCCGCCTCCCGTTGCCCCCCCCCCACGCCCTGCACTTCCCCATTCGGTCACGCATCACCTACCTTTCGGCGCGTTTCGTATACTTGCGCTTGCAACGCGCTACTTTATCGCCCTTTTCGTCTTTTCACTCAGTTTCTGTTTAATACTTCATTTCACATTCTTTTAACTACAAACGGGGAGATGTGGCTCAGTGGATCAACTGGTGTCATTGCAGTGCCTCTGACTTGGAAGTCCTAGGTGCGAGTGCCGACGATGGCAGGATTTTCGACACTAGCTTGTCAGCTACGCCGAATTCAGTCACTGTCTGGAGGAGAATTCTAGCGGCCGGCTGCTCTGATCGGTAGTTTTCCGTGGTTTCTCTGATCAACACCAGGCGAAAGCCGGAGCAGTACCCTACCAAACGGGCCACGGACCGCGCGCGATCTTTCCTACCTCTTCCTTGTCCTATCTTCTCTCCTTACACACACTTAAACTAACATGCACTACACTACGACCTACTTCGGGTGCTTAGAGCTTGTCCCGGCTGGAGCGTTGCCCAGCTGTTGGAGATATACCTGGTTGGAGAAATACCCAGTAACCGAGGGTAGGTCTGCTCCGGATCTCGCCAACCAGCTTGGGAAAATCACCAAAATTATTGCAATAATAACAGTAAAAATGAATGAAGTATGTAGCTGATCACGTGCGCGACATTACGTGTAGCGTTTACGCAGGGTACACAATAAGAGGAAATGAGTACTTTGGACTTATTGTAGATATTTCGTATTGCGACAGGAGCACATGGAATTATTTTATGCTCTTATTGTATGTGCGTGTGTCTTAAGAAGTACGATGTTCAAGTCAATGAACTCGAAAAACGGTCATTCATATTTCCAGACACCGCACTCACGAAGTCGGAAAGAAATTCTTCATCAATAAAAGCATAGAACCAACGGTTATGTACAGATAAGTGGATGGAGGTGAAAAACTACAGCAGCACGTCGAGAAAGCATTACGTACATAGCATCATTAGCAACGTACGATTACTGGAGCAGTGTTCCTAATAATCACAGGACATGGAATTACTGAGGGAATCAGTGTGAGACAGTTGGAAGCTTTAGTGCACGAGTCGGAAGGGAATAGCCAGGTCACAAGAAAGGGAGAAAGAAAAGGAAATAAAAAATAGTAGGATTGTAAAGACACAAAGGCAGAAACGGCTAGCGCCCTGAAAATAATTGAAAGAACATAATAAGGCGTAGATTAGTGAGGCGGGGAGAGGGAAAGGGGGCGAGCGGGGCGAAATGAAGGGCCGTGACATCGCTCTGCGCGGCCGGGGCTGCGGCGCCGGCAAATTAGCGGGCGAAAGAGCGGTGACCGCGAGCGCAGCGCCGAAGGTAGCGGATGGAGGCGCGTAGCCACTCGATGGTGACGGCGGGGGTGGTGGAAAGGACACTGGCGGAGGCTGAGTTCAAGGCCGGGGACTTATGTTGCAATGTCATCAAGACGACAATTGTTATAATGTATCTATAATATTTTTTAAAAAATTTATATTAAATATTTAATGTATAATTAATACTTTCATTTATATTGTTTCAGTTACCCCTTTTAAAATAATAATGTTATATTGCTTTCTTGTAAATAAATTTCAAAAAAGGCCCTATTGTAGCCGGAAGACAAATTGTTTTGGTAAAATCAACATTAATAAAAAGAAGGGTAACAGGTAAGGATTGAGCACGAAGCGCGGAGGGCGTTGTAAAAGCGTTTGGGGTGCTTTTAAAAGACGGGGGGGGGCAATTGGGAACATTATGAGGCGGACAGGGGCCGTGAGAGGTGGCCCAGGGCGATGGGAGCAGCAAATCCCGCAGAGGTAATGAAGTGGCCAGAGAAGCAGCGGCGGGAGGCGCGAGTGTGGAGGAGGCAGTGGAGGGGACGAGGGTAGTTTGGATAGACTGACAGGCGTGGAAGACGAGCGGCGGGGGCGGTGGGATTGGCGAGGTCACCGAGGGCCGGAGGCAGTGGACAGTTACGAGGGCGGGTCGGTGAGGGCGGGTCGGCGACGAGGGCGGCGCGACGAGGGTGGCGCGACGAGGGCGGCCGAAGCAGAGCCCGGGGCGAGGGCAGCAACGGCGGGAGGGCGAGGGTGGTGGGGGCAGCAGCGCGGCTGAGTGGCACCGCACGTGCGGCTGCGGGATTACAAGACGCATGGCGCGCGCTTATCGAGGCGCGCTGTAATTGTTCGCCGGCTGCAGGGCCCCGCCGGATAAGGCACGACATATGGAAGAGTCCCACGCCAGAAAAGCGCCGAAGATAACCGGTTACTGACGTGTGGTACATGGTGGGATAGTAAAATGTTTTATGGGAATGCTGTGTGGAAAAGAAATGATTTGACTGGAAAGGGAGTTTCCTTAAAAAAATATGTTAGTGGTAGTTTTTGCAACGACAGCAATACTTATATTTTTAGAAAAAATTAAATATTTCATAACGGCTACGAATTGATGAAATGAAAGGATGGTGGACTTTGTATTGAAACATGCCTGACGTTGATTGGTGTCAATTTGAAACATAATTGTTACTGACAAATGTAATTTGGGCGCCAAGAAAAGGTTACATTCGAAACCTAATGATTCCTACGTAATTTAAATATCTCTCCTTAGAGAATTATGTTGGACTAGCTCGGTTAATTGGGGTTCGAAGTTCATAATTGTTGCTACTTACTCTGCAACCAATTATTCAATCTGCCATCCGTACGGAGTGGCGAGGAATCTGAAAATCTTATTAAAATGCTGGATTGCACGTAAGAGAAATCATAATCAGCTTTCTTTCAACTTAACAAATTAGAATTTATTATAATGATAATCGAAAATGAATCATTCTTTGGTCTTGACCAGTATTCTCTGTATTACAATAGTTATAAACCTTGTTATTCATTCATAAGTCTTCGCGCGCTTTCCATTTCTTCGTTCGATGGCGCCCCGTAGAACCTTCTCCGTCGACGCTGCAGAATCTTGCTTCTGGATAAACTCCTCTCCTAATATCCTTGATCTGATTCAAAATTCTCCCGCCGATACTATTATAATCCGTGACTTCCCTCACTTGCGTCTCGGGTGGACGCCTAGACACACATTTACTTCCTACAAGAACGCTCTATCCTAATATAAAAAACGATTGTTAACTTTATATAATTTTCAATTAGTCTTTCCTCGATCTAGTAAAATATATCACGAGCCAACCCGCTCATCACCTTATTGCTCTAACGAATGAATGTTCTTCTAAAAATTCGCAAGCCTCCGAATTTTATATATTTTTCTTTTGTCTCTCAAAACAATACTGATTCCGTCTCTACTCTGCCATTTCAACCTAACGAAAATGATTGTTAACGCCGGTTGTTTATTTCTCACATAGCGACCCCCTCGCGATCGTCTATTGACGTCCCCATACTCTGTCATATAAAATGACATTTCCATAATCAAAATGGTTCGTCATTTTGGTATATCACAGTATTACAAGTAACATTACATATCAAGGGAAAATAAGTTTTATAATTCTATTCTGTGTCATTTATTGGTCCAAATATATTTCAAATTTCGTTTTTATATTGTGGATTTTTCCTATTTGGAATAATAATGTGAGTAGAAGAATTGTCTAATACAGGAAATAACTCCGGTAGTTAGGTATTTATTTCACAGACGTCTGCCGTCCACCGTGAGTTTGGTCTGAAACTATTTAGGCAGCGACCACCGATCGTCACCACAAAGTGAGTAGATTACCGCGTTATCTCCACGTGGTATTTGTAGCGAGCTACTGTTTCATTTTCCAATCTATTCATAATTGTGTCATCCGTAAATGTTAACCGAAGATAAATACAGGATACAGAGATTAGATAAATGATATTCACTGACCCCAAGTGAATCTTGGGCCCTCTTGAGCTCAGCGAATGTCACAACTCTGATATGCACTGAGCCCAAGAGCGTATTTTTATGTTCTCTCTCCTCGTATCTTGAGAATGTCTTTTAACTTAAAGAGGAAGCAGGGAAAGATTGACGCAATCGACAACCACCATGTCACTCTCGCGTCTGCTTGCCAATGACGACTTCGGCGAGTGTAGTGTTGGGCAGTGTGAACCCACAACGAGCGATCAGATCCCTCTGATTACGCGAAATAAGACTTCTGCACAAGAGTTACACACTGATAACGAAACATTCATGTGTGATGGAATAAAAATTTAATGACAATATGAAATATATTCAACTCTCCGCATTACGCACTATTGATTATAATATAACTATATTCGCGCTGACTCTTCGCGTGTCCCTTAAGTCGAGGGGCAGGGATGAACTTCAATTTTCTTCGCTCCTGACTTGCGTTATTACCTTAAAAATGATATTGCTAGGCAACTCTTTTTTCTCCAAGGGTAGTGAGAAATGAGTGATTATTAATACCTCAAATGTTTACACACCTCAAATATGAACACACAAGTCTATTTAAAAAGAAAATTTGCTTGTTTTATTAAATGTTGGATATTTTATATATAAAATAATTATTCCAAATTATAATAAGAGGAAAATAAATAGATAAAAAAAGATTTCTTCGATAGTGCGTTAAGTAAGAAACTACAATACATGTACGTGAAATAAAAAAATTCTACCCGTATTTCAGAATAAACATATATCAACATTGATTTAACATTTCCTATTTTTTGAACTCTCAACATTTGAAACTACAAGGTTGTAACACATGGTAGTCAATACCACAATTCACAACGAAGATTTATCGTACTTAGTTGACAGAAAACTTATTTTTCGGACTCACAGTCAGCGACGCTTATATTAGAGGTATTATGAAGGTATTAACGGCTAGGTATTTATTTGCATAATCGACTGTCCTCACGTCGTGCGAACGGCATGCATTTTAAAGAGAAAACAGCAAAAGCTGGAGCGAACTGCCGCCGCGTGGTCAGTGGTGCCTCTTGTAGCTGACCGCCATTCTGGGCGGCGGCGGTTGCGGGCAGCGGTCACATAATGAGCGATAAGACGCCGCCGATTACGCGAAATAAGAAGCCACGCGAATTTAAAGCCGATCTTTACGACGGAGCCGGGCGGCCGGGGTCGGCGGAGCGGTCGGCGCGGCGGGGGTGCCACGTCGGGCGCCTTGGGGAACACCGGGGGAGCGCCAAGGGGCGGGGCGGGGCCGGAACTCGAGACCGACACGCAAGGCGGCCGTCCCGAGTAATTTATAATTTGGCGATGATTGCTGCCGTTGCCGCGGGCTGATGCCTCCGGGCCTCTTGTTGCATATTCAGCGGAGGAGAAGCGCCCCCAGCCACTGGACTTGCGCCGCGCCGCCCGCCCCCGCCCCCGGCCCCGCCACCCTGCCGCTCTCTGTAATTATGTTTGCTTCTCAACGAGGCAATTACAGCTCGTTAAAATATCGGGAGGATCACATCGCCGCCATATCTTGTGTTCGTCGCGGTGCGCTGTGGTTCCGCGGTGGGGCAATGATACAGGATTCGCGGTTCTCTTGGAGGCAGGGGTAGTGGTAAATGTAATGGTGGAGTGACGACTGATGCGCGATAGAGTTGTGGCTTTGTAAATACTCGTGATGCAATTTAGCGCGATTTCTATTGCTGCCTTTGTATTTTCAATGTGCGCATATTTAACTGCAATTAATTATCGTTCTTTCTATATTAATCACATATGCGCTTGTCGAACCGATACAAAATTATAAAATAGCCGCAAATATTAATTTGCTCTTGAGAATCGGTACGATTTATGTACACTAATGGACCCCAGGAAGTCTAACTAGAGCAAAGGTAACGGCTCTATTTTGGGTTTAAATTGTTTTCAATTGTAATTCATCTTTAAAACTCAGGAATAAATCTCAATGAAGTACGCAAATGGTATTGTTATGTCCAGTAAATATATTCTCGAGAATGTAATTTCATATTGCTGCAACTCACGACTTATATTTGGTGTCTTCAGTCTCCATTATCGTAACATCGTTTATTTTAGTTTATAACTATTAAATATCTATGTTAAAAATAATATTATGGTTCGTTTTTTCAGATTTTGTTGTTGTACAGATGTTTACATAAATAACCAGTTATACAACCAATATTTTTTGCATTTCATTTACATTATGGCACACATCCGTCGTGACTATTTATCCGTCGTGACTACATTTTTCATAATAATTAATAAATTTTGTAAAATAAAATAATAGGCCCCGTACGAGCTGAAAATGGCACTTCAAGGTCCTCAGCAGCGAAGGAGGAGCGTCCTGCTCTGAGAAAATCTGAAGAAGACGAGTTCAACCTCATGTTCCTGTCACATCGATATCAGAGAGATTTCTTCTTGAATTGATGCGCAAACTTAAAAGCGCGTTCTTAGGGAGTGTCACAAGTGCAATGCAAACTTCACTAAAATCTGTGAAACAGAGCAAAGTAATAAAATGAATATGGTGGTTGCTTTAACGTAGATGTAGTATAAGCGATTAATAACCAGTTTTCAATGTAGTGCCTACGCTTATTAATTGAAAAATGTTTAATTTGGTTTAATAATTGCCCTCTATATTTATATTTTTATACAATCAGTAACTGAATAGTTTTCTAATATAAGTAATAGTATCTATAAAATTTTCTGTCACTTCATTTTCAGTGTAATTCGAAATTTATTTTGGAAATGTAGTTAAATTTCGACAAAATCATGAGATGTCCATTTATTTATTTTTTATAAATTTCGTTTGTTTATATGTTATCAAAATAAATTCATGCCTGTGCATTCACATTCAAAACAGTATATTCTTCAAAGAAAGTAATATGATGTAAGAGTGAGAAGGTTCGAGTCCCGACGGTGACAGTATTTTCAACTCTAGCTGGAGTGGCAGGTCAAATTCAGCCGCTGTATGGAGGGGAATTCTAGCAGCCTGCTTCTCTGATCGGTAGATTTATGTGGTTTCTTCACCACCAGGTAAATGCAAAAACAGTACCCTAATAATAGGGCCACGGACCTCGCGCGATTTTTCCATCATCTTCCTTGTCCTATCCTCACCCCTTACTTAAACCTACACTTGTTTGCACACTTACACTTTCACACATGTGTAAGACATCAGTCGGGAACATAGAGTTTGTCGTTGCTACAGCGGTGCTCCTGTGGTAGAAGATATCTTGATGGTGAAAACTCCGCAAACCGACATGAAGACCAGAGCTTTCTCGCTTGATAAAAGCATGTGCTACACATACAGAATATAGCAGGTGACGTGCCCGGAAACACCAAATAATCAATCTATTAATCAAAAGAGTATCAATTAGGAACTGACATATAAAGCACCAACCATGGAAAACATGGTAATAAATTTCAATTTAGTGTGACAAAAGATAACGATCTAGTTTGTTTAAGGCAAACTATTTTAGTATGGAACTAAAGTTTATTACAATTCAATATTATTAGAGATGGTTATTCAAAACTTTGTTTTGTATGATCCCATGCCTGTTTAACTTTTGAAAAATTTAGGGCTTTAACGAACCGGTAATGTCGCGGCCGCTGGAATTTAAAAATGTATTTTAAATTTGTGTGCCTCAATGTCTTTTGTCGGTAATTAAAAAATTCTTTCAATTTTTTTCTTTAAATTGTTTGCTCAAAAATTTTAACAATCGTCATTAATACGTTATAGATTCTTCATTAAAACTATAGTAATTCTCAAAATAGCAAAAGCTCAAAGTATTTTTCGAATTAGTTTTACACTTTTAATATTGAAGTTACAAATGCCTTTGTTAATGCAAAGTGTTATTCAATAATATATTCTAAAAAATTCATGATAATACAATGAACAAGGTATGGTCGGCCCGGACAGCCGAGGTCGTTAAGGCTAAAGAGCCGTAGCGGCTTCGTGCCTGTGGGATCGCGAGCTCGAATCCATAGATGTTTACTTGTGTCTGTATATTAGTGATTGTCCATTTATCGTTCGTCATCATCATCTCATACTTCATTCACCCAGGACTAACAACCCTGGAGAGTAAAAATGGAATCTGCATAGAATATCCGATCCCTTCCCAAAAAGTCACGTGCACTTTCCACCCAGAAAATATGACTGGGCCTCGGTGGGTACAATTAGTGCGTTCAGGTGGTCGTAAGATGGTCATTTTGCGGCATGAAGGTATGAAGATGTGCTATGGAAGTGTCAAAGGGTAAACGTGGGATTTTCTCATCTGCAGAGCCCGGTTTTGAATCCCCACTCTCACCATGTACTTTTGTTCCTTTTTTCATGAAATGCCAGTTTTGTATAAATGTATTTTTGTAAATCTGTCGCTCCTCTTGGGTTGATAGTTAAAACGTTAGTGGTTTAGAAGTTACAGTATTAGAATATTACGTATCTGCTGTCTATAATTTTGTAATCAAATAGATTTTGTAAGTATATTTAATTTGTTATCATAAAATTATTATTAATAAGTAATATAATCTTTCGACATATGAAACTTTAACTGATCATCCGTTCATGTTATTGGGTTTTTGACAATTTGGCTATTTATAATTAACTAATAGATGACGGCAATTTATAATCTCCCTTAAACTCCTATTACGTTTATAGCATTTACGGATATTTTGCTAACTTCAATTTATACAGCGTATTAAGCCCCCTTGCTATTCATTAAGAGGTAAGTGTTCTTGCGAAAAGCGTTAAAGTGACTCTAGTGAGGCATGAATTAGACGATACAAACTTTTCACGCGATGTGAAACCCAACCGAAGAGTCCGAAATTTCTTTACTATAAGTTACTTTTCAGACCCCGCTTCGTTTCCCTTTCGAAGTAAAGAGTGCGAAAAGTTGCAATCTTCATTTATGCCGCCATAACCACTCAGCCGCGAAAAGACTTTTGAGAGTGTGAACGCTCTAATTCAGGAAAAGGTACAGTCTGTTCGCGAAGTATCCCGAAAGTCTTGAACGCTTTTTCACTAGTTTGCGCCGGTTTGAAGCCTTGCGTACTCAATCCCCCTGCAACAGCCTTCTGCTAACAACTTTATCCTTGAGCGTTTTCCCCATTGCGTTTGGGTTTGGAGAAAAACTCTTTGCGGCGGGCGCCAAGCGTTAAAGCAACGACGAAATGGCGATCGCCTGACTTCACTGCGTCCTCGAGCGTTGCACTCGGACGGTGGCGCGCCGATCCGCAAACAAGATGAAAGCGTCGTCGCTCGTCGATTGTTAAACAGCAACAGGCGACGGCGCGTGCCCTATACAGCGCGGTGAATTGTGAATAAGTCGCGAAGGATTTGACGGTCGTTTCTACAAGCAAAGTGCATAGCCAAGAGCCTGGTTAATAAGTCACGGATGCGTGACTGCGGGTTAGATTGACTGTTCTTAGCGCGTTTTCTCGGATACGTGCGGTTTTGTGACGTGGAGGCGAATTCGGGACGTGTCCACAATGAGCCACAGGAGACACGAAGGGTAAATTGAAGGTTCAAGTGACAGATGGTACGATGCTCGTGCTTATAATAGTCCGCTAAGGTTGGCTCTGTAGGGGAGAAAACACAATTATGAGAAAACTCAATTTCCATTTCACTTGTTTCCTGTACTTACAAGAAAACGCAGGGTTTATTATAATAAATAGTCCAACTTCAGTTTCTATGTTCTATAGAAAGAAATTTAGAGGATACAGAAAATCTTCTAATGACATTTATGAATGGCTAAATATACCAACTAAATGACAATGAAAATATTATTATTTATTTTAAAAACCTTGATGATCTATTTGATGTGATATGAAAGAAGAATCTGTGAAGGAGATGGGCCAGTGTTAATTTTAACACTCTTCAACATCTTCAATAATTTCTTTAGACAATCATGGCCGCAGATCACTAGGAATCAAAAAGACTGTGCACTAAACCAAATCATCCTGCATTACTAATTTATCAGATATGATGAAACACAACACGTAATAAATTAATAGAAACTATTTACTTTTAAGACCGTTTTCAATAAGATGTTTCATTTTCTTCTTTTTTATAATTTTATGTTTTACGATTTTTATGGATTTTGCTAGTAGTATCAGCTGAACTATTTATATATTTGCTAGACACTACATTATTAAAATAATCTTGATTAATTTATGGGTAAAAAGGAAATTAATCAATTGTGCCATTTTTTTTTACTATTCTCAAATGTTTGTAGTTCTGGATACAATGAGGGATTGGGAACTAGAGACACATATGTCTATTCGCTTTCTTTGGTTTCAATTTTATGGTGAAAACTGTACATATTCAAATTATGTTGTGGCCATCTTCTTTTATCTCATCTCTCTTGTTGTTCTACGTAATAAATGGCTTATACCTTTCAAATCGTTTCCTACCAGTTGATGTGACTCAGGACAACTGTAGTGCAATGCAGATGTCAGACCAAGAGGTCTTAGGGCTCCAGTGTCAACGGTGGCGGATTTTCGGCACTAGCTAGATAGCTAAGACGGATTCAACCACTGGAGCAGACTTCCAGAGGCCGCCTGCTCTGATTGGTAGTTTTTCATGGCCTCGCAAGCCGACGTGTATGCTGGCGCCGGATCTAGTTTTTCACCGGGAGAAAATCATCGCCACTCCTCACGATGAAACACGCACTACACTTACAAGAATAATGACCGTAGCATTTGTCGCGCCCCGGAAACAATCGGTCAATCAGTCAATTATCTACGGAAGTTCTCAGAGTAGTGTTTGAGTCTCGACGGTGGGGGGTTTTCAACGCAAGCTAGATACTTAGGTCGAATTTATCCGCCGTGTGGAGGAGAATACTAGCGGGTACCAGCTCTGATCGGTAGTTTTCCTTGTTTTCTTCGATCAAGACTAGGCGAATGTCGGAGAAGTACCGTAAAAAACGTGCTCCGGATCGCATACCAATCTTTCCTTCAACATCCTTGTCCCTCTCCTCTCCTCTTACGCGTAAACACTTGTACATACATACACTACACTAACACACACGTCGGAAGCTGAGAGGAATACATTGTTAAAATAAAATAGCGGAAGCTTTGGAAGTGTACCACAATGAAACGAAAAATAA
Organism: Teleogryllus occipitalis; assembly: GCA_011170035.1. Classification (NCBI taxonomy): domain Eukaryota; kingdom Metazoa; phylum Arthropoda; class Insecta; order Orthoptera; family Gryllidae; genus Teleogryllus; species Teleogryllus occipitalis. Next base: position 32,644 of record BLKR01001188.1, on the reverse strand, counting down.
TTTTATTCATTTTTACATATTTTTTTACGCACGTAGCATCGTTTAGAAGGAAGGTGGAGACAAACCATTTTTAAGTAAGGAAATGCTAGTGCACTAAATGTAAATGAGCAGTTTACTGTATTTTCACAGAAACTGGTGTTGGGTCACTATTCAAATAAGCCCTTCTGTTACACTAATTATGCATGTTACTGTAATTGATCAGGAAATTCTTGTACTGGGTACTTACACAGAATATTTTAACGTCAGTACTAGAAGTATTTATTGAAAATGGTTTTGTTTATGAGCTGAAAATGTCTGAGATACTCACTTGTTAATGTATTAATGGTGCGATGTTAAAATGAAGTAAAGGGCGCAATACTATTTAAAAGATTTTCATCTTTAGGTAATGAACTTACTCAAGTTATTATGAAACGTTTGAGAGAAAGAGAACCACATTTCAAAATGTAAAAGATCGCCATTTATTTAGAAACACTTGGAATAGTGTTCCGATCTTTCCCCGTTTTTTATAGTATGATATAATTCAAAAATCCAGACCTGAAGACTTTGAGATTGGGCGAAGTTGAAAGAAATGTCTGTAGAAATGACTTGAGATTGCCGAAAGGGTTGGCAATTCCATGGGTGTGGCGAGCCGCTGAGAAATGGGGATCAATACGAGGTGAAAGAGGCCAAAGTCTGAGCTGAAGAAATGGCGCGGATGTGACTGCAAGGAAAAAGTCTTGTGACACGAGAAAAATATGCGAATCGCTTTGGCTCAAATCAATGCGTCACTGTGATTGCATTGAAGGTGACGTTTAGAGTTATGAATTGTCAGTAAAACATAATACGTAAAATGAGTGATAGATTGTTACGACAAATAAGTGACCTCTCTTCCTTAATAGTATAATGTTTTGCACGTTATCATCTGTTCTTTCAGAATTTACTACGTACATATTATCATATTTTATAGAATCTCGGCTTATTGACGCCTTTGAAATGCTATTACAAAGAATCTATAGTATTTTATTTTACATTTATTAATTTTACTACTAAAGTGTTGTTGCCCGAAATAGAATCGTAAACTTTGTACCTTTCTTGTTGATACATTCATTGTATTTTCTAAATTTATTTCGATGTTTTTCATTATTTTTTTTTAATTTCAGTATCTTCAAGGCGTATTATTGCTGTCCTTCACTTTCACTGTCCAGGTTAGTAGTATCTCATTACAGTTATTTCTGTAAATGGTTATAATTTCATTTTCAATATCTTCTATTCTTAGTATAGAAAAGGTTATATAATGTTAAAAAATCGAGCTTGAGATTTCACGGAAATGCGCATTTTGGGGGGCCCTAATACTAGACTATCCAAGGAAATCATCTTGTTTATATGATTTATAATATTAGGGAGGAAAGCAAGTAGAAATTATACGCCAAGTGTATTCATTCCGTGAGTTGAACCGGCTTTATTCAGTGCCTCGCTTCGCTCTGATACACGTGTTCTCAGCCGATGCTGTAGATAATCGTCAATCAGCTGGCGCTTTCAGTGGTATAACGGCTAGCGTATGGGACTGTTGTACCTAAGTTTTCGGGTTAAAACTCGATCGAACCCGTGAGCTTTTGCAGAGGCATGGGTTTGGTCAATATGGTGATCCACAAGGAACGATACCAGTCGCTGGTCGTCATAATATATGAAATTCCCTAAAATATTCAAAATCGTATCATGAATTGCACCAGTATCATAATATTTAACAATCGTTTCGAATAAATGAGAATCTTTCTGTTGTGACAACTCTAGATTAAATAAAACTAAGCCAGGAAGACATCTCAGTGTTAGAAATAACCGCAAAATATTGTATCCAGTGTACAAATTATAGATAGTTTTTATGTAGTATCAGTGGCGTTCTTAACTAAAATGGTGTGGCATATCCGATTTCAATCGACTATAGCTCGCAGAACGATGGGGATGTCGGAGGTCACCAACGGAGGGGAACATTTAGAACGCGATCGGAGAAGGATCTGAAGGGTCGTTGAAAGTGGTTGGTATCACAAAAGGAATCTGGCGAATTTTCAGTTGGCGGAAGTGAAGCAAGTTCGTTCAAATCTGAAAATGGAGAGTGAACTCTGAAATGGCTCGGGAGGAGCTGAATCATTAGCGCTGAGAGAGGCACCGCGGGGACAAAGAACCAGTGTAGATGGAAGCGGGATGGGTCGCAGAAAATAGTGACGAAGTGTGAAGGAAGATTACGAAATGTAAAAGGGAGAGGACGGGAAAAGTGCGTTTGGGCATATAGGAATAGAGACGAATTTGGGATAATGATGCGTTCAGGAACGAAGAGCCGGAGACGAGAAAGATAGGAGATGGGAAGTTGAGGTCAGTGACTGCGTTGAGGTCGGCACAAAAGTTGTGAGCAGGGAGGACCGAAAGGTCGGGGAGGACAGAAAGCGTGGAGGGCCCGGAGGAAGGGGAGGGCCGAGGGGACTGGAGAGAACGAGAGGATGGGGAAGACCGAGGGGCGGAAAGGACCGAGGGTGTGGGACGGACCGTGGGGATTGTGGAGAACCGATGAAGTGGGGAGGTCAGAGGGGACACGGAGGACCGACGGACTGGGGAGGACCTAGGGTGGCGGGAAGGACCGAGGGGGTGGGGAGGATTGATGGAGCGGGAAGGACCGATGGAGCGGGGAGTGAGGACCGATGGAGCGATGAGAAAACCTAGGGGGTGGGGAGGAGCGAGGGGCCTGGGAGGACCCATGGGGTGAGGAAAACCGAGGGGGTGGGAAAGACCGAGGGGGCGAGGAGGTTCGATGGAGCGGGGAGGTCCGATGGAGTGGGGAAGACCTAGAGGGCGGGAAGGACCGAGGGGGATGGAGTGGTGGGGAGGAGCGAGGGGCCTGGGAGGACCCATGGGAGTGAGGGACCGAGGAGCGAGGGGGGGATGGGAAAGGACCCGACCGATGGGCGGAGGGACCTAGGTTCGGAGGGAAACCTAGGGGGCGGAAAGCCGAGGGGCGAGGAGTCCGTTGAGGGCGGGAAGGACCGAGGCGGGGAGGACCGAGGAGCGGGGAGGACGGAGGATGGGAGGACCGATGGAGAAAGAGCCGGGAAGGAGAGAACAGCGCAAGTGGCAGGGGCAGGGGCGGGCGCGGGCGCGGCGAAGGCGTTGCGGCGAGGGCGCCGACCCACTTTGCGGGCCGCGCAGCGCTTACGTATGCGGTGCGGGCGAGTCCCCAGGGTGGGGGCGCGCGCGGGGTGGGGCGTTGTAACTGCCGACCCGCTGCATATTTCAGCGCCATGCGTGGGACACCCGACAGCACCAGGTGGCGGCGCCCCTCCCCTCCCCACACCCTTAGTAGCGCCTACATCGCCAACCTCGCTACCCACATTTGCGGAGTGCGACGCAACATTGCCTATAAGCCCGTAACACGAACATTTCGCACAGCAATATAATAAATTGCAGTCTTAACTACTCAAAGATTACGTAATGTTTTGGAGTGTCTATAAGTTTCAATGAAGAGGCCTTAACATAAAAAGTGAACATATTGTTAACTTTTTATGATACGACCTCTTACTATATGCAGTAAGTTACTATATGTATTATAAAATTATCGTTGAAATCCAACATGATAATTTTTTATTTAATAGGTAATTATTACACAGACAAATTAGATAACATGATACTGTGTGACATTTCTAATTGGAGTATTTAGCCCAAATGATATCTCCATCGTATCAAAGCCGTGGAAAAGAGATCACAAGGTACGGATGAGGGAAAAACCCTTGAAAGGGAATAAACCTGCCGTCAGAAGCCAAGTACATGCTTATCTATCCGACTTGTTTTTAAACTATTTATTTATTTTCTGGCGCGCGCGTCACGCATTCTCCTTCCAGTGTTTGGCCTCCTCAGCACCTGAAATCAAACAGGATCATCGAAGGACTCCGCACCACCGCCTCTGCACTTACATTTCCGACACCCACTCCCCTTGCCCCCTAATGTGCTTATTACTTTGACAGTTTCATTCTTTTTATTATATTTTATCGACTTATTGATGTACTTATTATTTAACAGTTTACTATGACTTATTTACTTAACTATTTACTAACTTAACTTAAATTACTGATTAACTTAATCATTCTTTGCTTATGACTTATTTATTTATTTCCTCTCAGGTCTAAGCTCCACTCATACTAATTAGGGCTGTTTTCCCACTCCATAATTTTTGGTTCCCTAATAGCCCGATCCTTTCCTAGTAATGTTTTCAATTTTCTTATGAAGTTACACCTTTTATCACCTAAAATGTTTTGGTCGAGCGTTACGTTCCTATGTTGGAAATGATAATTTTCCATTCCCATCCATTTTCCTCTCCATGTTTCGGTTACACAGCAAACTAAAAGGATGTGGATCCAATCTTCCCTATCAGCGCAAAGCTCACAGATGCCATTATCATTCGAGCCTTTCAATCCACCTCCAGACCCTGAACCAAGCGTGTTCCCCTCTTGCGTGCTTTCTAAGTGTGTGAACGTAACTTTCGCAACCCCATACCGGGCTTACATGAATTTGTTCCGGTAGCGAACGCATTTCGGCCTTTGCTGTCAAGATTTCTTGCCTTTTAATATCCGCAAGTCTATCGGAAATTAGCCGTTATATCTCACGTGTTTCACTTTTCCCCACCATCTCCGGAGAAACGTCTCCCAGACCTGCACGTCCTAGTAGCAGTTTAATTTTGTACCACCAGTAGCGTTGGTCGCTTCCCTATAAATGCACTCGAAAGCACCTATGTATAAGCGTGTCAGCCTGTTCACCTGCTAACCTAATCCGAAGTTTATTGGGTGTCATTTTACAATATTTTGAAATGCATACACTACCGACCTCTCGTAAGACTCCGGCATTTGCTGCGAATGTAGAGACTTCGACAATTAATTTGAAATAGTTTCGATGCTTTCTAGTCGATCTATCCTATCCACTCTCCAGATTTCTGTCCTATAATTTGTAGCTGGGAGAACTAGCAATTTATAAACATTATACCGCCCTCCTTTAAAGGGAATTCCGGAACCATGCGCACTGCGAAAACGATTTCTTTGAGCGCAATTCTTCCTTTACTTTGCGCCGCCACTATGTGACTATTCCATCCCCCATTCGTGGATAATTTTCCACCATGATATCTAAATGTTTTGACACGGTCGATCATATCCTGCGCGTAATACCATTTCTCTTTGTTTCCCCAAGTGATCATTGTATGTTTAGGGAATATGTGATACGAAAACGCTAAATCTGAATTAACGATCTATTTTCTTATTCTTCTTTAAAATAATGCGTAAAATTATTTTTAGCCCTTATTCCTTTTACTCTGAGTTTACAATGTTTCATTTACAATGTTTAAATTTATGTATTAATCTTCTACGTGCATCAGTTTTGGGTGAAACTATAATTTTATCTCTTAAATGGTTTTAGTCAAATAATGGAAAAGTATCTGCAGTGATATAAAAAATCTAGGCAGTAATACAAGAGAAGTATTTTATGCTCAGTAAAGGAATATAAAAATAGAGAAGCTACAGAATGGTACAGACTTTCTCGTAGAATTTTTTTCTAATTTCATTGGTGTGGTTGGTATTAAGGTCTTGCTCCATTCTCTGACCAGCTGCCATCTATTGTCGCCCAAAGTACATTTTTTTTACTTTTTCTCACCAATTTGCTTTCCTAATAGAACAACCGAATTATCACTTCAAGAATATAAAAGAGTAAAACCTTGTCTTCAGTCTAATTTTTCATTGAACAATTTAAGTCGTTTTTAAGAAAATAGCGATTAAGCATTACTGTAAATCGAAAATTTGAAGTTCTTTTTGATAAAAATCTACTGAGTTTTCGAAAAACGTCATGAAGTCTTTTAAAGCACTTCCACTCACAAATGTAATAATGGATACAAATTGATGGAAATGTGCGTATTAACGGCGTGAGAGATATTTCAAAAAAATTACATTTGTGTAATTTTTGAAAAAACAAAAGAATACACCAAAATGAACTTTACGACATATTAAATAGTGTCAATACCACTATCCATTGGAAAAAATTGAAGAAAATATTTGGAGCAGTTTTTGAGAAAATGACGTTTGAGAGTTTCTGAAAATGCGTTATTTTGAGGTCATTTTCACAGAAAACTGTTGAGTTTTAGAGAAACTTTACTTGACATTATTTAAAGTACATGTACTCATAAATATAATAATGTGAAGAAATTGCCTGTACTCATAAATATAATTTGAGCAACTCATGAACAAATTTAATTTTTTTTTCGAAATGTCTCTCACGCCGTTAATATGCACATTTCCATCTATTTGTATACAGTATTATATGGGTGAGTGGAAATGCTTAAAAAGACGTCCAATGAAGTTTTTCGAAATCTCAATAGATTTCTGTGAAAAAATCTTCAAATTTCGCATTACAGTAATACTTAATTATCATTTCCTTAAAAACGGCTACTTTTTTTTAATGAAATGAGCCTTTTAGAAATATGTTTTACTTTTCTTTAATATTCGTAAAATAATATTTCGGTTCCACTATAAGGAAACTGAAAAGTTGAGAAAATGGCAAAAAATGGACTTTAAGCGATGATAGATGGCAGCTAGTAAGAGAATGGGGTTTGTGCGTAGGCGTATACGTTCTGTCCATCATCACGATTTACTTTGACCAAAAGCATTTCAATAGAGTAAAATGACGTCGGTTCTTGTTCTTTTTATAATACTAATAACAATATTAAAAATAATAATAGTAATACTTACAAAGACTGAAAGAAAGTCTGACCTATTCACAAAGAAATTTTGTGCACAAGGTTATGAAATTTTCCTTGAAACCATTAATAATGCGGATGAAAACTCTCAGTATAAGTGGGGTTGGAAAATAACACGCATTGCTAACGAGGACTTAGTCACAGTAGCAGCACGGTACCACTTTTACCGACAAAAGAATTTGTCCAGACAAGAATAAGAATAAATCAAAGGGACTTTGCATAGAAAAAAAATTTAATGAGACCACGCTGTTCAATTCTTACTGAGAAATATCTCGTCTCAAACTCCGCGTTGGACTAGCCATTTGAGAAATACCCTTCCTTCTACGATATTTAATATTACTAGCTGTCGATGTTATCTACAAATAATTATACCAATCTTATGAAGAGTATTATTTCCACTGATATTGATGATATTGTTCTTTCTACCGTTGCCCTGATGTGCTCATAATTTCTCTCGATGTTCACAACACTCATTTCACCTTCTTCACAACTCCCCTTATTTATAAAAAGCACTCCCAATACCTAAATTGGTAACGTTTATTGGGAACGTCAGAAAGGGTCGAGAGGGAAACGAGCGATATTCTACCCAGGTGGAAGCACCATTGGGGCGATATAAGGGATATGGGACGGCCGCGTTTTAAGTTTTCAAAATCTTTTGAATTTATAAATAATACTGCCCAAAATGTAATTTCATAGAAAATAATATATTTCGATAATTATGAAACGCATCATAGGAGTACATTTACCATTAAATTAAACATTAAATTTTTATTTTTGGTTCAGTGGCAGCCATGTTGTACGTGAGCATTCCTTCAGTAATAAATTATTATTATTATTATTATTATTATTATTATTATTATTATTATTATTATTATTATAAGAAGAATAACAAACGAACGTCATTACAGTATATTGAAATGCTTGTGGTGAAGGTAAACTATGATAGTGTGCAGAACGTATAGGCTTCCTGTCACTATTACCAGAACTTCCAGACGCGGGTTTAATCCCAAAAAGTATTAAAAATATTAATATTTAATCGCTTCTTATTTATAATGACCTTACGAATTAAAAAAATACTACAGTACAGACACCATTAATAATTTTGGGCCACATCAAAATAAAAAGGCAAATTTGGTGAAATTCTAAAATCTCGTAACTCTGTTGCTATTTATTCATTCGCCGTTTCATTCCGCCGTCCTATTCATTCGCTATTTACAGTGAGAGTCGACCAACTTTTAGAATAGACATTTTTTTCCATATTTACAATAGAACAGACACAATTTTCCATATTATAATGTATTAGCAGTGAATTGACAGTTATTTGACTTTTTAAATACAAAAGAAAATCGTTATATATAAATTGCCTAAAACAAATTAAATAATGATTTAAAGCTAAAATGTGTAATTGATTTAATGCTGAATCATAAAGGACAGATTGATTTTTTGAATTACTTGCGTGTTCCCTCTGTCACAACATACATGATGGACACTAGAAAGAGATATTCTTCGCAGAAAAAAGTTCCTTCCACCTTAAACAAATTCCACTGAGCTTCTGGTCGCCTTCACCCTGCAGACGTCGCACGATTGATTGATTAATTAGTAATTGATTGATTAGTTATTCCGAACTCGACAACTGCTGAGGTCATTAGCCCCTAAGTATAGTCCATGTTTCATCGCACGAGGTAGCGATGATCTTACTACTTTGTATGGCGAGATTCGACGCCAACTAGCGTTTTCCCCTACCAAATATCTCCCACCAGCGAGGCACCTCCCCAGCAGGGACAAGCTCTAATCTCCCGACTGGTGTTTGGACATGTGTGGTAATATAGTGTAAGTGTGTGGAAGTAAAAGAAAGGAAAGATTGGGCCCAGTTCGCGATACGATAGTTAGGGCACTACCCTGGTATTCGCTTGGTTTTGGTTGGAGAAACCACGAAAAACTACCGTCAGAGCAGCCGCCCGCTAGAATATTTCTCCAGACAGCGGCTGAATTCGACCTAGCTATCTACAGTACACACAATCCTGCCACAGTCGGGACTCGAACCTTAGAACTCCCATTCAGAGGCACTGCAGTGGGAGGAATTGATGCCCTGAGCACCTACGTGCGTACGTCTCTCAACCCTCCCAGGAAAAACCCTGACGGAAAACTCTCCATTTTGATAATGAAGGCCCTGCGCCTATCGGCGTCTGCGTAATCCGTAACGTCCGTTTGGCCGCCGCTGCTTCCGGCGCGGCCGTGCAGCTCTCCGGCGCGGCGTGCGGCGCGCGCACACATTAAGGAACAATATCTCCAATCGCACGGGCGGTCCGTTGATTAGCTGCAATTCGCAGGATTGGCTTTTCGGACGGGCTCCGCTCCCCCGCTTTTCCTCCCGCGGCATTGGGGTGGGCGAGTATTTAATAATTACAGTATATCGATTTATACGTGTTAATACGAGAATCGTGGAATTACATCACCAGTACGTTGTGCCGTATCGGGTTAAAAATTGCAAATCCATATACCGGGCGTAATCCGGCTTTCTCTTCGCCAACGAAATTTTCGTTCTTGCGCGACTCGTGATGCGTGAGTCGAGGGTGCATATCGCGCGGCCTTTTTGTTTCATCGCGGGCGGAATGCGCTGTGATTGCGGTGGGAGGCGGCCGTCATTAGCTCCCTTTCATCGCGGGCTGCTCCAAACGCGTTCTGGGAAAGGCCGAGGTGTTGCCGGAGCCCGGTCGCAGGAACGGGGAAGTGCAGGACGGGATGAAGGGAGGCGTGGCGTGGGGCAACGTGGAGTGTGTTCGTGACGTGGCGTGACGTGGCGTGGCGTGACGTGGCGTGACGTGACGTGGCGTGACGTGGCGTGGCGTGACGTGGCGTGACGTGGCGTGACGTGGCGGTACGTGGCGTGACGTGGCGGTACGTGGCGTGACGTGGCGGTACGTGGCGGTACGTGGCGGTACGTGGCGTGACGTGACGTGGCGTGACGTGACGTGGCGTGGCGTGACGTGGCGTGACGTGGCGTGGCGTGACGTGACGTGGCGTGACGTGGCGTGACGTGGCGTGACGTGGCGTGACGTGGCGTAACGTGGCGTAACGTGGCGTGACGTGGCGTGACGTGGCGTGGAGTGCCTTGGCTGGATGGGAGGATACGGCAGTTTGTCTTAGTTTGTTGGGGTTGGCTGCGTGGAAAGAAGCGTAGTGTAGTATGACGTGGTGTGGCGAGGAATAATGTAGAGTACAGACGAGTGGTTTGGCGAGTAGAGTGAAGGGGGGAACGGGTGTAGAGTGAGTATTGTTTCCGAGCGCATCAATGACTTATATCATTAGTCCTGGCAAATATCGTTTATTTTATGACAGGGAACGTGGCTGAAACGTCAGACCATACGACTGCATTGAGCTATCGCAGCTGATGCAGGGAGTAGAGTACAGCGTGGAAAGGTGGGAGAGGGGTTTGGCGTGGCGGGGAATGGTGCATTGGGGTGGAGTGCGGTGAAGTTGGATGGAGTGAAGTAGAGTGGAGGAGAGAAGAGAGAGAGACGTGGTTTGGCCGGGTGAAGCGAGGCGGCATGGAGGTGGGACGGCACGGAACGGAGCTCCGCGGGGCCGATCTGGTCGGGCTGTGCTGAGAGAGGAGGGGGAGGGGCGCGCTCTCATCGAGAGCGGCTGCGAGGAATTAGAGGCGCCGCCGTGCGGACGACGGCTTGTTTACGGCTGCAGCCGGCCAGCGCGTGCGTTGGGGCGAGGCCTGTGCAGAGCAGGGGGAAAGAAGAAAGTAAAACTAGAGGGGAGCGGTTCATCGGAAAGAATACGTCGTGGAGAGAGAGAGAGAAAAAGAATGAATAGGTTGTTAAATAGATTAGAGAACATGATAAATAATTATTTTGAGGAGAAAACTGGGGAGGAATTAATATAAATAACGAATTTGGAAGTTGAAGAACGATTGTGGAATGTGAGAAAGAAGATTCGAAACAAGGGAAAAACGTCGTAAAGAAAGAAAGAAAGAAAGAAAGAAAGAAAGAAAGACGTAAAGAAAGAAAGAAAGAAAGACGTAAAGAAAGAAAGAAAGAAAGAAAGAAAGAAAGACGTAAAGAAAGAAAGAAAGAAAGAAAGACGTAAAGAAAGAATGAAAGAAAGAAAGACGTAAAGAAAGAAAGAAAGAAAGACGTAAAGAAAGAAAGACGTAAAGAAAGAAAGACGTAAAGAAAGAAAGAAAGAAAGAAAGACGTAAAGAAAGAAAGAAAGACGTAAAGAAAGAAAGAAAGACGTAAAGAAAGAAAGACGTAAAGAAAGAAAGAAAGAAACGTTTATTTAAATTGAGAAAAATTTATTAAATGACCTAATAAATGGATATGGGAGAATTTGAGATAAGGTCATGTAAGGACAATTAAGCGGAAAACCTAAGCTAATGTCAAGATATGTCAAATATTTGTAACGTAACTGAAAAAAAAAATTTCCCATAAAGTGATCGATTCGTAATACGACCGACAATGAAGTAGAGACTGTGACTTTTTTGTGGCTGCAGATGTAATTATGAAAAGTTGCACAATCTGATTAAATTTCGGCGAGTACACAATTCTGTTGTCTTCTCATTATATCAGAAATATACATCTTTTGTTTTACTCAGCACCATACTCGTGTAATTACACTTGCAAACACTGAAGGTGCTGAAATTGAATTTACAACTCTGCCTTAAACAGAACTAGAAAGTATCATACAATAATAGATTTTGTTAGCATCAGCAAAACTTTGAGCTACAACAAAACAAGTTAATTAAGAAATTTCCAAAGCTCTGATATATTAAAACTCGTTAACGTAATATTGGATTAGAGATGTTCACAAGTATATTGGATTTTATATATATCATGACATAACACTTGGTTAATACTTGTATTGTTTCCGCTGTATCTATGACCTTTGCTTATGAACATTCATGGCGTAAATTTGTTTAAAAATCAGAGTAGCATGATAGCACAACTAACAAATTCATGTGCGACAACGCCTCTTCTAATGATAAAATCACAGCATTCGTAACATCACACACATGAAACCTGTCTTCACAACTCGTAATTTGTATTCGTAATTTATATTTGCATCGGTATCATCTGAAAACAACCGTTGGCCTCATGAACATCTACCCCTCTGTTTACCATCTGGTCGTTTAATTCTTCTGTACCCAAAATCTCAGCGTAATTTAAATAATAACTGCTATCAACATCATGCTGCTTACATCAGGAATTTCTATTTTCAGTTTGAGTTTCAAACTCATCATCGCGAGGCCATTTTATTCGGAGCACATTTCGTTGGTACGCCGATAAGGAAGAGGTTTCATTTGGAACGCGACTGTTTTTCAACATTCTACCTCTTCAAAATGCATGAAGGTTGATTAAAACCGGATATCATGCAATAAATTACACTAGAAAACAGGATGTAAAATCGAATATTATCATACCCACGAATAGAGGCCATTTGATAGAACCAATAGAATACATCAATAAAATGAACGGACTGCCGTGAAGCGCTTTAAACTTGTAAACGGGACCGCGATTTGGTGAATTTTAATAGTCTTTCACGCGATTAAATATACATAAAATCTATGGATGGAAATGTATACGCCACGAATACAACTCATTATTCGTAACGTTCTCATTGTCCTGACATTGAGTTGTAGTGGTAATGCATTATTAGAAAATGTTCTTTATGCACCCCTCATGTGCCCAAAAAGTCCTCATTGTATCGAAGCTGTATCACTCTATCGGCAGAAGTTGGCAATGACGTAACATTAACATTAATGAATTTAAAAAAAAAAAAATTCATAGAAAAGTGATTCATGTTTAAAATGTAGTTATTATTGTGTTAAAATGTGTTATTTTCGATTCGCGAATATCAGCGTTAACTCTTATTTTTTAAGATTAAAAATTCCAATTTTCGAAGGACAAGCTTTTCAATACTATGGCTTTTGGTGATTAGGAGTTTGATTTGATAATGCACGATCTGATAATCCGTCTCATCGAAAGACGTTCCATTTTTACAAATATCAGATGTCCTTTATGCTTGCAACAGACACTATTCATGCATCACAAAACTAATGGGTTTTATCATATTTTTTCTTGCCGTCTTTTTAAATCATTATCATTTCTTTTGACATATATACAACACGTATATCCTATGTATATTGAACTGATTCGTATGACTCGCTAGAAAGGTAAGATTAATTGATTATTGATTCGGGACGCGTTAAGTAGAAAGATAAGTTCCCTAAGTGTCGTGCATGTTCTTATCACGGGAAGTGTCGGTGTTCTTTCCTACTGGAAGGCGAGATCCGGCGCCGACCTACCCGTCCGATTTCAGGATTTTCCTCAACTAGGTATCTCCCATCAGCGGGGCACCGCTCCAGCCCGGACAGCTCTAAGCTTCGGACTGATCTCTTGGTTTGTGTGGTAGAACAATGCAAGTAAGTGTAAGTGTATGTAAGTAAGGGTTGACTCTTGGACAAGGAAGAGGAAGGAAAGTTTGCGCGCGGCCCATGACCCGTTTGTGAGGGTTCCCCTCCAGCATTCTCCTGGTACTGATCGTAGAAACCACGGAGAACTACCGACCAGAGCAGTCACTGCACTCCAGAAAGTGACTGAATTCGACCTAGCTAGTGTCGACAATCTCGCCACCGCTGAAACTCAAACCTCAGTACTCCCCACTTAAGAGCAATGCAATGACATCAATTAATGCCCTGAGTCACCTAAGTAAGTCGGTTCGAATGGCAAGAAATTCTATCTTCCCAAGTGAGATTAAATTTATTGTCTGTTGTAGTAGCGACCTACAATTTGAGAGTGTACTTGCAAAGATGCAATTTTGCAATTGTCCTTCATGAATATAATAAAGTATTCCATACGTTCCTTAAATATTATAACACCGAACGGTATTAGAAATATATAGAATTATTGACACATTTTTCTTCTCGGAAAGAATACAACTTTCGTGTCACTGTGAAATTTGTGATATGAACATAGGAGTGGCAGCTTAAAGTGAGAGGGGGAACAACTGCATATTTGGATTGTTCTGGGCCCACTTGTCCATTATTCTTTATTGTCATATGGGATATTGTAGTAGAAAATAAATAAAACATATTATAAGGATAATGTAAAGTCGCAGGCTTCCGCGGCCAGAGTCATGTGAATGATCTTGGCTGTCCGGGCGACGCCGCGTCGAAGGCTGTGTGGCCGACGTTTAGACCATCTTGTCGTGGTCTTCCTCAGGGCTGGTCGGCGAGCTACGGCTGCACCCGGACGACCGAAACCCGGACGATCCTTCGACGCGGCGTCACCCGGACAGCCAAGATCATTTACAATGATAGTGTAATTACAACTTTATGTAGAAATTGTTGCGTGGCCGCAGGCAGCTGGCGCCCGCGTTTGCACAATTGTGTAGCTCCGCCTTGAAAAGAGCGCCTCAGCAGTAAAGGCCTACACGACTGCTTGACCTCCGCTTAGCAGGGCGACGAAAGCTATTCCTGAGCTCGTCGCCCGTGTGCAAGGATCTACCACTCCTCTGTTGGTTCAAGTCGGCCCCACACTGCCCCTGCCATCCTACCTTCACCACTAGTCGGTTCAGTTTGGTCCGAACTGGTCCTGTCGTCATCCCTTCACCCCTCTGTCGGTTCAGATTGGCCCTAACTGGCCCTGCCGACACTTCTCCATGTCGCTAGTCCAGATCGATCCTCCAGGGTTCTGCTAGCAGCTTCCCAGGCACCAAGCACATTGATCAAGAACAATAAATTAAAATGCTCTTGTATAACAATGCAACAATTTAATTTTTTTAACAAAGCAGTTATCACGAAAAATGCAACAACACCAATTCTTTACGGATCAAGAATTTAAAAAATGATGTTCCATAACGCAACACGTGCTTTCTTGCAGTCTCTTGTCGCATACATCAGCTGTGATGCAGTGAGTATGAGAAAACAGTCGATAAGGCAGTATAAGAGTAGTGAGAAAAAACAACTCAAATATTTGCTATTTGATTCCAAATCGAAACACTTTCTTTCTTTACTGATATGTCCAAATTCTTGTCAATCTAAAAAAGTCGTTGAGACCTCTCAAAAGTCAGAGGCTGTTTGTATTATTTCAATTCCTGCGAGAGTTAAAACTAGCAATAGATTTAAATACTGTGATGAGTGCTTTGATATATCAAATATTCAGGATATCACTTGTGATATGCAGGTTTCAGTGCATAATATTTTCTCTTGTTTCTGTACATGTTCTTTAGGAAGAGAGCTATCAATTCTATAATGTGTCCCAACAGCATTAACGTAGTAAATTCTTCATCCTGAAACTCTATGCGCTTTAATCTCAATGCAAAGAGATTGTATTGTGTTGTGAATTTGAGTGTGCGGACTACTATGCCCGCACTTCACTTGACTTCGCTTAATTTATTAGTTAAAATTATGTAATTACGTATAGTGCGTAATTAACAAATTGATCTCTGGCAAATTCCATCTGATTATGTAAAAATGTGACCCTCCCAGTAATGGAGTAAATCGTTAATCTGATGTTTGACACTTCTAGGAATTTATTGAAACGATTGACAATTAATCTCTCTTCCTGGCACAAATTAATTTGCTGACCTGTGTTCATATAGAATATAACACGAGTCCAGCACCAAAAATACAACGCTTTTGAAAATGGATTTCACTTCCTGCTTTTATGCCACAAAATAATGCATCATTACACAATTGAAAGATGTCAAATTTGTGGCAAGTTTCTGAAGTAGTGCAGTTGAAATTTAAACAGTAATTAGCTTTCAAAAAAGTTGATCCTCACACAATTTAGTAGGAGTAAGTGAAATATTTTGCAAAGGTTATATGAGATTTTATACGTAATTATGTTTGCCCTACGTTTATTTCAACAGAAATTTATATTCAATGAAAGATCACATTAAAAAAATTTATTATTAAAAATAATCTTTATATACGTTTTGTGTAAAGTTTTTAACTCATCAAGTATCTATAATTTTTTAAATCAATTTTAACATTTTTACAATTGTTAAACATTACTTAAATAATTTTTAAAATTGACGTACATTGAAATCTTAACGCTAACATATCATTTCCAAACTGTGCGGATATCAACATATTAAACCATATTATTTGTGACGAAAATACTCTTATTTTTGATCTGAAAGGCATCTTGGTTAATTGTTCATGTTGATATTTACTTGCAATATTTATTACAACCTGTCACCTTCCAAGGACTCATGATCAGATCTTTTATCACCAAGTATTTCCTTCCGCTCTCAGACCTAAAATGCAGCGTGACTACGTGAATTCCTGCGAGTGAAGTCCTGCAAGTAAATGTGGATGGTAGTAAGGGAGGAGGTGCACCGTCTACGTCATCTGTTAAGAAATGAGGGGGATTGAGATCTTTCAGTAAATGTAAATGACTGTTGGAAAAAAGATAAAATTGTGTTTATAATATGTGTAGAATAGTCTGTATAACATAAAATATAACTGGGATTTTTTAAAATTATTTGTTTTCGGTTGCTTTAAAAACATCTAAGGTCATTAGCGACCACTATTGATTTACACCAGAGATAAATTTTATAAATTAGTATAAATAAATATTAAATACAATAAATTTTACAATAATTCAAATCGTTTAGTCAAGACTGGCGATATTATGACAAGTTAAAGTTGACTTACAACTTTCAATTGAATTAAATATTTCATATACATCATTTTTGATGCCGAGATAATTTCTTAGATTTTGGAAGCTTGAGCATTCAATGGTAATGCGAGATGTTTAGGATTGTTTAAGGATTATTCCAATTTTACTGATTGAGAATACATTTGAATTCTTTTAATTTTGATTTCTCATTTCATACATACATACATTTATTTGAACTGCAATTGGGTATGATCCGGTGGCAGTTAAATAACAATAATTACAATAATAATAATAATAATAATAATAATAATAATAATAATAATAACAATAATAATAATTGTGAACGTTTTCACTCTAAACGTGAATAAATTTCCCTTTGCAATACTAAAACTTCATTCTAAAAATGACTACATGTTACCGAGGTTGAGTTATTTTTAGTGTGTGTTGTTCCTCTTTCTAGAAAGTAAATCAATTCTCCTTTCAAGATTCCGGTTGATAATTGCAGCGGGTCTGTCTCAAATTGTAGTTTTTGAAAGCAGGTTCATATTGCAAGAAAATTTCTCTTTTAGAAAATAGTTGCCCATTGTTGACATTCATAATTTTTGAGAAACATACCGAGATATGATATAATTCAGATCTTACAAAACTCTCGGTCGAGCCATCTATTACTTTCTAATACAAGAAGCTTATTTTTAAAGTGTGTTTAATAAATTGAGAATAGAATGCATCCACTCATAATAACGGTTCAAATTAATTAAATTTATCCTTTGTAGTTATTTATTTCATATTAATGCACTAAGAAATTCTTGTAAAAATTACAACAAAAATACCCAACAGTATTGAAACAACATGAAAATTCACATGAATAAGTGCGATCTAAAATTCATGGCAGGTTGTATGAAGGAAATACATGAATCTTCGATTTTACATATCACTTATCTTCTGCCCTTCATTATATTGTCAATTCCTAATCATTTTATAACCTTTTTTTAACTTGTGAGTACGGAAGAAAATATAATTTTGATGCATTGTAATAAAAAGGAAGATAGTCAATAAACGTCATCCTAATATCGTATTGGTTTCTTTGGTTGGCTTTCCATGGAGAAATGTAGTATCAAGTATCTCTTCCGGATAATTAGTCTTATTTCTTGATAATGATTTTCGGAAACCATAAAAGCTATTTCACAACGCCCCACAAATTTGAAATTGGTCGTACATCATACCTGATTATTCTAATTGGCGTAAGTAGTAATGCAGATGCGGTACGAAAGGGCTGTTTGAGTCTCTAATTTGTGCGTCAGAGGTGGGAAGATTGATGGCCAAATTCGGCGCTTCACTTAAATTATCTCAGATAATCTTCTTGATATATTGGTTCTCTGATACTTTTCTAAGTAAAAATTTCAATTTTTCTTAGTTTATCACCTTTAAATAATTAAAAGCTTAATCAGTCCAAAAACTTTTACAATGATACTTGGAGAAAAATATATAACATTTTACATCGTCTTGAGGCATGAGCCCTTACGTCTACAAGAACCTCTTAAAACTTACAGATATTTTGGGGTACCATTATCGTAAAGACAATCAGGGATTTTTTCAAGTAAATAATGTAAACAAATGTATAAGAACCGCCAGTCACTAAACATTTAGCCTGTGCTATATGAGATCCATTGCAATCATTTTAGTTAGAGGCCAAAATTTCAGAACAAAAAGAATCGTATTTGCAAAAAAAGAACTGAAATTTCTACTAAAAAATTACCAGACCAAGTTTCGACCTACTCAGTTTGAGTCGTTCTTGACTACTAGTTTCCAGCACTCAAACTATTTATATTACGTATTTTTATAGATTTCTACCATCCAATATCACTTATCATTCGAATTTCCTTTGCGTATCAGCGGCATCGGAACATCTCCATTAAGATATAAGACAAATTACGTCAATTAATATCACATTTTTCATTTGACAGTTGGATAAGGGCATTTTTTGTTATTTAAGATCGCATCAACATCTAGGTCATTAGCGACCACTATTGATGTTAACGTTATGGTAACTATGAATATGAAACGAAATGGTGATAAGGGGTGAAAGGACGAACCATACGAGGTACAACCATGCTCGAGGCGGGACTGTAACCCGCGACTCATCGGTCCGAGATCACTAGGATACTACTACCTTAGCGATCTCGACCACCGGGCCGACAAGGACCTTGTTGCTTTTGTGGGTGGAAATAAAAGATCTCTGTGCTGGGAGTGGTCACAACCTGCTACCCTTCTATGCTCATTCTGGGACCACCACGAGAAAGTGCACGAAAAGAAGAAACGAGACACCACATGAACATAGAACGAGCACGTATCACGATAATGAATTGTTCATTTTATATTTCCTGGTGAAAAATACACAAAATTTGATTCATTTAATTTTATTTATGTGCGACATGTACGAAAAGTATATATGTGCAAAATGTAGTACATATTCATCTCGATAGGCGCTGCCTATAGGGACCGACGCTAGCGACTAATAATTTTGTGCATCCTCGAACCTTGAAGAACTATCGATCTTCTGCGCATCCGCAGTTCAATTGATTGATTGATTTTATCGTGCTTCCGGGCGCGTCAACTGCATTGGTCATTAGTCCTGTTAGTGTAGTGTATGTTTTTACTCGGGAGATGGCGGTGATCTTCCCCCGCTGGATGGCGAGATCCGGCGCCGACCTAGCGTCGGCTAGTGGGGTTTCCCCCTAACCAGGACTCTCCCACCAGTGGGGCACCGCCCCAGCCGGGACAAGCTCTAAGCTCCCGACCAGTCTCCAGGAATATGTAGCAGTGTAGTGCATGTTAGTGTAAGTGTGTGTGTGTAAGGGGAGAGGATAGGACAAGGAAGAGGAAAGACAGATCGCGCGCGGTCCGTGGCTTGTTGGTTAGGGTACTGCTCCGGCATTCGCCTGGTGTTGATCGGAGAAACCACGGTGGGAGAGTCCTGGTTAGGGGGAAACCCCAGTAGCCGACGGTAGGTCGGCGCCGGATCTCACCATCCAGCGGAGGAAGATCACCGCCATTTTCCGAGAAAAAAGTGCACTACACTAACGGGACTAATGACCAAAGTAGTTGACGCGCCCGGAAACACGAAAAAATCAATCAATCAATCAATCAATCAATCTTACAAACACAAAAATAACAATGTAGGCTTTCATGGCTAGATATACAATTAAAAATACCTTCCGGGCTGGATAGCCATTGTGTGTCGCAGTGGCAGACGAAACGTTTGGGCCAAAAAATATGTCCGATAGATCACGGTTTTCCATCCCGGAAGGTATTTTTGAAATAAAATAATCAGTTAATCAGTGAATTCCCCTCCGGTTAATAATACCGGGAGAGGTGGCTCAGGATATCGGCTGATATCACAGCAGTGCCTCTAACAGGGAGTTCGTTGGTTCGAGTCCTGACTGGCAGGATTTTTGACACTAGCTACACAGCTAGGTCGAAATCATCTGTGAGTGGAAGAGAATTCTAACTATCGGCTGCTCTGTTAGGTAGTTTTTCATGCTTTCTCCGATCAATACCAGGTGAATGTCGGAGTTGTACCCTAACCAACGGGCTGTGGACCGCACGCAATACTTTCTTTCTCGCCCCTTTTTTAATCACACATTCACCCGTCACCACTTGACCTATTCTCATCCCCTTCTTCATACATTACACTACCGCATCTCGGGAGACCATTTGGAAGCCTAGAACTTGTCCCGGTTGGGGCGGAGCCCCGCTGGTTTGAGATACCGAATAAAGGCAAACCACGTTAGCCGTCAGGTCGATCAGAGCCGAATCTGACCATCCCTCGAGGAACAATCACAGACGCCTCTCAATGAAAAACTATGCGCCACATTTACGGAACTAATGACCGTAGTAGTTGACGAGTGCGGAATCATTAACCAATCACCGGTAGCGGTAGCTCAGTGCATCAACTGATGTCACTGCATCGCCTCTAACCGGGAGGTCCTAGGTTCGAGTCCTGATGGCGGCAGGATTTTCGACACTAGCTTTTCAGCTGCTGTCCGGAGGAGAATTCTAGAGGCCGGCTGCTCTGATCGGTAGTTTTCCGTGGTTTCTCCGATCAACACCAGGCGAATGCCGGAGCAGTACCCTACCAAACGGGCCACGGACTGCGCGCGATCTGTCCTTCCTCTTCCTTGTCCTATCCTCTCCCCTTACTCACACACACTAACATGCACTACACTACCACATATTCCGGGAGACCGGTCGGGAGCTTAGAGCTTGTCCCGACTGGGGTGCCCCCATGGTTAGGGGGAAACCCCACTAGCCTACGGTAGGTCGGCGCCGGATCTCGCCATTCAGCGGGGCCATGATCACCGCCATCTCCCGAGAAACAAAAAAACATGCACTGCACTAACGGGACTAATGACCGAAGTAGTTGACGCGCCCGGAAACACGAAAAAATCAATCAATCAATCAATTAACCAATCGATCAATCAATCAAACCCTTCGATTAATAACCTTGCGCGGAACGTGTTATATGAGGAATCGGCGCTTTGTGGTAGAACCACTACGGGGGTGGCTGTATTAGGTAGAAGAGGAATTCTAGTACAGAGACATTCAGCCGAACGGTAGTGGTCATATTGCCTTAGACTTCACCAGACATCCTCGTATCTCTTCAAAGGCAGCTAAGAATCAAAAAGATTAAAATTACTCGTTGAGAAATACATTTATAATTGTATCTCTCTTTGATGCGACATGAGGCATCTTTGTAAAGAAGACTCCCATTCCTATTGCACTAGTAAGCTTAGATTCATGTTTGCCAGAAACTACCATAAACCTTTCGTCTATTTCTTTCTGAAATGTTTTTCTGTAATTTTGTTGAATTGAATCTAGAGACTTCTAGAGGTTTTCTCGGTAGGTATTAAAGAACCAAATTCGTCTAACCCCATGACAAATAGCTGAATACTTGTTTACAAGTCCATTTGGTTGCGTTTTATTCACTTGAAATTGATTTAGAAGAGTTTCTTCCTGTACCTACAGCCCTCCTTCCGCATCCACCACCAACGCCAACTCATCATTGTTCTTTGGTATGAAGATAGAGCGATGCGAAACTCATAGTTATAGCAAAGAAACGAGGAGGGGTCAGCAGCGTGAGTGTGTTTGGTGACGAGATGTTCGCGAAAATGACCTTCAGCAGCCTTCATTTACTCTCACCGCAATTGTTTAGGGGAAAATTAATTTTGTGACCGCGTAGATTATTTTAGAGAAGTATAATGTTTCTGAAAGTTTTTTCGAACGAGCGAGTTTCAACACACTGGAAAATAGTATTTCATAGTTATTATTATCATCTCTAGATCGGTTGTGCGTTTTTTTTTTCAGGGAATTGCTTACAGTTCGTCGTAAGTCATGCTTCCGGCCGATGCTACTAAATCCTTTCTCGCTGCACTTTTACGTCGTATTTTGTTTGGTGAAAGATAAAACTCACTTGAAAATAATGAAAGTTATTTTAACACTGCGTAACTCGTGCATGATTTTGTTACGCGATTATTTGGGTGTTAGATGTTTCATAACAGCTCATTATGTTATATTTATTATTTTATTACGGATCGAAATCGTGCATTAATATTCCAGTATATTTGTTATTGAATTCTATAACTTGTTTGGATGTAATAATGAATAAAGATGTCATGCAGATTCATAATATTTGCTTATAATAATCACTTAATCAAAATCACATTCATTCTGTAAAGTATTGTGTAAATCAAATTTATTTAAGGAAAGCAAATCATAGAATACAATAAAATGAAATAAACCAAATAATTCCACGAAATTGAAACGTAGAGAGACATAAATGAATTAAAATAAGCTTCTTCAGATCTACATTCATTGCAAACAAATATTCTCTCTTGTGTGTTCTTTGCAGAGGGGTTTGGATCAAATATTACAACAATACTGCGTGAACCTGTTTTTTGTCTTCAGATAATAGGCGTATTTAATTTTCTCTCTTCGTTGCTCCCCCTTCATCATTTGTTGTCAAGCTCTCAACCCCAGTAATACTTTTAATTTTCTTCGTTCGACGAAGTGAGAGGTTAGTTGTTGATGAAACGGTTGATAACGTGAGGCTATTTACAAAATCAACGCCTTCTCTTGCAAGGTTGTAAAAGATATGAGTAATTACCCCCAATTAATTTTATTCTCTGAATTCAGGATCAATTGTGTCATGTCATCATCGTGCATGGTGGATATCATCAGGACATTTCTGTTTTCCTTGGGAACATATAAGCTCATAAATTTTCTTGGAAACACATGAGTAGACACCTACGTCCCGATCTCTGTCCAAAAGCACACATACTACAGCCTATCATTCACTGACACAAGTTCCGAAGGAATTCTTTCGAAGAGTTCGCACAAATGTTAGTGTTTAACGGACTTATCGATCTCAAAATCACGTTGCTTGCATCATTGGAAGTGTGATACGGACCATCTGGCTACTTTCCAGAATACATCTCCATATTGAGCGTGTAAAATATTCTTGCATCACAGAGTGCAGTAACTTCATCCCAAACTTGGCAGGTTTGAGGGAGATATACTGCCTAAATATGTATTGCCATCGAAATGTTTGTAGCATTTCGTTGGTTCTGTTTTTCTTGACTTTGAAACAACAAATTGATATAATGAAGCAACAAATGACTGCGCATGCTCAAAAAGGAGTAGAAGAAAATGTTCTCGTCCCCTTACGACCCATCTCCGACTGAAAAGCCGTGTCTCTGTCACAACTGACAACCCGAAATTGGAGCAGCCTTGTTGCGCCAGACCCAGCCCAGACCCAGCGGCAGCCACGGGAGATGAATGCCATCAAATACGTGTTTCCTTGAAATTCCCGCTGAGAATCGCCATCATAGAGAAATGCGTTTGCGTCTCACTTGTCTGATAATGCAAAATTCCGGAATTGTGTACAGTGTGCAGTTCTCTAAGATGTACTTTGTTAATGTTATAAAAACACAGACACAGACTACCTTTGCCTTATTTGCATTGTTTCATCTCTCATTCAAATTCAACAGAACTTGCCACTATGACAGACAGTGTCATTTGTAGCGAAATGACCATATCGCGATCACTTTCAACTTTCAGGGAGATTATAGTTGTGAGGAAAGCTAGAAATGTCATTCATAATGCTTCTGTTAGTACACTATATAAAGGAGCGGTTAAGCTTTCGCAGTGGTATTCCTTAAAGGGAATTTTTTGCTCGGGTAGTATTGAAAAAAGTCTTTACTTACAGCCTCTGGAAATTTGTGTTTTTTTGCCCAACTACATGCGTGATATTTACGTGTTTCATATTTGTCACCCATTTCGCAATTTGTTCACTCGACAAATATATTTTCCAATATTGCTATGTGTTCCAGGATACAATTACAACATTTTGTACACGGTTCGACAACAGTCCCTTGCACAATAACTAAATCTAATGTTTTTCATTTGTAAATGGTATTCCATATTTGTCTCCCTTCATTCAAGTGTCTAAATCATCACGTGGTTTAGATACTTGAATAAAAAAGTGAAAGTTAGTAAGGCTGTCTAAAAATAAGTGACTGACACAGCTGTTAAAATGAGTGTATGACACACGTGTTAAAAGTGATTTTATTTTGCTCTAAAGACTGCGCCATTCGGCCAATCGGCTTCGTGTCGCAACATTTCCTACTCTCAAAATAAAATATTACTTTTACCCTTCGTATAAGTAATGGCTATTTTTAACACGGAAAAAGTACACCGGAGGCGCCCCGCTAAACTAAGACCTCTAGTCACGAGTATTGTTGATGTGCAGGTGGTTTCTCCAGAGGTGGACCCTGTGTCGCGCTCTCGACCGTCAACACCCAAATTTCTCTCCGCCCCGCCATCACCAGCACCCTCCACGTCTCGCCTGGGCCTCCTCTGCTCCTCGCTCAATCTCTCCAATTCCGGCGCGGCTGTCGGGTACTTTTCGCCCTAATAAAAGCGGCAATTATTCATGCGATTCGTCGGCAACAGTTTCCGCACATCCTACAGGGCTGGCGCTGGTTGGCGCTGGCTGGCGCGGCCTGACTGGCTGCAGAAGCGCTCTCCGGGCCCCGCTCTTCATAGACGTTTACGGATGCTCGACGAGCCGTGAAAGTAGACGTTCTTGCAGTCGCGAGGTTCCGCGCCGAAAGGAAGGAGTCTTCCTCCCTCCCCCCCCCAACCCCTCCCGCTGGGGCAGGGGGGAGGAGAGGGGGGGCCGAGGCGGCAGGAAGGCAGGTTGCAGGAACGCTTGCTTTATAAATTATAAACGAGGATAGAAGGACTTAACCCGGTTGGCGTCATTCCATTCGCTGAGTTGAACATGGAAAGCGGCACGCATCCATTATTCAGGTTTCAATTATAGGAAAGGTTAAGATATCTCGCTCCCCTAGGTATCCGTCATAGCACTGCGAATATGCCCCGGCTCTTAAGAGGGAGAAAGAGAGAGAGAGAGAGAGAGAGAGAGAGAGAGAGAGAGAGATGATGGAGTGAGAGAGGGGATGATGGAGTGAGAGAGGGGATGATGGAGTGAGAGAGGGGATGATGGAGTGAGAGAGGGGATGAGGGAGCGAGGAAGGAAATGAGAGAGGAAGAGAAGAAAGAAGAGATGACGGGATGCGTACGGGCCAGTGCGAGATGATGGACATGAGATGTGAAATATGGAGAGCTAGGAGGATGAGAGAGAAGAAGATGAGAAAGGATGAGATAAGTTGTGCTTGATTTTGAGCTGGAGTAAATGTGTGAGAAGCAGCTGTAACAACATCAAGAGGTAACATAGTCTTGTTATAACGGCAGACCAGGTTATGCATAACGTAGGTGTTGGAATGGAATGCAAAGAACACAATACGTATCCTTAAAACAACTGCAATGTGATGTTAAGGAAATGGTTTAACGCTTCATCTTTGGAGATAAGATGCTACCGTTAAGTTTGTTTTATCTGCGTTCTAGGAATTCACATGTGGAATCTTATATGTGCCATACGTTTTATAGATACCGAAGTGAACAAATATTTCTAACGAGTTTGTAAACATCCGATTGGTTTCAAGGAGAACTTCTCTAGTTATCATATTTTTACAAAATTTACAAAAGTTTTGTTTAAATAGCGTTGCATTTAATTAACATTCTTTGTGAATACTGTGTATATTGATCAGAAAAAAATATGCTTTCTCATACATTCAAATTCACATATTCTTCCAGTGAGAAACCACATTAAATGTTTTCAGCAGTGGATGTACACGCCTTGCTCTTCGCTCTAAATATATTCAAACCATACACATGCGTTTTGAGCGGCCAATATTTAAAGCCGCTTATTTCCAACTTTATTTTGAGACGTTATTTCAAAGGCAACGTTTGTTATTTGATACGAATTTTACTAATTACATGAAAGAGAAACATGAAATTACTTTTGTCCCCTTCATTAATAGAATAGTGTGTTAAAACCTGTTCAATAGTAACTAAGATTTTTGAACTCTGAGTAACGATTCGACTATTAACAAACACAATATTTCCGCCGGGTTATCTGTGTACGTGCTTTGAGGAATATAAAAGAAGGGGAAGGCCTGGAGATAACAAAAAATAAAACTCTTAGCGACGAAAACTTTCATATAACAAGTACTTATAATATTATATTCATAATGTTAGAAAATAAAAGAATCTGAAATTTAATAATAAATTGAATTATGATTCATGTGAGTTATGTACTTAATTTCAATGACTGGCGATGTCAAAGTAATGCTAGGGTTCAAATTGTATTTTCACGAATACAATAAGTAACGAGTGCAATTCTTAGCTATTATTACACGTGTTTGTGCAGTTGCAGATGCGATTATAAACTGAATTTTTGCCAACGTTTCAAAGCATTGAATTAGAGATTCCCTTTTATTCAAATAAGACGCTCTCTTTAGACTCTGAGTTATAATTTTGTAGTAATTGATTGTGATTTTTATTCCCGAAGGTACTTGTTTGCAGGAATGCGAGAAATCTACTGCTATCTTTCCTTCCGAATAACATTTTCTCCCACGGGACAGTCGGGTGACGGTGTGACAGTGAGCAAGGCAACGTGTGCCGCTTCCTTACGAAAGCAAGTGTACTCGTGAACGCTTTCACGTTTTCCCGGTGCTTCACGGCTTCTGGTTTTATGAGACGCGCTCGGCAACGATGATGGCATTTAAACAACTCTATATAACGAGTCAACCACTTACTAATTTCCGGAGAAAAATTGACTTAACATGTGCGAGACGCTGCTGACAGTTGGCGGGTACACTTAATCATGACTTTACTTACAACAATTAATTATCGAAAAACTTAACTGTCCGTCTTGTTAAATCTTTATCCGACCGCAAAATACCCAAGAAATTAACAGACTAACTATCTAACAAAATATGATGCTTCATTTCATGATTGAATAATTAGCTTTTTATCCGTTTTCTTTGTTGTTGATAGTATTTTCAAAGCACGAATAAAGCTATTGATTTACTACGTTATACCCTTTTTTGGGTAGCAGTATATTTCCTTATCGAGTGGGTATCACTAATTCATTGTAGTATTTGGTTGGTAGACTAAATGAAGCACAAGAATATGTTTATGATGCCGATATACTTAATTTTCTCATCAACATTGTTCTTGCTTACTGAAATGCTTCGTCATAACAAATATAAGAATTGAGTGAAAACTGTAAATGATGCGTTGCATGAAAAGTATTGAAGTACAGATACATTAAATAGTGAAATAGAATATCGTGTCATTTTAATTACATACCCATAGGAATAATTCATTCTTATTGCTT
This sequence comes from Teleogryllus occipitalis, assembly GCA_011170035.1. Classification (NCBI taxonomy): domain Eukaryota; kingdom Metazoa; phylum Arthropoda; class Insecta; order Orthoptera; family Gryllidae; genus Teleogryllus; species Teleogryllus occipitalis. The sequence goes on along the minus strand of BLKR01001188.1, from coordinate 5,448 downwards.
TGCAGATTATGTCATGGGCTTAGATCGATTATCGGTTGATACAAGAATGATCCTACTATATGTAAAATATGCAGCATATTTACTTTGGAATTGAAAAAGCTCTTTATTGATAATCGCTGTTCATTCCAAAAGGGTGGAACTCCTGAGCGATCAGCTCCATGCATTAACGAACGATGCGTAATCGAAAATATACTATTATTCATTTTTTATACTAACGACAGTCATTCAAAACACCTCTTGTCTTGTACAAGTATTACCTATAAGTTAGCAAATAAAAATACATTTAATATTCCGCACAAATGGAAAATTTTTATAAGAGAACAAAAAGTTCTTTGGACAGTCCACCTGTATTCTCTCGCCCACAGTGATTTATATTAGAGTTTCGATATTCCTTCTATAAACATTATTTTCGTTCATCTAATTTGTCTGTCACTTTGAATTGTTATACACTTTACTGCCCGTAAAGAGCAAACAGACTACAGTTATTAATTATCCATGGGATCTAAATATTAAGTGTTTTAATTTTACAAAATAGCTTAAATTCTGCGATTATCATGAATGTTTCAACTGTGAAGGAATAAAGAAGCAGTTCTAAAATTAAAATTTGATGTTTCATACAAATAATTCCCTTTGACTTTTTCATTAACTCCAACGAGTTCCACAATATTCATTATAAATTGCATATTTTTAAATCCCTTAATACGCTGATTAGTCAACGGATGCTACAAGAAAAAATAGTTGCAATTAATTTTGTGAAATAAGTGTCATGTGACTAAGAGATTTGCAATGTTTACAGGCAATATATGTTTAATTGGTAATCAAACTTCACTGTACCTTGGATACCTGATGTACAATAAAATATTTATCATTTTAAAGCAGTACGCAAATAGTACGAGGACGACAAAGATTATTTCAATTTTTAGTTGCTTTTCGATTTTCAGTATTATTTCGTCTTTGGTATGAAAAGTCACGTACAACTAAAATTTTGCTTCTTTTTTACACAAAAGCACTGAAACTATCAAAATGCAGACCTTTTATTTATTTCCGGGGGACATTTTTGCATCAATCTCTTGATTTTTGTTGACTTTTGTGAAATTTGTCATATCTTAGACGTTTCTTTATTAGGAGTAGTAGATTTTGGATTCTATTACGAAAAACTTTCTTGATACATCTTGATAGAAACGTTTTTCATGTCGATGAACGTAAAAAGTAAACGAATTATTGTTTTAGTATTGGAAGAAGGTTTCATTAGAAGTTTCTGGACCAAAAATGGAAGTGCCGAGTGAATGGGTACCTAGAGAATATTTTTCACTTTTTTCGACACTTCAAATGATAAAACATTTTTCTTTTTAGATATTAAATAACATCCTGATGGACTGAAGGAGATTTTCAGAGCCATTGATGCTTGCAAGGTTCTGTCTTATTTTAGTCATTTCTAACCAATGGTGCAGTTGATATATGTTGAAAAATATTTCACTGCACGCGGAAAATAACGTAATGTGAATGTAACACTTTGTTCTGTGATAAAATTATCACGGGTGTAAAGGTAATATAGATAAGCGGAAAATATGCGGTCATAGAATGTTTGTTCATTGTAGTTTCTATATTGCGTTGGGCGCATACGTATTTAATTCGAATGCATATGCGATGGGGAAATTGCATATTAATTCCATGCCGCGTCGAATGCACTGGGTCATTAGTTATACAATTAAACTGTAATAATGTTTGAGTTTCTCTTTGCGCCGCCACATCACTGAAAGTTAGAAGCATGACCGGAAACCGGTCTCTTTTGAAACGGTCTCGACACGTCTTTGCTCTCCCCCAGCGCCGTGCATATTTATATTAATCGCGCGTTACCGGATTACCTCGGCGCTCTGCTCGACGATTATGACCTGGCCAGCGCCTCGCTCGTGGAAGTTTGTTACGAAGTAATTTGTTTTACAAAGCGCTGTGTAACGACGTGCAAATGAAGCCTGCGAACATCGCAGCGTTCTCGCTTCAGCCGCACTCATTGAGTCCTGCGAACATCGCAGCGTTCTCGCTTCAGCCGCACTCATTGAGTCCTGCAAACATCGCAGCGTTCTCGCTTCAGCCGCACTCATTGAGTCCTGCGAACATCGCAGCGTTCTCGCTTCAGCCGCTCTCATTGAGTCCTGCGAACATCGCAGCGTTCTCGCTTCAGCCGCACTCATTGAGTCCTGCGAACATCGCAGCGTTCTCGCTTCAGCCGCTCTCATTGAGTCCTGCGAACATCGCAGCGTTCTCGCTTCAGCCGCACTCATTGAGTCCTGCGAACATCGCAGCGTTCTCGCTTCAGCCGCACTCATTGAGTCCTGCGAACATCGCAGCGTTCTCGCTTCAGCCGCTCTCATTGAGTCCTGCGAACATCGCAGCGTTCTCGCTTCAGCCGCACTCATTGAGTCCTGCGAACATCGCAGCGTTCTCGCTTCAGCCGCACTCATTTGAGTCCTGCGAACATCGCACAGCGTTCTCGCTTCAGCCGCACTCATTGAGTCCTGCGAACATCGCAGCGTTCTCGCTTCAGCCGCTCTCATTGAGTCCTGCGAACATCGCAGCGTTCTCGCTTCGGCCGCACTCATTGAGTCCTGCGAACATCGCAGCGTTCTCGCTTCAGCCGCTCTCATTGAGTCCCGCCGCAGGAGTGCGGGTATGTGACGACGCTGATGCTGCGGGCGAGGGGGCGTAAATATCTGCGTGCGTACTCGGTCGGAGACAATGTTAGAACATTCAGGTGCCTATGTAGCACCGAGGGAGGTATTAGATGTTGCTGCAATGCCTCTGACAGGGAAATCTTAGGTTCGGCTCCCGGCGGTGGCAGGATTTTCGACACTAGCTTGCTAGCTAGGTCGGATTCAGTCGTCTGAAGGAGAATTCTAGCGGCCGACTGCTCTGATTGGTAAATTTTGGTGGTTTCTCCGATCAATGCCAGGCGAATGCCGGAGCAGTACCCTAACAAATGGGCCACGGAGCGCCCGTGATCTTCCCTTCCTTTTTCTTGTCCCATCTTCACCCCATACATGCACACTTGCTCTAACATACATTATACTATCACATGCCGGAAGACCGGTCGGGGACTTTGAACTTGTCCCGGCTGGACTGGTGCGGGAGCTGGTAGTAGATACTTCGTTGGGGAAAACCTCGCTAACCGACGGTAGGTCGCCGCCGGAACTCGCCATCCATCTTGGAAAAATCATCGCCACCTTCCGAGGAAAAATCATGAACTACACTTGCGGGACAAATGACTATAACAGATCTCAGAATCACCAACCATCATTAATCAATCGGCAGGTGTAGCAGTGGTAACGGTGGGGGTCGACGCAATGGTACGGTGATATTCGCGGTGAGAATTCGCACGTATTTGAATGCGTACTGACATTATTGTGTCTGAGACGGTGTTTATAGAGCTGAGTCGAAGCTGGGGCTTGGCAGTGGTGTCAGAGGTTAGAGATGGTGACATTGGTGAGCTGGTGACGGTGGACAAGGTGTCGGATTTTTGGCAACAATTCTCTAGGTGACTGAATGGAAGACGGTAATTTTTAAAGTAGTACTGTGATGCGGTCCTTCAGCTGGCAATTATGATAGGATTTCTGTTAACATTCCTGGTTTTTTTTATTGAAAATATCGGTAGTGACTGTTTGTGGTAGTGGGTAGGTCCCGTTTAGGGACACTGAAAATATTGACCATGTGTCAAAATTGGTAGAAGAGAACGTGAACAAGGATTATTGTGAACAACCATCTTTCCAGTTACGGTAGTAATGTTTTTAGTAAATATAGAGACTGATGGGCACCGGCTTGACTATCAAGAAATACAAGTTACAATTACTATACTAATGCTGGTGGATGAATTATTATGGTGGTAATACGACTAGGATGACCTTTACAATAACAATAACATAAAAAAGAAGAGAAATATCATAGTGATGATATACGCTTTGTACACTTTGGCTATCCTAAGTCCAATTTTAGTTCAAGTTGGAGGCAATTTTACGAGGGAAATTTCATAAAAATAATTATTAGAGTACACATGATCTAATCCAATTAACTACTATCAATATCAGAATTACCTTTCTGAAGATGAATAAACGAATACGACTAGAATTACTGCTACTATAACAGTAACTTCAATAACAACACAGACATCGCAGTGATATAATATTCTTTGTCAACTTTAACTAACAAAAGACATATTTTGCGAGCGAAATTTTATAATTATTATCACACGTACGGTTATTCAATTTATAAGGTACCTCGGAAAGAATTTCTGGAAGTAAGATTTCGTGAACATTTGCATAGAAATTTATACAATATCAATTTACGGCAAATGAATTTGTATTGAAATAGTTGGGAAACAACTACTGTATATGCCAAGAGAGTTCGAGTACAACGTTTCACGAACAAAATACAGCAATTTTGACTTTGAAAAAGTCTATATTGTAGAATTTAAATTTTTATATGGCCTTCTTAATCGGCTACAGAGACCATTGCCGAGAATGGATAAGGATTTTGCCAGTTAAATTATATTTGCCTTAATATGACCTCTATATCTACACTACGTGTATTACCTACTATTTTGTAATAGTATGAATAAATAAAACAACGGACTTCCTTTTGAGGAAAAATCTATACACATGTTATTATAAACTACTGTATTTGCAGTGCATTAGTGCTATTATCCCTTACTAAACCGGTTATTAATTTTCACATTCATCACAATAATGTCCCGTAAATATACAAAAAAACAATTAAAAGTTATTTTTTTAATTTTTGCGACTAGAGACGTCCTGACAGGGCTGTGGGACATCTGAAACTCTTGGAAAGCGTTGGAGGCGGAGGTCAGTAAAGAAGTGGAGAGTTACAAGTGTCCGCTGAATTTTCTATTAATAGCATGTAAACATAGAAATGAAATGAGTTGACCGATCATGTGAAACACATGTGAAACACAGCGTAATGCAGCAGCGGCTTAGAAGGTAGGTGCAAGGGAGGTCTGTTGCACACTGCGGCCCTCGCTGCGCCCAACGGGGCTGGGCCGCGTCCGCAGCGCAAAGCCGCCTCCCGCTGCGTTGGCCGCAGAGCCGGAAGGCCTAACGCAGCCGCCCTCGGCGCTCGCCCCAGCTGCAGGGCGACCCCCTCCCCACATCACGACCTCTTGCCCCGCCCCGAACTCCCGCCCTGACCCTTCGCTCAGACCCCTCGTCCCGTCCCTCACTCCAAACCTCCCGCCCTGACCCCTCGCTCCAACGCCCCCCGCCCCCGCCCTGAACCACCGCCCCGGCCCCGAACCCCCGCCCCGAACCCCCGCCCCGAACCCCCGCCCCGAACCCCCGCCCCGAACCCCCGCCCCGAACCCCCGCCCCGAACACCCGCCCCGAACACCCGCCCCGAACACCCGCCCCGAACACCCGCCCCGAACACCCGCCCCGAACACCC